>CM052884.1:5843708-5963449 GCA_028534135.1 Potos flavus
GTCGTTAAGCGTCTGCCTTCAGCTCAGGTCATGATCCCAGGGTCCTGGGATCGAGTCCTGCATCGGGCTCCCTGCTCAGCGGGAAGACTGCCTCTCCATCTCTCACTCCCCCTGCTTGTGTTCCCTCTCTCGCTGTCTCTCTGTCAAATAAATAAATAAAATCTTTAAAAAAAAATCTAAAAGATAATATTGTTGTTACAGACATTTATTCCACATCTTAAAGTATTACCTCAAATATATTCTCATATAGCTAGAGGTAGGTTTATACAACTTGGAGAGGATTAATCAGCAATTTGGGAGAACGCAAATGTATCATTCAAGATCTACGAGGTAAGCATCACCGCTGTGGTTTTACTTAGAAATGGGATGGGTCAGAACAGTCTCTGTGAAAGAAATTAAAAATTTCAAAACAACCTGCTTCAAGGTAATCGTGTTGATCCACGATTGTTGGTCCATGATTTTAAAGTATTTCCAAACTTTAGATCAATGCATAATACTAACCTGGCTAATGAACCAATTCTAGATTTCCTCTATTCTGTGTGTATGGATATATATATATATATATATATATATATATATATATATATATATATATATATATATGTACATATATATATACATATATATCCCTTCATTTTTAAATATATCTGAATTTTTTTAGATAAGAAAAGCCTTCCAGCAGCACACGGTGTCATAAGTGGGAACTTGCTCTGTAATACTCCACGTCACCAAAGAGAATAGTCTAAAGTAGCAGGTCCCATCAGTTCACGTAGTTTACAGATAAAATCTCATTTTATCTGACGTCAAAATTATTACACTGGAGGAAGATGTTCTTGATTGGCCAAAAGCCCAGGAGAGTTAAACAGCCAAGAGAGCACCATGAGGGGTGGGACTAGAACCTGTGATGGTAAGGGCTGCTCTAGGGGAGCTCCTTTGGGAATTCACTCCTGGAGAATAAAGGCTCTGGGCTCACGATGCACGGGTTTGGGTTTTATGGGGCTCTGGCAGCATCCTGGCAGGGGAGAGGCGTGGCAGGTGTCCCGGAAAGAGGGGCCGGGCCCGGCCGCAGGTTGTACTTACCTAGCGAGGGAGGGAGCCTTCTTCCTAACCGTTACATTTGCTTTATACTGCTTTGGCAAGAACGCATCTGGAACAATGCATACAGTTTGGGTCCCCACCTTTCAAAAGAGACATCAAGGGGTTAGGAAGCACTCAGCAAAAGAACACAGAAGGAAGGCAAATAGTATAGAAGGACAAGGGCACCCTCATCACCATGGATCCAGGAGGGCCTGCGGGGCAGCCAAAGCGATCTTCTTCCTAAGTAACTTTTTTTTTCCCCTAATCCAGTCTTGAATCTCCACTGTGACAATGTGGAAATAAGAATAACTTGACATCTCCCTTTCAAATGGATGCTAGAATTCTAATAGTTGTTGCAACCCCACACAAACGAATCAGTGTCACGAGAATACTGATGGATCTCAAAGTCATACACACCCACGTTTGGTTAAGTATTAGAATAACGCTGATCAGATTTTGTGTTTTATTTAAGGTTCTCTCGTGATTCATCTAGGCACTCTTAAAATGTCCTTTAAGTGGCACCAACCACTTACAGGCCCATAACACTTGGTGGTACCTCCTTTGAAATCAATAGTTGCTGTATTTTTTTTTTTTTTTTTAAGATTTATTTCTTTGAGAGAAAGAGAGCAGGGGGGAGGGGGAGAGGGAAAGTCCCAGGTGGACTCCGTGCTAAGCACAGAGCCTAATGCAGGACTCAATCTCATGACCCTGAGATCACAACCTGAGCCGAAACCAAGAGTCAGTCACTTAACCGAGTGAGCCCCCCAGGGACCTCGTTCCTGTCTCTGATTAAGCAAATTCTCAACAGGCTACACCTGCCTGCTCAACGACTGGGCTGGGTTAAGACCAAGGGACAGTAAAAACCACCTCCCCCGGAGCCACGTGGTCCTGCAGTGGTTAGAGGCCAGTGTCAGCCCTACTGTCTCGGGTCTGTCTTTGTCAGCTGACTCACCTGCCATGCTCAGGGTAGCCCTCGCAGACACCAGAAACGAGGTCACAACGAACTCTACAAAGAAACCACTAACCCAGCCAAGCTTATCCACGCGTGAGGTCCCTGACTGGGGAGAATGCTGAGTACAGTAGTTTCTACGCTGTGGTTCAAGCAGCTAGAGATGCAGGTAGCGGTCATCTCTGTCTTATTGATCAGTTATGTGCCTGAAGGGGTGGGGGGCTGTTTCCCCAGGCGGTTCAACAGTAGCACAGTTTTCAGGCAGTTTAACCCATGAAAAACTGAGGCTTTGCAGTAAAATACAGCAGAAACCCCAAACTGGTCAAAGAAAGCCATAAAGGAACACAGAAACAATGAAACTTATTAACAGTTTTTAAAAACTTTTAAGTTTTTCTGTGATACTTGATGTTAAACTGGGTGAAATTAATTAAATGATTAAGTAATACTTGAAATTTGAGAACGTTTTTAAAGGGGACTTTAAGTATTTTCAAGAACTTGGAGGGTTAGCAGAGCTGGAACTTTATGGTATCAGATTTCATTAAAAAGTATGTGCTGCATTTTTTTTTCCTGAGTCACCAGCATCACTTTTACCATGATTAACCATAACTGAGGTAGATTTACACTCATAAAAGAAAACTAAGGAAGGAAAAAAGAATGATTTGCATGAGTATATTCAGGAAGTATGGAAAAGCAAGTGAAAAGGAGGATGGGGGAGCAAATGGGATAAATATAAGGGACAAGGAAGAAAACAGAATTAAATGACAGGTGTCAGAAGAAACTATATCCATATATTTCCCTGAAAGATACAGGAAGATATCAAAGTCAGAAATTTCAAAGTTTGCCACCAGGTGGCACCATGAGCTTAAAATAACTTGGTAGAAGACAGCAACCTTTGAAGGGGACTGGGGGGTCGATACCTATGGAGGGGTAGGATTATTTAAAAAGACACTTTAGCAAAATAGGCATATGTATATAAAAGGAAGTTTCATTAACCTGATAAAAGGCATGAGCCAAAAACCTAGAGCAAACATGTAGCAGCAAATGTTAGAAATGTTAGCATTCCTCTTAAATCAGAAATGAGATGCCATTTAAGTACAACATTGTACTGAAAATTTCTGTCAAGTCGGCTCAGTAAGATAAGACAAAGAAATCAATGTTATAGGGACTGAGAAGACAGAGTGAGAATTGACATTATTGGCAGGTGATCATTTCTGTAGAAAGCCCCAAAGACGTCACAAATTATTAGAAACAAGAATTAAGCAAGGTTCCTGAATATAGGGTCAGCAAACAAAAATCAATTTTATTTCTGTATACCAGCCACAAATAGTTTTAAAATATAACTCTTAGAAGATGGTAAAAATGAAGATGCTTAATAATAAATCCAACAAAAGATATGTAGGATCTTAGGGCAAAAATATACACTTTGCTGAAAGGCATTAAGGAAGATATCAATAAATGGAGAAATAGAACATGTCCCTAAGGATATTTAATATTGTACAGATGTAACTGCTCCCCGAATTAATCTAATTAATATCAATTATTATATGTGCTGCTGAAGTGAGCACAATATCAATTATTATTAATACATTTCCAAACAAAAGGGTTTTTTTCCCCCCATATAATTTAAATTTTCTTTTTTTTAAATTAAGATTTACTTATTTTACAGAGAGAGAGAGAGTGCTCAGTGGGGAGTGGCAGAAGGAGAGGGAGAGAGAGTTTTAAGCAGACTCTGTGCTCAGCACTGAGCCCAAGGCAGGGCTCCATCCCACAACCTGGGATCAGGACCTGAGCAGAAACCAAGAGTTGGACGCTTAGCCAACTGCACCACCCAGGTGCCCACAATTTAAATGATTTCTAAACTTTATATAGTACAAGGGGTGTCCAGCTGGCTTGGTAGAGCATGTGATTCTTGATCTCAGGGTTGTGAGTTCCAGCCCCACGTGGTGTGTAGAGACTACTTAAAATACAGTAAAATTTGGGGCGCCTGGGTGGCTCAGTGGGTTAAAGCCTCTGCCTTCGGCTCAGGTCCTGGGATCGAGCCCCACATCAGGCTCTCTGCTCAGCAGGGAGCCTGCTTCCCCCTCTCTCTCTGCCTGCCTCTCTGCCTACTTGTAATCTCTCTCTCTGTGTCAAATAAATAAAATCTTCAAAAAAAAAAAGGAAGATACTATAAAAAAAAATACAGTAAAATTTATGTAGTAGAACAAAGGCCCAAAATTAGTCAGGAGTTTATTATTAAAACAAGGTAGAGGAAAAAAGAAAGCTCTACCAGATACTGTGACTTGTTATAAAGCTAAGGCTACAGTTGAGACAGAATGGTACCGACCACTGGAACAGAAAAGAAACTGTACGTGTGTATCCTGGATATAGGTAAGAAGTGGCGATGCATCAGGGGGAGAGGGATGGACTGTCAAAGTAGTAAGACTACTGGTCATCCAGCTAGAAAAACAAAAATGAATCCATACTTCATACCATACCAAAAGTTACTTCTAGCTGGACTAAAGACCCACGTGTAAAAATAACCAAACATTTAGAAGAAAATTTAAAAACTCGAAACTTTCAGAAAAGATGCAGAATACCTTCATGACCTCAAGGGAAGGAAGAATTTCTTAAACAAGATACACGCAAAAAAATTGCCAGAAAATCCTAAGAAAAAAGACTTAGAACATAAACTACGCTAAAATTTAAAATTTTATTGACCAAAAAACCTTTACTTTAAAAAATAATTTGGTGGCTGCAGAGTCAAGTTGAAAATGGGATCAATTCCCCTGCCTAGGTCTCAGGCACAGAGATACTATTGCTCACATTCACTAGCTACAAGTACAAAAATATGGCTATATTGTTTGTAAAATAAAAAATACTAGAAACAAGACAAATGTCCCTCATCAGGGGGAATGGATAAATGGTAGTACATTCATAAAGTAAACACACTCACAGCAGTGAGAATGAGCCACCGCTATAGTCATCCAAATGGATATGCGTATGTCCGTGTGATGAAAGTACATAAAGTTCATACTCATGCAAAACTAGGCATCACATAAACCAGACATCGTATTGCTTGTGGATACAAACAATGTAAAACCAGCAAGGCTGATGTGATAGAGGAGGGCTACAGAATGTCAAAGTCAGTGGCAATGTACTATTTTTAAAACTGATACGTGAGGGGCGCCTGGGTGGCTCAGTCAGTTAAGCTTTTAACTCTTGATTTCGGCTCAGGTAACGATCTCAGAGTGGTGAGATCGAGCCCTGCATCAGGCTCTGCACTGGGCGTGGAGCCTGCTTAAGATGCTCTCTCTCCTCTCCCTCTGTCCCTCCCCCACCTAAAAAAAAAAAAACACGATACATGAGTATCTATTTTATATCTACACAGACCCTTGAACAGCAGGGGTTTGAACCTTACAGGTCTATTTACAGGAGGATTTTTTTATAGAGTCCAGTACTGTAAATGTATTTCTTTTCCTTATGAATTTCTTAACTGTTTCTTCTCTCTAGCTGATTTTACTATAAGAACATAGCATGTAATATACATAACATATAAAATATGTGTTAAACGACTGTTATTGGGAAGGCTTCCACTCAACAGTAGACTCTTGGTAGTTAAATTTGGGGGAGTCAGAAGTTACACGTGGATCTTCAGCTGAGCAGTGGGCTGGCACCCTGAGCCCCCATGTAGTACAGGGGTCGTCTGTAGAATATTATAATATAGAACATGTTTTAATAATTTAATAATATATAATGAGTATATATATATATATATTTCTCCTAGACACATTTCTTTCCCTAACACTGTGATAAAACATTCTAAGTTTTTAAGTGTTTAAAACAGAAATTAATGAAGGAAAAATACAATAAATAGGGAAGTTATAGATTTGGTACCAGTTATCTTTGTGGTTTTTTTTTTTTAAGATTTTATTTATTTGACAGAGAGAGAGAGCACAAGTAGGGGGAGCAGCAGAGGGAGAAGCAGACTCCCCGCTGAGCAGGGAGCGCTATGTGGGCCTCGATCCCAGGACCCCAGGATCATGACCTGAGCCGAAGGCAGACACTTCACCAACTGAGCCACCCAAGGGCCTCATCTATTATCTCTGTTGAACGATTAGAATTTTGAAGGTCTCAAAGAAACCATCTAGGTAGAAAAGTCAATAGTTACTCCAAGGACACTGAATAAAAGCAACCACGTTATTCCCAGTGTTGGGCCCTCTCACCCCCAAGTCAGTGCTTCTCATGAATGGTCCCCGCACAGCAGCATCAGCCTCACCGGCTAAAAACGCAAGTTCCTGGGCCCCATGTGGACTCACTGACTCAGAAACATGGGGAGGGGGGCCCTGCAAGATGCATGCTGGTGAGAGCCACTGCTGAAAGTTTTTCGAATGTGTAAAAAAACCACAAAAAACAAAACCCTTTTCATTCTAGCAAAATAAGACCCCTCTATGATCAAACAAAATTCTAGACAGCCAGGAAAACCACACCATGGGCCTTTGGAAAACATAACTGATTTTCAAATCCTTTCGTTTCAGGGATCATCAAACCATGGCTCATGGACCAAATCCAGCCTCTCCCCCACCCCCGTTTTGGGAGAGACCACACATTTTTTTAATCAAAAGAATATTTCACAATACATAAAAATTAAATGAAATTCAGATTAGTGTCCATACATAAAGTTCTTTTTAAAAAAGATTTTTATTTATTTGAGAGAAAGAGGGAGAGTGTGCATACGCGCAGGGGGAGGGGTAGATGGGGAGGGAGAGGGACACGCAGACTCCACACTGAGCAGAGAGCCCCACAGGAGCTCAATCTTAGGACCCTGTGGTCATGACCTCAATGAAATCAACAGTTTTAAGCTCAACAGACTAAACCACCCAGGCATGCCATACATAAAGTTTTTTTCGAGGGCAGCCTTGCTCATTCATTTACACGTGCCTATATATAGCTCCTTTTGTACAATAGCAGAGTTGTGTCACTGTGATAGAAACTATTTGGCTGGGTGGCTTACATGGTTAAGTGTCTGCCTTCAGCTCAGGTCATGATCTCAGGGTACTGGGATCAAGTCCCGCATGGGGCTCCCTGCTCAGTGGGGAGTCTGCTTCTCTCTCTCCCTCTGCCTGCCACTCCCCCTCCTTGTGCTCTTTCTCTCTCTCTCTCCCTGACAAATAAAATCTTAAAAAAAAAAAAAAAAAAGAAAAGAAAAAAGAAACTATTTGGCTTACAAAGTAAAGACTATTTAATATCTGGACCTGTACAGAGAGTTTGCCAACTTCTGCTTTTATTCAATTACTAGAATCTACCAATCTGAAAGCAAAATATAGGCAAACACAGTGATTTCTTTTAAAAATACAATTTTCATTTTAATTCTGCAGGCAAAATCTAATAGCTCAAAGAATCATAAGGAAATTGAAATCAGATCCATTTTTATCTATAAAGTTCATCAAATACCCCACATAGAGCATCTGGAAATTGTTATTAATGATGTTATTTCCTCTCTTCAAATATTCTAATAAGTGACAAAGAAGTGCCTGGTGCATTTTAATCAAACACTCTATCATGCCAAGTTCTGAAAGCTAATTTAGCAATCCCCTCCTGCAGACCTTCACTGAGGTGGTTAAATTTCACCTGTAAGCCTGTCTTGAATGCTGCTCATGGTTTGCATTTCTCGGGCTTTCCACTGCAGCCGCCTTCCTCTCGTCCCCGGACAGCAACTCTCCCGGCAAGAGCCTTCTTCTCTCTGATCCTCAACCTCTTGAATTTCTTCAAGACTGCGTTTAGCTCTTATCACCCAGGACCTGCTCACGGGGCTCTCGAAACTCCTGAAAACTTGTATTCAACGCCCACTGCGTTGAATTCTCTGATTCATTTGTCTCTGAATGTCTGAGGTCCCTTGAGTACAGATCCTTCTTTTGATTTCCAAGGCTTTACCACTCAATAAAAAGAAAAGGATGCTTTCTCACCCCCACAAGAGTAAAACATGTAGTTCAACTTTAAGTGATCGTCACCTAATGTTGAAAACGAGAGCACTAAACTTTTGGCGGGTTGGTGTCAGGAGCCCACACAAAACAGCTGAGTGAGTAAAGTCTCGTCTTCAACTTTGTGGGGTTGGATGTTCAGGTCACTATGACTCTGTATTCAACTTTGTATTTAAAGCATTCTTCTTTGGCCTTTAAATTAATGGATGTGTCCTCTTTGAGCCATGCAGACAAGCATATCCACCAAGGGGCAGGGTCAGGTAAACCTATGTCTTGGTGTTTTGTGGTTAAAGTAATCTGGGTTTCCAAAGAAAACCCAATGCAAATGCAGACCATGCCACTGTGGTTGCCTTTAGGCAGCTGACTCAACTGTGCCGTGGGATCACGCACCTACCTTCAAGGACACCTGGACATTTAGGACATCTTGGTGTGCATGAGGGAAGTCTTCTTTCCTCCAGACAGATGTGACCCGGTGTGGCCCCAGAGTATGTGCTGGTCGAGTTGTATGCACTCTGAATTTACACTTCTGCCAAAGACTTCTGTGAGCTCCTTGTGATCTGGCTCCTTGCCGACTTCATCTCACACAACACTCTCCTCTGGGCTCACTCGGCTCTGGGGATAGACTGCTCTCCTTTCTGTTCCTTCAACAAGTCAAGCCCTTTCTTGCCTCTTGTCTTTGCATATGCTGTTCCCTGTACCTGGAATGCTTTAAAATAAAGATTATAAATTGGTGTCCAGTGGGCCACTTTTGGCAAATAGATACATTGTTTGGTTTACAAAACATTTTCTAGGGACACTTGGGTGGCTCAGTTGGTTAAGTGTCTGCCTTCAGCTCAGGTCACAATCCCAGGGTCCTGGGATCAAGCCCCACACCGGGCTCCCTGCTCAGCAAGGAGTCTGATTCTCCCCCTGCCCCCAACTAGTGTTTGCTCTCTCAAACATAATAAAATCTTTAAAAAAATTTTTTTTCTGAAGTTTTTGAAATAGCTGACATGTAAAATTTAGATTCCACATAAAAATTATATTTCAACTTAAATATCTCAAGCATTATTCTTTGAATGTTTTTTAAAAGGCTGTTTTCTGGCTTATCTTGAAAAACCAGAAGGTACAGCAACAGTGGGCCTGCCTCTGAGACACTGCTGGGCTCCTTTAAGGCAGGAGATTTCTGGTGATACACCAGCCCCACAAGGCCCAGGGCACTCCTTTGATCCCTCCCACATTTGCATTCACCATCCCATGTAAATAAAAGGAAGAAGCTGGCCTTCTCTTCTTGGGGGGGGGGGGGCAACTTACATGCCACCTCCCATAGAGGCTTTTTCTGAATCCCCAGTTATCATGCTTCTATTTTCTCCAACTTACTAGCTTGTTTCTTTCATAGTATTAAGTTGATACAAATTTGCTGCTTTTATAGGTCAAAGACGGTTGGAGACTGGCAATTTCACGATTCAATCTAATTCACAAACTTTTAATTACTCAGCTTGTGTTTCCTGTATTTCTATAGAAAGTTAAGTCTGTTAGGATAAGGATCTGGTCTTACTCTCATATTCTCAGTGCCCAGTGTGTACACTGCCTGGTAGGTACTAGGTACCCCAATATCTGGATGAATGAATGCAAGGACTCCTCCCACCAGAAGTTCCTTAGCAGCTCCAGGACATACACAAAATCCTGAGGTCTCTAGAATTAGCCCAGGTTCCAAGCGGACTTTTCTAACCCACACCCCAGGGCAGTTCTACCACTACTCAGCACTGCCCCCTACTGGGCTCTAGAGCTGGCATTGGTCCCAGACTTGAGCCCCTGCCCACAGCCGATGCCCTTAGCTTTAGCATTAGAAGTGATTTGGAAGGCGAGACTTTTTCTGGAACCCCTGTGCAGAAAGCACGGAGACCACCGCCGGCCATCCACTGAGATGTTCCTTCAGCCTTAAAAGGAAGCGGGAGGGGGTTGGGGAATGGTGCTTGTTCCTGAGGGGATGGCTGACGATCACCACAGCCTCTGCTGGCTTGCACATGTCCCCAGGAGGCTGGCTGCCACCCAGATGTTTGTATGCGTTCTCTTGTTTACTTGTGTCTTTGTCACACTGTTTCTTAACTCTTCTGTTTCCTTCTCTGGACTATGAATTTTTAAAATTATCTGTGAATCCTCAAGATTCTTCAAGTACTTAACAAACGTTTAATGTAGGTTCCATCATTCAAGTGCCCCAGAAGGTAGAAAGGGACACAGACGTTTGCTAGACATCATCTCACGGACTTGAGCAGGAGTGTGGGATGGGGTCCACATCAATGTCAGCCTCCGACGTCTGGAGGTGACAGAGCATTTTCCTGCTGTATGCAGAAGTTTGTGGGAATACGTTCCAGAAGATACTGTACAGGTAAGTGAAAAAAAAAAATCTAATTCCAGGGAAAGTGCTCTTTTCAATTACTTTCCTGTTGCCAGAACCAGCGTCCACTTGAAATCCTGTGACAGACGTTTTTCTTGGATGCTGGCGGTCCCACACGCCACCCACGTCCCTGCCTGGAGTGGCTGTGCGGGGCTCTCCCGGGGGCCGTGCCGCCTCTCCTCCTGCTTTGGCAGTGTCGAACGCCGTACTCTCACCAAGGTTCTGGACGAAACCTGCTCTCTCTCCTTACCCTGGGAGATTTCATCGGACATTCCATCAGCATTCCAAGCTGAAGCTGTCCAAAAAGAAATGTCAGGGGCACACACGGACTGTTCCCCTCGTGATTTTCTAGGTGGCCCGACACCACCTTCTGAATCTCCAACTTCATGCTTCTCAACCATGAACGAGCAATTCCACCACAATCACTCTTTTTGTGCCTTCATGTATTTGTATCTGGATAGTCTTCCTGTCTTTGTCCCGATTAGGAATAACTCAGATTCTTACAAACTTGGCTTAGGGATCGTCGCTTCCCTGGAGCGCTCCAGCAGGATGAGGTGCTTTCCTTCCGAGCTCCCACACCTCGTCCTATTCACCTCGCAGTAACAGAGCCCCGGCCACATGCCAGTCATGCCTCTGGGCCCGGAGCCTGGCACCACATTCCTGCCTTCGTGGAGCTCACGCTCCAGAGGGAGAAGGCCGACGATAAATGCTGCAGACATTTTACGGATGTGACAGTGCTACACGTTCAGCAGAAAACCATACTTTAAAATGAATTCTGCAGGCTAGCGACACGCGGCCCCAGACCTCCCGGGCAGCCACAATCACGAAGGTCACCAACCCGTACACTGACGACCGTTCAGTACCCAGCTATTCTGTCTCTACCCTCAGTGTAGTATTCAGCCATCTACATGAGTCAACACTGTATTATAAAATAGGCTTTGTGTTGCACGATTTTGCCCGACTGCAGGCTCCTGTAAGAGTTCTGAGCCTGTCTGAGGTCAGCCGGGCGAAGGTAGGATGTTTGGCAGGTTAGGTGTATTAAATGCATTTTCCACTTAGGGTATTTTCAACTTACAATAGGTTTATCATATATAACCCCATATAAGTTGAGGAAGATCTGCATACAAACAAATACAAACATAGAGTAGGTGAGACGGTAAGTGCTATAGAGAAAGATAATGGAAAGACATGTGTAGGAAATACTGGGAAAGGTGTGATTTTAAATAAAGTGGTAAGGGAAGGCCACAGTAAGGGGACATTTAAGCAAAATCCTAGAGATCACATGGAAGTAAATCATACAAATATCTGGGGGGAAAAGGCATACCAAGCTGAGGTAATAAGAGCCCTGTGGTAGTTTACAGATTAAGAAGGAAGCCAGCAGACTTCAATCTAGTGAGAGAAGAGGAAATCAGTGAGGTCTCAAAGCAACAAGGGACCAGATCTTGGGCTCTGGATGCCACTGAGAAGATTACAGCTTTTACTCTGAGATGGAAAGCCCCGAGGATTTTAAGTAGAAGTGGTAGGATCTGACTTACCTTTTTAAGGCTGCTGTCTTCACAGACTGTAGACCAGCAAGACAGGAATCAAGAAAACCCGTCAGAAGGCCCTAGCAACAATCCACACAACCCTGGAGTAGGAATCAGGGCGCCAGCTGTGGAGGATGCATGGAGTGGTCATATTCTGGACAGATTATGTACTTTGAATGTTGGGCCAACAGGTTTGTGGTTGGGTCGGATGAGGGTGTGAGAAAAAAAGAAGAGTAATCTATACGGTCAGGGTTTGGGCCTGATTTACTAAAAGAATGGACTTGCCCTCCACTGACTGGGAAGAGGACGGAGGCAGGAGCAAGCAGAGCGCGGCAGAAAGAACCATGGAAAATGGCGACCACTACAGACTTCTGGGCCCTTCTGAGAAATCAGCCTAGAATCCAGGGTGAGTCTGCTGGAAAAAGGGGGGCAGAAGGAGACCACGAGCCACGAAGGCCAATGTTTCTTCTATCTGATTAACATGAAACATCATTAGCACTTTTCAAACAAATCTAGGCTGCATACTCCCCACCCCAAAGTATTTGTGGCCCAAGAAAATAATTTAAGAACTATGTCAAAGTTTATAGGCCCAAGAGCAATATCTGATCTAAAAAGAAAGTTCTGAAATCAAAGGACATATCCTTAACTTCAGAAAGACCACATTAGCACACCGAATTAAGAGAAGATGCACAAACATTGTAGCTTACAAGATGTTCAAACCACCACTAAGTTGATCTACCTTCTTAAAATTAAAAAAAAAACAACAAAAAACCTTGCAGAATCAAATTTCTTTGTAATACTTTTGCTATTATTGTTTGCTGTCCTGGTAAAGTACTTTAGATCATTAAGTGTTTTACGACCTGAGCTTGTCGTTTGCTGTTTTAACAGAAGTAGGCAAATGCAAACTTGAACCACTGAGGATACGGTGGCAATCAAAGGAAATCAAGAACCAAAAAGCCACCAATGTACATTTAGAAAACGCTACCTTACTGACTGTTTTTTAAGTAACATTTTCTGACTACAGAATTTGAAGAAGTCAGAGAAGTTTTCGTTATTGGCAGATCTTTCTCACTTGGGCCCCCAAAAGTGAAATGTTAAAACCATTATAGCTGGGTCGCCTACCTTTTAAGTAAACCTGATATACAGAAACCCAATTAACGGAGAGGAAAAGTGTCTATTTTCCTACTTAAGGTGTTTCCATAAGCACATATTATTATTCAAATTTGTTAAATGTAAAAACTACACCCACATTTAAGGAAAACATAACTTCCTATAATTTTTGAATACCTAAAATACAAAAAAGTTCTTACGTCAACTTACCTCATCCCTTAGACGGTAACACAATTTCTTGGAATAAAACACAAGCAGTGTTTGTTCAAGAACACGTGACAGTATTGTCGACAACAGCAAAGAGTCGGCAAAAACAAGAATGTTTATGGAGCAGCTATGCAATGATTTCCAAAATACACCGTGCAGTGAGGAGTGCACAGCCATGTGTCCAGAAGGCTCGGGTGAACACGAACCACAGTAAGTACGTAAGACACACACGCTTGTGTGCATAGAGGCACCTCCTGCGGGAGGCACGGGGGGAAACAACGGTGACCTCTGGGAGGGGCTGGAGGATTAGAGGACGGAGAAAGAAGGCTTGTGTTTTGAGTGCTATCCCAGTCTATCTATTGATTTGTTCCATGTTTCATATATCATTTTTTTTTTAAATTCTAATGATTTAACTTTTTAAAATAAGAATTTAGCCACAGTAGCTAAGCAGCACCTAAAGTATAAAGTACCCTTAGAATCTGGCAACTTCGACACATGATATGCTAACACTGGAAGCCAATGAAAAACACACCTTTTCCTAAAAATATCTGTAATTTAATACCTACTTTCTAGTTTTTGCTTTTTTTTTTTCTTTTAAGGTTTATTTGAGAGAGAGAGAGAACATGAGATGGGGGAGAGTCAGAGGGAGAAGCAGACTCCCCCACTGAGCTGGGAGCCCGATGCGGGACTCGATCCAAAGATTCCAGGATCATGACCTGTGCCGAAGGCAGTCGCTTAACCAACTGAGCCACCCGGTGCCCTCTAGTTTTGTTTTGTTTTTTAAAAACAATTTTCTTTAAGCCTGGTAAAAAGGGTTTTTTTTTTTAATAGAAAAGGAAGGAATCGTGGTCTCCTTCTGCCCCCCTTTTTCCAGCAGACTCACACTGGATTCTAGGCTGATTTCTCAGAAGGGCCCAGAAGTCTGTAGTGGTCGCCATTTTCCATGGTTCTTTCTGCCGCGCTCTGCTTGCTCCTGCCTCCGTCCTCTTCCCAGTCAGTGGAGGGCAAGTCCATTCTTTTAGTGAATCAGGCCCAAACCCTGACCGTATATATTGTCCTTTTTTAATAGAAAAGGAATGGTCCTTGACCATTTTTTAATGTTTAAAAATCTCCAAAGAAAAATAACCAAAAAATCTTGAAGTACTCGTTTCCTGATGCTTTGTTATGATACAAGCTATTGTCGTTATAAATTTACAAAACTCAACACAATTAACGAGGGTTTCAGAAGAAAATCCTACCTGTGCTGCTTTTGTAGTAAAAAATGCTAAACTTAATAGCGAGCTAAATACAGTAGTTAACAGGGCTATGAAAATGTTCATTACTATTAAATTATGTGTCAATACTGGCTATCCTAATATAAAGCATTATTAATAACATTGCTTAAATAAACTTATTATAAGGAAATCAGGGTCGCCTGGGTGGCTCAGTGGGTTAAAGCCTCTGCCTTCGGCTTGGGTCATGATCTCAGGGTCCTGGGATCGAGTCCTGCATCGGGCTCTCTGCTTGCCTGCCTCTTTGCCTACTTGTGATCTCTCCCCTCTCTGTCAAATAAATAAATAAAATCTTTAAAAAAAAAAAGAAAAAGAAAATCAGACACATTTACATTGGATATTAAGGAATATGCAACTCCTCAGTGGCAGAGAACCAAGTTAACAAATCTAAAATATTAGCTAGCCTGCCTACTGATGAATTTATAAACTTCGCTGCTCCCCAAGCTGCTGTCATTTTACAAATGAAGAAAACACGTCCCAGCCAGATCACTTCAGTCAGTATCATGTTTCTTGTTTGCTAATTAGCACCTACTAAGCAACCTCTAACTTAACACCCAACTAACTTCTGCACATTTTATTGCACCTGTTCTGCTATTTACTACTTGACTTTCTACATCTCAATTTGCGTCCGTGCCTCAACTCCGTGCCTTGACTACCATTTCCACAACAGTCAAAGGGCCTCAGCCTTTCCCCAAACAGTATTTGCATAAACAGCAATTGCTCTGCAAATCCCTGGCAGAATGAATGCGTACGTAGATATGTAATAGTCTTATCACTTTATTGAAAAAAGCCATGCTTCCTTGTCTCCCCCTCAGCATTCCTTTCGTAACACCACGGAACTGAAAACCTTTTAAATTTCTCGTGCCTAAGGCCTAAAGCACAATGGCTCAAAAATAAAAAGTGGTAAAGAACATTTTCTTACCTGAAGGCATCAGACCAGTAATCTAGAAGATACATTCACTTCCAGTCTTCCTAATGCTTGAAAACACCCCAAAGATGTTAATGCCAATATTCCCCCTAAAGATACACAACCACTTTTCCAGTGAATACATTTTCTATACATTTTGAGGCAGAGCCTTTAGTACAGTCTATGTCTCCCAAATTCAACATAAACATCCTTAAAGCATCAGCTTACACTGGAATGTAATGTGGCCCAGCATAGAATGCTAGACTGTAAAGTATACAGATGATTAGGTTCTGGGTTCTCATTCCATGGTTTATTATAAACACTGTTTGATGCCACATTTGCAAATACTATTTAAAAAGTAAACAGACCATTGAATTATGATTTCCTCTTGCATATACTGACTTTATGTCTTCTGAAAGTACGTTTAAAACACAAATTAAAAAGTTGTACATTTAAGCTACAACGGTAAAGTATTATATCTTAAAGTTAGTGGAGGAGGAAAACCAGCCACTTGTAAATTAGATTACCAAAAGATTGTATTTACTTATATTCAAAAACTTTTATGGCCTAAAAATTGAGAAGTAAATTATATTAGGAATTATCTGGGGAAAACAAGCAAAAACAAAAGGGGAGGAAAACCCTAATGTATTATTTGGGGATAAACAGATGAATCAAATCCTACCTCTAGCAAAAGCCACACAGATGAAGCATAATCAAATCTTAACTTTTGGGATGCTTGGGTGGCTCAGCTGGTTAAAGGCCCGCCTTCAGCTCAAGTCAGGACTGCTCGGGCTCCCTGCTCAGTGGGGAGCTTGCTTCTCCCTCTGCCTGCCCTTCCCCGTGCTTGTGCGTGCGCTCTTGCTCTCTCTCTCTCTCTCTCTCTGGCAAATAAAATCTTAAAAAAAAAGGGGGGGGGGTAAAATCTTAACTTAAAAACTTACAGAAATTTCCAAAGTGAATTGTTGAACGCTGTCACAGCCAGTGAATAATTTCATGTGTATATTCTGAGATAATCAATAGACAACCTGAGTTGTTTTGGTAAGTAATTTAACCCCTTCATAATCATCTGAAAGAATTACTTTTCTAACCCTTGAAAACCTATTTTAAAAAATCCTTTAAGTTTCTTCCAGTCACTATATTATCAGGACCAACTGGGAGCAGAAATGACACTGATGCGATGATTGCTGTAAACATACTCTGCATCAATAGTTTTTCTTTCTTTCTTTTTTCTTTTTTTTAAAGATTTTATTTATTTATTTATTTGAGAGAGAGTAAGAGAGAGAGAGCATGAGCTGAGGGAGAGGGAGAAGCAGGGAGCCCGATACGGGGCTTGATCCTAGGACTCCGAGATCATGACCTGAGCTGAAGGCAGACGATTGACTGAGCCACCCGGGTACCCCTGCATTAATAGTTTTCAACTATAAACAAGTATTAGTGATTCAAAGTACATGGATATTAACCTTGGTTAATAATGCCTTGGTCAAGCATTACATTGAAGTGCCTAAATCAGATCCCAGAGAAATACGCTGAAACAGTTCATCTACTTCAGAACTCTGTCACTGCTTATAAAAACTGGAGTAGAGGGGCACCTGGGTGGCCCCATAAGTTAAGCGTCTGACATTTGGTTTTGGCTCAGGTGGTGATCACGGGGTTATGAGATTAAGCCCAGCACAGTCTGCTTAAGACTCTCTTTCCCTCTGCCTCCCCACCACCGCACTCTCTCTGTAAAATAATAAAAAATAAAATAAAATAAAAAAGCCCAAAAACTGGGAGTATAAGAGTGTGTAAGACCTGGAATTGGCACTCAGAATTCAATCCATTTGTTCTCGAATGTCTTTCATTTCTGATTCTCTTTTTGCGCCACTGAAGAACCTCTCTCCAAAAGGTCACAGATAAAAGAATAAAAACAGAGGTCTTAACTGTCCCCAAAGAGGTCATGTAGAAAACAAGCAGAAGAAAAAATATTAACTACATATAGCAAATATGAGAGTAAATTACATCTACGTATTTCCTTTAAATTATCAGAAGGCAGTAATATAATTCTTTATCATGACCACAGACTTTCTTTAGGCTATTTACTGTATATGAAGTTCTTTATTAAGCTCTGCTTATATTCCACACTCTCTAGTATACCTTACTCAGCAGCATGAATTCTCCTCTGGAGCAAAGCTTAGTTATTGTTCCCTTAGGAACTGCATTCCCAAAAAGCACCACATGTCCTCAAATCAAACTAAACCACCTGAGAACAGGATTCAAGGCTCCATAAATTCCTGGCCCAGCCCACTCTAGCTTCACCATCCTGTTGTCCGTGCACAGTGAAATCACATTTCCTATCCCAGTGAAGACAGCCTACTCTTTATAGACTAACCACTGTACAAAATCATTCTCTGCCTTGCATCTTTTCAGCAATACCTTCATCAAAAAGTGTTTTTCTCCTTAAAAAACATGAACACTAAAGGTACAGGCAACAAAAGAATATATACATCGACCTCATTAAAATTACATGCTTTTGTGCAACAAAGAAAACACTATCAATAGCGTGAAAAGATAACCCACAGAATGGAAGAGAGTATTTGCAACTCTTCTATCTGGCAAGGGACTATTTACAACTCATATTATGTGACAAGGGATTAGTATCCAGAATACATAAAGAACTCCTACGATTCAAGAACAAAAAACAACTCAATTTAAAAGTAGACAAAACATGAATGAACACTTCACAAAGAAGGTATAATCTGGTCAATAAGCACATGAAAAGATGTTCAGTATCAGAAATGCATCATAGGGAAATGATCAAAACTGCAACAAGATGCCACTTCACCCATTAGAATGGCCATTCTCCAAAACAAAAAACCAAAAAACAACAGTTGTTAGTGAGAATGTGGAGAAACTGGGACCCTTATGCATTTGTTGATGGGAATGTAAAATGGTGCAGTTGCTGCACAGATAACACAGCAATTCCTCAAAAAATTAAATATAAGATGATCATGATTCAGCAATTCTACTTCTGAATATGTACCCCAAAGAACTAAAAACAGGGGCTAGAACAGATATTTGTGTACCAATGTACACAGCAGCACTGTCCACAAGTCAAATGTGGAAACAATCTAAATGTCTATTGACTGAGGGATTAAAAAATGTGGTGCATATATATATAGATAGATAGATAGATAGGTATATTTATATCTATCTATCTATCTATCTATCTATGCAGTAACCAGGGGCTAGGAAGATGGAGGGATGGGAATGAGTGTTTTAAGGGTACAGATTGTTTGGCATGATGAAAAGTTCTGGAGATGAATAGTGGTGACAGATGTACAACATGAATGTAGTTAATGTCGCTGAACAGTACACACTCAGAAATAGCTACAATGGTCAATTTTATGTTATATATATTTTAACAACTAAAAAAATGAAGATTCAACTAAAAACTGACTCCATGAAACTTCTCAACATTTAACACAAATATTATGAATTACTATGCTTGCCTGGTTTGTCAGTAGGATATAAAATGAGTCTTACTACAAAGATAGAAAAATTTTTGCAATTAGGCACTTTTTAAAAGATATCTTTAAATATAGCATTTAAAATTTGACCTATGCAGTAAAAATTAATTTATCAGAGAATAAGCAAACTTGAAAAACTCGACTATGTATTCCTTTTCTCATCCTTATTCGTAATCTCTTCTACTGATCTTCTTTATGTTGCAGTTTCTTTCACCATACAACTGTATCTTTTATCTAAAACTGCTAAAATTTTAAAGTAAACAGTTACATAAACAGAGTGATGGAATAGGATTCCAGTGCTAGACTTGAATTACACAGACTTTTCAGTATAAACCAAAGGAAAAGGAGGGAGGAGGTATTGCCTTCTAAGTCTAAAACATACATGCATTTCTAGGTCTAACACATAAGTTAAGACATTTTAACTTGAAAAAAATTAAAAGGGATATCGTAGCATACATTGTAACACAGCAAAGAAGAATTTCACATAATAAATCCATGTTTTATCAAAAGGAATTTTTCCAAGGATCATCACATAAATCTCAGAGATTCTGATGCCATATTATCACTAGGAAGATAGACACTGGCTCTTTAGATTTAGTCAACAGTAATGAAAACCAGTACAACTACTTTTAGGAGTAAACTAAATGACATGCATAAATGTTAAAGTGAACCTTAATTTTTTAAATGATCATTAAATAAAAGTGAGCAATTGAAACCAAGTAATAAAAATAATAAATTACATGGATGGAAGCAACTGACTTCGTCTAAGCACGGAGGAATCTGGGCATACAAATAACATGAATCAACAAAGTGAGGCTGCCATCTTAAAAGAAATCTAGTATTTTATCAGATTAATGCAAATGATCTAAGAGGTAAGATAAATTAGTATTGAACTTCCACATTGTAAGATAGTCCAAAACAAAGAGTCACCATCGTTCTAATCTTGCTTCCATATCTACAGTATAGCATATAAAAATGTAGTGGCTAAATGAAGGTCTTTAAATTAGAATCTGGAAAACTCCAGAGCCAAACATAAACCTGAATTTAAAAGATGTGCCATTGGGTAATTATCTCAGTCATGACTTTTTACCTTAAAATTCTGTGGTTAAATGATGGATACTCCAACTCCTAAAGCAGTATATGTAATCTGAAACCAGATAACTCTTGTATCACAGAGTTTAAGGAAGTCAAAATACTGAGGCAACAAAGCAAAGAGTCAGGATCTTTCTGGAAGGAAAATGGCAGGTCTTAAAATCTTGAAGGATGGATGTATTAAGAGGTAGGCCCACTAGGAAAAAATGGGAGTTAAGATTTTTTAATTGGAAAAGTCAAGGATGAGAATGTGATAAGCTTTAATATGTGAAATACTGTATGAGCCAAGGTCTCCTCACCACCAGTGTAGAATGTGAGGATTGCCTTGACATTTCATGAAGTTACTGGAATGTCTGCAGAATCCACTGAACTTTTCAAATGTACTAGAATGCTGCCCTTTTACATGAGAAACCACAATAGAGTATTTGAAAGATTATCTTCTAATTACAAAAATGAACTGCAGAATAAGAAAATGCTTGAGTTCTGCTCATTTAGAACAAACTGAAAAGAGGAAGGGGTCTACCAGCATAGCTCCCCACTAAAATGATTTCCCTCATCTTTCTTAAGGATAGGGTTTATTTTATTAACTTTGGTTTACTGATCAGTTCAGCAAATTTATGATAAAGGCTAGAATTCCTTAACCTTAAAACTTAAAAGTTTATAGTTGTAGATTTTAAAAAGACCAACTGTTTTTCTTGTGCATACATAGAATGGGATGTTTTTGGATCTAAAAAGTTTTTACTTTCATTTCTACAAACGCCACTAATCAACAAGGCAATAAAAAATTGAGACAAAGTAGTGGGCATTTTTTATTTTTAATCCTAACACGTACTGAAATGCTTCTCTAATGATCACCAGGAGTGAGAGTTCCAATACAGTCTAAGATAACATCTAAGTGGTAATTCTAGTTCTTAAAGAAAAACTCTAATTAGATATAAAGCAATCCTATAAAATTCCCCTTTCTTTTCTGATAGGATTGGAATAAAGAAATCACTACCTGCCTTTGAGAAAAAAAAGTGACAGTTAAGTATTACTATAAACTGAGCAGACACCCAGCTTTTCCTTTTAGAACAGATTTAGAACTTATTTAAGAAGAATTATCTTTATGTTAAAAATCAGGAAGAAGCTTTTAAAAAGACAGTAACCTTCTAGATTTATGGTAACTGTAATGTCACTTAAAAATAAAAATATATATTTAAATAAATGCACTTAGTATATAGTTCTTTAAAGAACATTTGTATTTTAATAGCAAGATTAATCAATGACGATGAAACTGTATCTTCCTTAGAAAAAAGAAACTATAAACAATATACAATTAAAGCAATGATCGGAAATCCTAAATGATTTTTGTTATCAAGAGAGTTAACAATTTAATTTTTCAAAAAATTAACAATCACTATTACTTCCATACCAAAAGAGGTATAATTTGGGGGAAGATAAATCTATGAGGATTTTGAAATTTTTCCCTATCCATTTCTTACTTTTAAGATGTGATGACTCATGGGTCTTATAAAGACTGTAATTTTCAGAAATATACAAAAAAATCCAAGTTAAATAACAACAGTGGACCTTGTAGGCATGAGCTTTTGTCACTTTATTGTTAACCAATGAATGTTATCCAAAATTATAGATGTAATTGTAACGTAATTGTACAACACAAAATTATGCTAATGGTAAAAGTCTGTTGGAATTTACCAAATATTCATTAATATATTTTACATTGCTATATGAACATGTGCTCTCAACTGCTAATAATAAGAGTTATAACTGGTTTAATCACTATGAAAACCATATTGCAAATAGTTGTTCCTGTTTAGAAAAATTCACACAGCTTTAAAAATGGATTAAATCCATTTTAATCCTAATCTACAAATAGATTATAAACAGCAAATATAACTGGTAGTTTTTCAACACTGATATCAAACTGATGTAGCAATGGTAGTGCACACAATTCAAAATGTAGAAAATTAATAAAAATCCAATGGAAGTCCAAGTTTTCACTTATTATGGCAATGGCTCTGATGCTTTGGAAAAGTGAACCTTATGCTTTAAATACGAAGCAGAGTTCACCATCTATCACATTAGAGAATGTGCTGCAAGGAGAGATCTTCTCTTCCGCAGGGTTTTGAAGCATGTGCACAACCACCATACAACAGTCACTTCACGGTTATTAACCAGTTATCTTTTGTCCTACAAAGTCCAAAAAATATATTAAACGAAGCCTTTCCTTTTCATATGTCTGCCCAGATTAATCCTTTTATAGTCAGCAAAATCAAAAAAGCACAAGAGATATTTTCCGACACAACTGGAATCTACTGTACGTGAAAAATGCTTAACGAAATGGCAATTTTAATAGATAAATGTAATCTGAGTGCATAATACCAAATGAAAAGTAGCTGAACCACACAGAGAAAACAAGGCTTTCCTTATCTCCAAGTCTTACAATAAAGAAAATACTGGGACATGTGAATATTAGAACATCTTTCGAACTGGAAAGATTCCTTAAGACGTAACTGAACTCAATATAAACTAAAATTATCATTTCTAAGGTAGGCTTAACAAACCAAATTTAAGTATTTTTAGTTAGAAAATGAAAAAAATAAACACAATGATTTAGAAACCAAATCTGCTAAAATGATTATGTAACAATTATATCAAGAAATGAAGGTACAGACATTCATATGCTGCTACAAGGGCAAATCTCTCTCTCTCTCACACACACACACACACACACACACTCTCTCTCTCTCTCTCTCTCTTCCTCGGACACAACACCCCTCCAGGAAGACAGTATACCAGCAAAAGCTGGTCCCACAATTAAGCTCAACAAAAAGGCAGTTAAAAATTTAGCACTCTAAGATATTCTGAAGGAAATCTCAGAAATACTCCTAGCATGATTCAAAGTATTGGTATGTATTTTAGAACACAGAGCTTACACACTCCACTGGGTTGGAACAAGAATCACCACAGGTGTAGGAGTGAGGTAGTATTACTGTCCCCTCCTTGGAACTGATGTTTTCATAGGCTGCCCTTCCAGAAAGGTCCAGGGCTTTTTTTTTTTTTTTAATGATTACAAAAAATTACCAACAAATGATTTTTTTTAAATTAAACATCTGCTTGTCTAAATCGGTCTATGAAAGAACAGACTTTTTAATCTTTCAGAGACAATTATTATTTGCAGGTAATGTTTCATCAATAAGTTCTCCCAGGGAACTACTCGCTGCTGACTACACCCTTGTGAACAGTAGGCAAAGAAACCAAAAGATGACAGGAGATGAAACACCAGTCAATTCAGCTGTCGAAGATGACTGTAATTAAGTAGGCAAATATCAAATATCCAATAATATAATTAAACTGGGACTTAAAAACATTAACCACCAGCTGCATGCTACACCATTAGTCTAATCCTTTTCATGATTCATAGCTGTCTTCTACACAATTATCGAAGACTGTCTACCTCGTCACCCATCCTCATTTTAACCATGCCAATGATCTGTATGATGGCAGAATTATGGCTATCGGCACAGCAAGATAGGAGAAGGGCATGCTGAGGAAATATGAGTGAGACAGAATGTGGAAATACACACAGGCAAGATATGGAAGGGGCAAAAGAAAACAGAGCGCTCTAGCTAGACACTCATTAAGTCATCATCATCCTTTGAACTGTACAAAGTGCTGAAATCACGCATACACATTTGTCAGACATGATCCTTAGTGTTAATCTCCAACAGAAAAAAACAATGGAAACTGAAAATGTGACAGGAGGCAATGGAACGCTGTCCTCCACTCCCTGGGCCAAAAGGAAAAGAAAATCAAGCATGACATCGCACTGCCTTAATGCTGAAGAGCTCCCCTCAAGTACATCTTTAGCCACCACAGTCAACTGGTGTAAGTGCTTTGGCAAGGTGGGATGCGTTCCATCACATCTGCAAAGGCCTGCTTTTCTCTGTTGGTGGTTCAGCTTATGAAGAACATGTATGCAAAATAACAGCTCTCACATGGCTTCAAACTCATCAATCCGCTGCTTGGTGTTGCCCTGTCGGATCTGCCGCAGAGTCTTGTACTTATCGCGGCCGGCTTTAACATTCTCAGCGTGAAGAACATCATTTTGTGTTTTCTTGGTTTCATCCCTGGCTTGGGCTAATTCTGAACTTAGTGCCTATATTTAAAAAAGAAAAAATGACTATAATTTTTTTCGTAGGTTTTAAAAAGTTTATGAAAAAGGTTTAAAGACAAAAATACACACATCACAAATCTTAACATTTTTGAATAGTAAAATTCCCATTGTCACATCTTTTTTTTCAAAGTGTGTAACTCTGTTTTACTTGTAGTCACAGTAGAGGTAGTGGTGAGGGAAGAATACCCTCATTGCCTTTCATTTCTACACTCATCAACCATGATGATTTTATGTACTATACTATATTTCCTTAACTTTCTCATACAATACTTGAAATGACTTACAAAAAAAAAAAGGTTCAATGGAGACATTACAGAATGCTATTTTACGATCTAAAGTCTATGCCATGAGAGAAACTTTCTCCAAAGTCTTAATTTATTTATTAAAACTCTCCCATCACTTTTTCTTTATTAATATTTAAAGATTTCACCAATTAAAAAGTAGGGAACTTATCTGGAAAAAAGGTCTAATACAGTTAAAATTTCCTATTTTGATCTAAATATGTGCTTTTAATAAACTGACCTTTTGCCATTATAAAATGTGAACAAATAATTCAGATTATGTAACATCATACAGGTAGTCTATTATATTGTTTTTAATGTAGACTTCACTGGTTAAAAACTAAATTTGTCTTTTAAAGACAGCATTAAAATACTTCCTACCTTTTAATGTTGAGTCAAGCTGTAATTAAACAATAACTTACCAGTTAAGACTTAAGGCTAACAAACATTTGCTACAATGGAAGAAATGAAACAAGGTAACCGTAGGCCAACCACTCACAAACCAACCGCGAGGCCAGCTAGTGGTAAAGGCTTAAAAAAAAACAACCAAAATCAAACATTCCTCTGTAAAGAACTTCTCAAACTCAGGGCACCTGGGTGGCTCAGTGGGTTAAAGCCTCTGCCTCCTGCTCAGGTCATGATCTCAGGGTCCTGGGATCGAACCCCGCATTGGGCTCTCTGCTCAGCGGGGAGCCTGCTTCCCCCTCTCTCTCTGCCTGCCTCTCCGCCTCTTGTGATCTCTCTCTCTCTGTCAAATAAATAAAAGCTTTAAAAAAAAAAAAAAAGAACTTCTCAAACTCAACACCCAAAAAACAAATAATCCAGTCAATAAATGGGCAGAAGACATGAAGAGACACTTCTCCAAAGAAGACATACAAATGGCCAACAGACACATGAAAAAATGTTTAACATCACTCAGCATCAGGGAAATACAAATCAAGACGACAATGAGATACCACCTTATACCAGTCAGAATGGCTAAAATTAACAAGACAGGAAACAACAAATGTTGGCAAGGATGTGGAGAAAGGGGAACCCTCTTACATTGTTGGTGGGAATGCAAGCTGGTACAGCCACTGTGGAAAACAGTATGGAGGTTCCTCAAGATGCTAAAATAAAAATAGAGCTACCCTACGACGCAGCAATTGCACTAGTATGTATTTACCCCAAAGATACAGATGTAGTGAAAAGAAGGGGCACATGCACCCCAATGTTCATGCAGCAATGTCCAAAATAGCCAAACTGTGGAAAGAGCTGAGATGCCCTTCAAAAGATGAATGGATAAAGAAGATGTTGTTCATATATACAATGGAATATTACTCAGCCATGAGAAAGGATGAATACCCACCACTGGCATCAACATGGATGGAACTGGAGGGGATTATGCTGAATGAAATAAGTCAAGCAGAGAAACACAATCATCGTATGGTTTCACTCATATACGTGGAACATGAGGAATAGAGCAGAGGACCACAGGGGAAGGGAGGAAAAAATGAACGGGGAAGAAATCAGAGAGCAAGACAAACCATGAGAGACTCCGGACTCTGGGAAACAAACTGAAGGCTGCTGAAGGGACAGGAATGGGGGGATGGGGTAACAGGGTGATGGACATTAAGGAGGGCATGTGTGGTGATGAGCGCTGGGTGTTATGTGCAACAAATCGCTGAACACTACATCAAAAACTAACGAGGTATTATATTTTGGATAACTGAACATGATAAAATATATATATATAAATTAAAAAAAAAATAAAATGTTCCTATTTAATAAGTTTGTCTTAATAAATGGGAGAAATGCTAACTGTATTATAAATGTGCATACAACTGCAAATTTTAAATACCTGGAGTTGCTTCTTAACACGCTCATTTTTTTGAGTTTCTGTTACACGCTCCTCTTCACTTCGATGGTTCATCACCCCATCGTTTGATAATTCAGCGCTCGCCTCAGCATTATTCTCATCATGCTCATCGTGCTCATTTTCTGTTGGAGGAACGACTGGTGGTGGAGGAGGTGGAGGGGGGGCAGACATCACAGTTTTTAGTTCTTCTTTGGTCTTTTCCAAATCTTCCTGGGCTGCAAAAGCCTAAACAGTAAAAATAAGTTTATCAGCAATTTCCTTTTGAAAATTGGTAATTAAAAGAATCAAGTTATTCTTCCTTCCTAAAAGAAACTATATTTCAGGGTAATGAAAATAAGCCTTACTGATGAAAGCTCTGTTTTTACAGAGGAAAGTCAGCAAGGAGGAGTGACAGAATTAAAATACATCACTTTGCAAAACCTAATAAAATTGTTAATTCTGGCAAGAACAATCAAATGTTGCTAAAACTTCTACAAATGCTTGATGGGAAATGCTATTAGTAAAATGCCAAAGAATGCCGCACCTTAAGAGATCACATTTTAGCCACAAGGGGAAGCATGTCACCAGTCAATGGAAGAATGAGACACCATTACTCTAATCCAATGATCAATTAAAATCACTCATGGTAGGTTAACCAGATAGTAAGTGTCTTCTGAGATGATACAACAGGAAGTATCCAACATCACCAACTGTTTAGGTGATATATTGTATTGGTTTGTCTAGAAAAGTCCTGCTTTACACTGTAGTCCTGGTATAATTATTAATAATAACACCTTTCACTCTAAAATATATTCTAATTTGGGTGATAAATTATATGGTGGTCTCACCTATGAGGCATCATAGCCAAAAACTTTTTAACTTGAATCCTTCACGTTTTTAGGTCTATTTTCCAGTTTACAGGAAATACTGATAAAAGGACAAACTGAATAACATCAAGGGGAAGCAACTAGACAAAAGAGAAGAGACAATCTGCATCCTCCCAATAACTCAGTATCATAAAAAGGCCTGTCCTACAAGCAAACACACAAAATGCAAAATCCTAATTTGGACACTGGGCTGGCAAATCAGATATAAAAGATTTTGCGTCAGTTTTGAAAGCAGTCTGCCCAGAAATAAACCCACACAAACATAATTAATTTACAATGAAGCAGCCAAGAATATGCAATGGGGAAAGGATAGTCCTTTCAATAACTGGGTGTTGGGAAAACTGGATAGCCACATGCGAAAGAATGACACCAGACCACTGTCTTGCACCATACAAAATTATCAACCCAAAATGATCATAGATTTGAACATAAGACCTAAAACCATAAAACTCCTAAAAAAAAAAAAAAAAACATATACAGCAAGCTCCTTGACATTGGTGTTGGCAATGATTTTTTGGATTTGACACCAAAAGTAAAGTTAAAAAGCAAAAATACGCAAGTGGGACTACATCAAACCAAAAAGCTTCTGCACAGCAAAGGAAACCATGAAAAAAAAAAAATGAAAAGTCAACCTACTGAATGGGAGAAAATATTTACAAATCATATACCCAAATATGTAAGGAACTCATACAACTTAACAGTTAAAAAACAATCTGATTAAAAAATGGGAAGAGGATCTGAATGGATATTTTTCCATAGAAGACATACAGATGGCCAACAGGTACACGAAACAGGTGCTCAACATCACTGATCAACATGGAAATGCAAATAAAAAGCACGATGAACTATCATCTCCCACCACTGAAAATGGCTACTATAAAAAAGATAAGAAATAGCAAGTGTTGTCAAGCATATGGAGAAAAGAGAACCTGTATGCACCATTACTGAGTACGTAAATTGGCACAGCCACTATGGAAAATGCTACAGATTAATTTTGAAAAAATTAAAAATAGAACTACCATTATGATCTAGCAATTCTCCTTCTAAGTATTTATTCCCCCAAAATTAAAACCACTAACTCGAAAAGATATATACCGTCATGTTCACTGCAGCCTTACTTACAATAGCCAAGACAGGAAGCATCCACTGATGGATGAATGGGTAAAGAAAGTGCTGTACACACACACATGAATATTATTCAGCCATAAAAAAGAAAATCTTGCTATTTGTGTCTAAATGGATAGAACTTGAGGCCATTATGCAAAGTGAAATAAAGCAAAGACAAATACCATATGATCTCATTTATATGCAAATGTAAAAAAAAATTAAACAGAGCTTATGGATACAGAGAACGAATTCCTGGTTACCAGAAGTGGGAGGTGGCAGGGAGGGTGGGGAGTGAGCAAATGGGAGAAAGTGTTTAAAAAGTAGCAACTCCCAGGGTGCCTGGTTGGCTCCGTCGGTTAAGCATCTGACTTTGGCTCAAGTCATGATCTCAGAGTCCTGGGGTCAAGCCCCACATCAGGCTCTGTGCTCAATGGGGAGTCTGCTAGAGATTCTCTCCTTCTCCCTCAACCCCTCCCCCAACTCTGCTCGCTCTCTCTCAAATAAATAAATAAAATCTTATAAAAAAAAAAAAAAAAGTACAAACTCCCAGCTGTAAGATAAGTAAGTCATGGGGATGTAATGTACAAATAGCATGGAGACTACAGTTAATAACACTGTATTGTATATTTGAAAGTTGAAAGTTGCTAAGAGAGTAAATCTTAAAAGTTTTCATGACAAGAAAAAAATTTTCTTGTGATGAGTGTTAACTCATAACTTATTTCACAATATATACAAGTATCAAACAATGAAGTCGTATACCTGAAATAGGTTATACATCAATTATATCTGAATTTTAAAATTTAATGAATACAGTCTAATATAAATGAGATGAAAGTTGACTAAAATGGGAGAGTATGTACAGTATGCCCTCATTCTGAACACATAAATGTGTATGTATATACATATGCAAACAGGAAAAGATCCTAGAAGGATCTGCACTAAGGTGTTAAAATAGTGATTCCGACTTGTGGGAATGTGATTTTTCTTTTGTGTCACTTCCTCATTTCTATTTGCAGGATTTGCCTCTGTGTATTATTTTTCAAAGTTTATGTGTCTCAGAAATTCTAATAAAGAAAGTGGTACAATGGGTTAACCGAGTTCTATTGTTTTGAGAGTTATAGATACACACATATATATAATTCTCAATATATCAAGATTTCCCTATAAAATTTAAACTGTTACAAAGAAAATTTAAGTGAGAGTGAAAGAAAACTATGCACATTCATTGCAGAAAAGACATATAACTATACAACTTTGGGTGTTAAAAATTATTATAGTTGCATTGAAGAGTTAACATTTAAAGTTTGAATTAAACTCTGATTTTTCACTCACGTAATATTTCAGCAGACAGTAGTGGCTTCATCTACTAAGGAACCTATATTTGAAATCTCAGTATGGGACGCCTGGGTGGCTCAGTCGGTTAAGCATTGCCCTTCGGCTCAAGTCATGATCCCAATGTCCTGGGGTTGAGCCCCATGTCAGGCTCCCTGCTCAGCAGGGAGTCTGCTTGTCCCTCTCCTTTTGCCCCTCCCCCCAGGCTTGTGTACTCTCTCTCTCGCTCATGTTCTCTCTCTCGAATAAATAAAATCTTAAAAAAAATCTCAGTATGTATCATCTTCATTGCATCCCTCTAATTCTACTTCTTCAAATCCATTATTAGGTTGCCATGCCCTTTTGAGTCTACCACAAGATGTCTCTCAGCAATTCCTGTTCCTCTTCATTCTTAGGTAACCCTACCCATTAGACCAATCCATCCCCTACAGTGACTGCTAAATTATTTTTATAAAGCCATACGTGATCATATTACAATCCTGTTTCAAAATCTTAAAAGCCCAATGTCTACAGACACTCCTTATCATCCTGCAATTTATTTAAAGCCCTTCACAACTTAATTTCCTCTGTAACTTCCCAGCCACATCTCTTAAGATTTCTGAACTTATACTCTAAAGTTTTGCTTACTTACTGGTTGTCCTTCAAGTCTGGCATGTACTTTCAAACTTCCTATACTCATTCAGTTCCCTCTGTCTGGAATGACGACCTTTGCAGTCTCTAACCACTCTCAAATCTTTTCTACCCCAAAACTGACTTAATTATTTAAGATCCAGCTTAAACTTACAAGGGTCTCCCCAACACCTGCTTCATTCCCACAGAAATTAATCACCTCTTCTGTTCTTAGCTTGCATCAATAGATTAGTAATTACGACAATACACACATGTTCATACACACAGGTATCTTTTCCCTCTAAACTGTGACAGTATCTTATATATCTCTACAAACTCCGCCTACTGCTGGGTACAAACATAAATATTCGATAAATGATACTGAGCGGAAAAACAAATGATCACCTTGTGTTGCCACTCAGTAGCTTCCTCTTCCTTTTTCTTCTTGGCTTCTTCTAGAAGTGCAATCTTGGCAGTGAATTCAGCAAGTTCTGCTGCCTAAAATAAAGAATATAATTACCAATAATAAAAATTTTTTTTTCAAAAATTAATATTCTATAAACAAAGCTTTAATGTACATGCTTAGGCTTTATATGATTCTCTTAGACAGTCTTTCATTTTTAAACAGGTAGTACTTAAGACCATAAATATCTTATTTATAGTAGGTCGAATCCACTAGTAAAGAGACAAAGTGAAAGCAGTTTTTTTATTTTATAGACAAGCAGTTCTTCCTGTTTCAGTAGCAGGAACCTAAAATGTGCAATTCAGGTGCTATTTTTTAATCTGATCAATAAAGTACTTGCTAAATCCTACAAAAGAAAAAAATTGCATTTTATATAATGCTTTATATAAGAGTATGTTGCCAAATAATCTCATTGGATTCCCCGACAATCCTATTTGGTGCCTTTATTCCTTTTCTCAAAGGAAAGGATCTGGGGCTCAGAAAGACCCAAGGGCACATATCAAGAAAATGTCTGAACCAAAATTTAATTCCAGGATCTTTTAAATGTCTTGCCTACTCAATATCTGCAGCCCACTAAACAAACAAACAAACACCCAATAAATTATGGCCTACAGTTATCTTTTAAGGAGGCATTAGAAGACACTGTCAATCTAAAGTAAAACACACTAGAGGCTTATGCAAAGTTTAAGTGAATCAGAAATCTTTTGTTAGCAATAGACTCCATAGATATTTTATTGTTTTATCTTTAGGTTTTCTTTTTCATGCAGAAATAAAATTTTTAGGTTTATTTCCACACTTTGTGATTAGGTTACTTGTATCCTTGGTTTTCTTTCCAACAGATCTAATATACTTAGTTTTACAAGCTTTGCTTCATGCTTTTGTCTAAACTTTTCTTTTTCTCTGACACAAAACTAAGACAGGTTCCTGACCAGTTGTTCCTGATTCTTCATCTGGTCGGCAGCTTGTTTTGCGATAGCGGACTTGGCTTCTTCAGCAGCTCGACGCTCCTTTTCAAGCCTTTCTGCTTCTTCCTTTGCTCGTTTTCGTTCCTGGTCCAGTTCCAGAGCTTTTCGAGTCTGTTCTTCTAGTTCTGTCAAATATATGTACACCCCCCCCCAAACAATGGTTAAATCTAATTATTCTCATTATCAAAAGAAGCCAAAATGGTAATAAAGAATCTAATTAAAATTAGCACATCTGCAAATGAACATATACTTTGTATTTTTAACTTGGCAAAAGCCTAATAAATATTTTTAATATACAATTAAAAATTTGAAGAAATGAAAATTCTTTGTAATTCAACTTACTTCATAAGGCTGGAAGTAATCTTTAGTTTTAAAAAAATGATCTCCAAAGTTTTGACCTAAAGAACTTGCCATCTGTTTCAAAACTATAAAACAATACACTTTAAAACTTACATAACGTTTTACTTATTTAAATATCAGATAACTAACCCAAGACGTTAAGATTGAAAACAATACTGATTCAAAAGAGGAATTTTGATGTGAATCATATGAATTACTAAAACTTTTGAGTTATTGGTATATATCCATTCTTCAGGCGTGAAGACAAAGTAAATATTTGGAGATAAATGACATCAATTTTAATCTTGAAGTGTACAGATCATAAAGTTAATTCTGTTTTTTTATTCGGTGAGTTGAATGAGAAAGGAAAATATTATCAGCACAAAGCCAAAAATGTTTAAATAAGCTTAAAAGTACTAATTTTAAACATTACTCTGACAACTCTTGTTTAAAAACAAGGACATTTTGTGACAGAAGACACAAAATATCACCTACTAAGATGGTGCAATGTCCTACAAAGAATGATTCTCCCTTTCTGTATACTCCAGAAAGGAGGAAAAACTAAAAATCTGTATGCTGTGAGGTTTGAAAGCTAGCTGTAACATACACACTTCTTACCATCCTCGATTTTGTTGGTCTTGGTCAGAATTAATTTAGTTAACTGCAGTTAAGACTTGCAAGGCTTGGAGAGGGGTAGGAAGAAAAATGGTTAAATTTTAAATTCCTGATAAAATAATGTAAAAATTTTATGCGGCTATCTGTCTATAAAGATGAAATGTATGTAACACTGGATGTTGCCACAGCTAAACTCTAGGATTATTCATTTTAGAATTTGCCTTCTAAAACTGGGACATCAAGCTAACTTATTAAACTTTTCTTAGGATCATTCTTTCCAACTTGTTGATTAATATATAAAATACAGCACACAAACGTCATGGCTGTATCATTCATCTAAACAAGCAAACAAATAACAAAAGAAAATAAAAACACTGCTTCTTCTCTCATAATAAAAATTCCTTCTGTACAATGAAAGAAGAAAAATAAGTTTGGGTTTTAAAGTTAAATCTTCAATTAAATATTCCCCAATATTCGTTATTTTCTATCGACGTTTTTGCGATAAATGTCATTTTGAGAAATGTAGACAAGGCAATGGTTCTTTGGTGATTTATTAAGAATTATACAAAAGTGTAAATTATTTTAAATGTTGAAAATAAATGAAAAACTTCAAATCTCTTCTAGTCTCTTCCAGAAAGGAAGGTTTTGAAATGACTTGTTCATTTCCTCCCCAGTTAGAGGAGTTAGAACAGAGACTGGAAAACTATGGCGCACTAACCCAATGCCGTATCTTTGTAAATACAGTTTCACTGGCACTCATACCCTCATGCAGCTGAATACCCTCACGCGTTTGTGTACAGTACACGACTGCTTTCATTCTGCAACAGCAGAGCTGGTCGTCGTACCAGGGGCCGTGTGGCCGGTAAAGCCTGAATTATTACTATCTGACCCTGTAGAGAAAGATTTACAAATCCACGTATTAGAATATTTCTATGAAACAAACATGCCTCCAAGACCTTGGATCCCCTTGGAACACCTGCAGGGAAGGTTTAGCTAAGAAAGATAAAGAATATTAATATTTTGTCTCTCCGGTTCATAAAAATCTAGGACCTACGATTTTTGAGATCTGGCACATGCTGGCTAGGTACCAAGGAATATGGCTTCTTTTACAAGAGCTGCTCTTTCAGGATGAAGATTAAAGGTTACAAGAATAAGCTGCTTCTCTCATTAACAGTACTGCAGTGATGTAGATGGTTATGGTGTTTATAACAAGGAAGTTAAGTTCAAGCTAATAAAATTTGGGAAAGCCTCTCTTTCTCAGTCAGGCTTGAACACAGATTTGATTTCTGAAGGTCTAAGATTTTGAAAGCCAAATGATCTCTTATGTTACCCTGAGGGCAAAGCTTAGAAACCATTTAACTGCAAAAGAATTAGTAAAAAATAAATTAATGAACTAAATATCTCAAAAGGATTATAGAGTTTTCTTCCTTTTCCCAGCCTAAGGTAATAGTTTATTAAGTATCACATTTTTTTCCCTAGGAAAAGAATACTGTCGTTAAAAAAAGCAAGGAAGTTCCAATGTCATTAATTCTTAGAATTCATAGAATTAAGAAGGTGATTAGCAATTACACACTAAAAATGCAATTTTAAAATATCTGTCCTACATCTAAGCAATGGAGTGTTATACCACCATACAAAAAAAAAGTAAGGAAGATCTCTTTGAGTATATATGTAGGACATTCAAGTGTGTATTAACTGAAAATAGCTAGGTGCAGAAGGATACGTGCAGTATATTACATTTTATGTAACAAAGAAGAGGAAACAAGAATATAGGTTCATGTAGGTATTGTGTATTTGCTTACTTTGTATACGAAAAAAAAAAAAAAAAAAAAGGTATTTAATATTCTCAGCAGAGTGGAACAGCAGTGGACCAGAACGCAGCAGCCCTACGCCTGTAGTACAGGCTGAGAAGACACAAATTTCAATTTGGGGACTACCAAGGCACCCAAGGCTTGGGAGGCCAAGATCCTTAAAAGGAGTAAATAGAAAAGTAAGCTCTAAAATCTGCATGCTATTTCCCCCCAAGATGTTTGTCAGCTCCAAAAATGTACACATATGAGGTGGAAAACTAGGCAAACAAACAAAAAAAGCAATAATTGGCTAAAGAGGTGAGCAGAAAGATCAACACTCTCTTGCAGCCAGGAGTCAAAGGCTGGCATTGAGGGCCCTCGAAGATAGAAAGGCCCTAGTAAATAAGCAGTCCTTCAGGAGACACCCCCAAGGGTCTAGAGACTAGCAGGGAGGGAAAAAACAGAAAGAGACCAACCTTAACAAAGCCTGAAACCCTGCTCAACTCCACCAGTGATCTGCACATAATCTGCCTGTCCAAAGAAAAGTAAATCCTCTCTAACGTTAAATAACATCATCCCAGGGCTCCCTTATGTTTCAAACTCAACGTTGCACATAATCTGCCTGTCAAAAGAAAAGTAAATCCTCTCTAACGTTAAATAACATCATCCCAGGGCTCCCTTATGTTTCAAACTCAACGTTGGGCAAGCAACCAAAATTACCACGCATACTGGGAGGATGAGACCAAATGACCCCTCCAACACCCTTAAAATTCCCCAAAGAAAGACTACTGTATGGGCCCAAAGATTATCCAGATATTGCAGTTAGCAAACAAAGATGTTAACATAACTATGATAGATACTGCTTATCTAGGAAAACTGAAGAAAAAGCAAAGAATGAGGAAAGATGCAAAGTCCAGAGGAACACTGATAACACTGCAGAAGCAGATCTTTAGGCATCCTACAAACCCTCTGCAGAGATGTCAAGAGCCAGAGCCCCCTTTATAATCATGGAAGTTCAAGTTATTGACATGTTCCTTATGGTTATGTTATCTTCTAGAAACTTCATTCTCTCTTCAACATTTAGGTCCACATCCACAGCCCCCCATAAAGAAACATAAAATTCAGGAGGTCTTTGACAGGGACACAGACACACTACTAATTTTATTTTGGCAAAATCTTGAGTGAGTAGAATCATGTATGAAAGCGCTATCCCCCTCAAAAGATAAAATATTTATCACGGCCAAACGACCAGTAAAACTGCAAATGTGAAGAGCATGTGAAGTTCCTCCTGTGGCTTAGAATAAATGCTAAGGAAAGAAACTCTGAAAAGGCTAAACTTACAGGGGGCTGGGGGCGGGGGGAGCCCAACAGAAAAGCTAGAAATAAATGCCAACTTGGAAAATCAATCAGAGCTATGGAGCTTGTCACCACATTCAGCCAGTTACCACATCCTCAGCCCACAGAAGTGTGCAGCAAAGACACCCTGATAGCTAATAACCTTCTTCTCTTGGACTATCCAGCTCCAGAACTTCCTTTCCAGAAGCTCTTCATTCAGAAGAGGATTATGAATAGAAGATGGGAGGAAAGGAAAAGTACAGTTATTATGGAAACGGAAAGAGAAATTACAACCCAGGAATGACCCAGGAGGTGCATCACCTCGCAATACTGCAGAAGACAATTTGTGCTGTGAAATATGCAGAACATCCAGACTGTTGACTCCCAGAGAGGTCCAGTCTTGTCAGATAATAAACTCTTCTGGAGCTGTAGTTTGTCCTGTTATAAACAAAATGACTCCCTATAATAACTTTTTCAAGTAATTATTTTCCTTTTCTCAGCTTCAGAATAATTTGTAAAAGTATGCAACGTGTAACCATTAAAAACTAACGTCATAAAAGATAATGTAAAATCTAAATAATCTGGAGGCCTAAGAGCCTGCCCTGTCTTTGAAACACGCTTCCCACTGTTCGACATGTACTTTCTTATACGCCTATTACTCACTTATGAGGCATGTCAGTTTCAACTTTTTCTAAATACAACTGGTAATTGAACGGTGTGGCACTGACAATAAAATCAACAAATAGGTGAGTGGAACAGAATAGTCCAGAAGTAGATTTATATACATATCGTCTTCTGGATTTGTGACAAAGGTGATGGATGTAGTTCAATGGGGAAAGGACAGTCCTTTTAATAAATGGGTCTGGGTCAACTGAAAATACATATGGGAAGAAATAACACTGACTCCTGCAAAAATCAGTTACATATGGATTATGGACCTAAATGTGAAAGGTAAAGCAGTATCCAAAAGGTAGTAAAAAATAATACATTCACAACCATAAGAGAAAGAGCGATAAACGGAACTTAAAGAACTTCTCTTCATTAAAAGAAACTTATACTGAGAGAGGAAGAAGATAAACCAGAGAGAGATTTTCTTTTAACAATATAAGAAAAAAAAAAAAAAACAATATATGAAAATATCAGATCAATAAGAAAAAAAAGAAAATCCAATTTTTTTAAATAGGTGAAAGGCGTGAAAAGGCATTTTATGGATGCTATAAGCATTTGCAAAAGTGCTTAAAATCAAATCATCAGTCATCAAGAAAATGCACTGTACTAACTGTGCTCACCAGAATGGCTACACAAACACCACAAGAGGAAACCCTGACAGTAAAACCAGTCATCAAAGTAATGAAGATATAGGGCACGTCAACTTTCATTCACTGCTGGTAGGAATGAGCACTGATATAATCACTTTGGAAAAACGGTGGCAGTATCTATGATAGACTGTAGCAGTGATCCAGTAATTCCACTCCTGGGTGCAGATTCCTCCCCTAAATCAATACCTAAGTGTTATGCTTAAGATGCTCACAGGGGCCTTAGTTTATAATAGCCGGAACTAAAACTATACAAATGTCTACCATCAGTACAATGTGGTATCTACATGCAAAAGACTATCACACAAGATACACGTAAAAGAACAAACCACAGCTCAAGGCACAAGTTTTGAACAAAAAGAAGCCAAGTAGAAGAGTGCACGAATTCATTTACATGTAGTTCAAAAACAAGCAAGACTGTTCTTGGGCATGACGCCAAAAGCACTAGCAAAAAATAAACTGAACTCCAGGGCCACCCAGGTGGCTCAGTTGGTTATGCCTCTGGTTCTTGGTTTCAGCTCAGGTCATGATCTTAGGGTCTTGCGATCAGGCCCCACGTTGGGCTCCACGCTCAGTGTGGAGTCTGCTTAAGATTCTCTCTCCCTTTCCCCTCCTCCCCCGTGCACGCTCACTCTCTCTCTCTCTCTCTCCACCCAAATGAATAAATAAATCTTTTTTAAAAAACTAGACTTCACCCAAATGTAAACCACTGGGCTTCAAAGAACACCATCATCAAAGTGAAGGTAACCCACAGAACGGGAGAAAATATCTGCAAATCGTATGTCTGGTATGTCATAAGACATCTGTACTGAGATACAGAAAAAACTCTAACGACCTCAACAACAAAAAGACAACACAGCTGAAAAATGAAAATGCAATAATACATCTTTCCAAAGAAGATTATATATAAATGGCCAGTAAACATATGGAAAGATGCTCAACATCACTGACCACTTGGAAAATGCAAATCAAAACCACAGTAGCACTTTACACCTACTAGGATGACCATACTCCAAAAGACTAACATTAGCAAGTGTTGGGGAGGATATGGGTCATACAAATCATATACTGAGAGTGGGAAGGTAAATTGGTACAGTCGTTTGAGACACCAGTTGGGCAGTTTGTCAAAAAGTTAAAGTTAAACATAAACTTACCATATGACCAGTAATCTACTCCCAGGTTTATACTCAAAAGAAATGAAAACAATAACCAGTACACAAATGTTTGTAGCAACACAGCCACAATAGTCAAATGATAGAAACAACCCAAATGTTCACCAACTAATGAATAAAATGTAGTATAAAATATGTATATACCTCCACAGAATGGAATATTTTTCAGCTGGAAAAAGGAATGAGCGCCTGATACAAGCTCCAACACGGATGAACGTCAAAAACATTACGCTCCATGAAAGACAGTGACCAAAGGCCACACTCTGCACGATTCCGTTCATATGAGATGACCAGAACAGGAGGTCTACGGAGCTAGAAGTAGATTAGTAGTTGCCTAGGACTGGGGGAGGGAGGACTCTGAAAAACTCGGGGTAACCGCTAATGGGTATGGGATTTCTTTCTGGGGTGATGTAGTTGTTCTAAAATTGTGGCATCAGTGGCACGACGCTGAATATACGAGACACCATTAAAATGTACACTTTAAATCATTAACTGTGTGGTATTGTGACTCATACCTCAACAGAGCTATTAAAAATAAAGACTAAACTCTATGATGAGGGCACCCAGGTGGCTCAGTCGGCTAAGTATCTGCTTTTGGCTCAGGTCAGGATCCCAGGGTCCTAGTCCTGGGATCGAGTCCCAGATCCCCAGATAGGGGCCCCTGCTTGGCAGGGAGTCTGCTTCTCCCTCTGCTTCTCCCCCTGCTCATGCGCATGTGCACTCTTTCTCTCACAAAAATAAATCTTTGAAAAATAATAAATAAACTCTATGATGATGAACATCAGAATAATGTAAGTCACATTTGGGGTGAAAAAATGACTGGGAAGGGATACAAGGGAGGTCCCCTTAGTGCAGGTAATGTTCTGTACCTTGTCCTAGGTAGTCAGAGGAATGAATTCACTTGGCAAAAATTCATTAAACCTGATACCTAAGAGGTATGCACATTACTATGTGTATGCTATACTTAAAAATTTTTTAAAAAACTTTCCCAAAAATCTCAGAAAATTAAACTAGGGATTATCTACTTCCATTCTAGAAATTAGGAACCTAAGGAAATTGAGAGGTTAAAATGACTTGCTAAAGGTATTCTAAGTTAATGACAGAATTAAAGCTTGACTCCTCTATTGTTTAATTCCTATTTGTAAACAAATGTATACATAAAATGGACAAGCTCCCCCTACTCCCAACAAGAGTTTTCATCACACTATCATGCTTACTTCCCCCCAAGCACTTAAAACATAAAATGATCTTGATTATCTTGTTAATTTTACTACTCTGTCTTTCCTCAATAAAATGTAAGCTACATGAGAGCAGGGACCTTATCTGTTCAGTACCATATCCCCAATGCCTGCAATGCCTCATACACACTAGATGGTAAATAAGTATGCAGAATGAATGACATCACTAGTGGGATTTCACTTTGATATTTGCCAGGACAGTAAGTGAATGCCAGTCTGGCTCTCAAATATACATTCAGAGAATTAAGCGAATTATGGAAATGTAAATGGTAGAACAGTTATATTTAATGATTTATAACTCATTCCAAATAATAATGGCTTCAAAAATACTTTAATGAAGTACAGAAAAGTTCTTCTCAAACAAAAACTTGTAGGTTTACCTACTAAATATTATGACTTAAGTCATAGATATGACCAGAGTTACTGCATTTGAGTGAGAATTTAGCATAAATTACAAGACAATCATGCAGATTTTAGGACAGCCTGGGAAAGCTTTATTATTAGGGAAAAAAAAAACCCAAGGAACAAATTAGATGTCCTTTGCCATAAGATGACTGATTTGAAATTATCTTGATAGGGATACTCTACATTCTTTCTTATGTTCTATCTTCCTTATATTCTTTACTGCTTCTTGACTTGAGTAGTTTTCTGTGTGTAAATCATTAATATTTTTATTATGCATCCTAAATAAACAAGATTGAAAAGTTTAATAAGTAGCTATTCTCTCAGAAAAAGATAAATGTAAATTAAAAAGCTCTATCACTCACCTTTTCTTTAAAATCATACCAGAATCATACATTTCTTTAAAACTTTTTAAAAACACACATTCCATTTTTTTTACAGCATTCTTCCTCCAAAAGTATTGCTTATTGTATTCACATGGCATTTACCTCACTTTATATTTTTATGAATACATCTTATTTCTGCCAACGCACAGACTTTCCTCCCATGCATGCTATTTTTGTATTCCTAAAGGCATTCCTAAAATGCAGCACAAAGTAGGCACTTCATAAGGTCTATTTTAATTGAGGAAAAGGTATCTGTCGTAGTAGAAACAGTATGAAGATGGAATTCAGAAAACAAGTTCTGCCTTGGTGTTACGGTCTGCAAGCAAGTCTGTTGAACACTTCTGACCTCCGAACTAAATAATTTTCTACGTCTTTTCTAGGTCTGAGAAGTGAGGCTTCTAACGAGTCAGAATAAAGCCTAGTTGTTTTTTTTTCCCCCCTATTTCTTCTCTTAGAAATATTATTTCCAATCCTCTTGGAATTAGAATGATCAGTTTGCGGGTTTATAGCAAACTCTGTGACTTCCTCCTCTAGTTACCCATTTGCAAATTATTCTCCCCACTGCTCAAGAGCATCTCCCCACCATGGTAGCCTGATATAAGGAATGAAAATAACCTTAAATAAGGTTATTATTCTACTTAGAATAATAAAACTAACGGTTGCTTCTACTAGTTGTCAGGAAAGCAGGTATTAATTCTAGTTTTACAAATAGTATGTATTTCGTATTACACCCCCCACCAACTTCTGCTGCTTAGGAAGGAAAAAAAATCTTATTTTCCTCAGTACCTTTTTAATTCTGTTCTTCCTACTATTTGTTGTTTGAAAGCAGCATATCCTAGAGTTATTTACTATAAGCCACTCTCAAAATCCAACGTATCCTTTCTATACACAGTAGCATTTTGGTTACATTCTTCATAATAAGTAGGTTGTTACCAAGGTCTTACCAAAAACCAACCCACTTCTTTTTTTTTTTTTATAAATTTTTTTCTTTTTAAAGATTTTATTTATCCATTTGACAGAGAGAGAGAGATCACAAGTTGCCAGAGATCATGACCTGAGCTGAAGGCAGAGGCTTTAACCCACTGAGCCACCCAGGTGCCCCAAAACCAACCCACTTCTATGTGTTGTGTATTTTTTTAACATACTGAAATAAAATTTAGAGACTGAGTTCCAAAAGAGTTTATTATAGTCAGAATAGCTTAAAATGCCTTAAAGTATTCAGATGCTTTAAAGTACTTACATACCCATAAAGCATCAAATAGAATGGCTTTTGTTTAAATGCACTAGCAAGTACTGAAAGTGTGTGTTTCTTTAAGGAACTCTGAAACATTAAGAGGAATAAATTAACATTTACAGTTATTGCATATGAAAACACCTGTGTATTTAAGTAAATGAAAGAGAACTAGCACACGAATGTTGTGTGTGCTTCAGTTAAACATGTTTATGATGTGATTCCATTACGTATTAATGTGACAATTAAGTGTAATCATTCTACAAGACAAATGAGATTTACCAGCAGTGAGGAAATATAGGACAAAGAGGAACAAGGGTGAGCGCGATGTCAAAAGGAAACCGCTACCTTTCTGGGCTTTCACCGTCTGCTCCTCGATTTGCCGCAACCGCTCCATCAGCTCCTCCTTTTCCCGCTCTATCCTTTCCTTCTCCTTTTCTGCGATCTCCCTCTTCTTCTTTTCATTCTCTAGTTGTGCCCTGAAGAGGAATTAGAATTGCTGTTACAAATGAATACGTAATTAATATTTACATGAAACCCTAGTACTGTGAGTCCACGAAGAAGAAACTAAGTAAAAATATTTTAAGAATCTTCATTATATTCAGCTGGGCTTAAAAAAAAAAAGCCCATCCAGTTAAAAATATAGGACTGCCCTGTTACCTGCACCTACACTGGAATACAATGCATTTCTTTTTGTGGGGTAACGGAAATGTAGTCTAGGATTGTTTCGAAAGTTAAAAGGGGCGCCTGGGTGGCTCAGTTGGTTAAGCGTCTGCCTTCTGCTAGCGTCACGATTTTGGGGTCCTGGGATTGAGCCCCGTGTTGGGTTCCCTGCTCAGTGGGGAGTCTGCTTCTCCCTCTCCCTCTGCCCCTCCCCCAACTCCTGCTCTCTCCCTCTCTCTCTCAAAATAAATAAAATCTTAAAAAAAAAAGATAGTAAAGACTTAGACATTCTGGAAATATTTTCAAGGGACAAATTTACAAAACAGCTAGGAAAGTAAAACTGCCAAATACATCCCTTGTGTGAAAGCATGTTTTTGATGCGGACTTGAATGTGGGAAAAAATTAGATTTATCACTTGCATACTTGATGAATTCTGACAATAAATCACAGGCCAGCACAAAAGCAATTAACTGCACAGTTCCCACTGAAATAAGAAAGGCTTGAAAGGGAGCACACACACAAGGTTATTTTACTTTAGACAGTTTAAGTAAAATAACCTGGGAAGGCAGTAATTTTCAATCACTAACATGAATTAACACACTTTTAATTCTTAAGATAGTACCAATTTAATCTTATATACAAATGGCAAGTCAGTTTTATCTCCTTTGACAACTCCATGAGAATGACAGTAGGTGTCTAATGCTGCTTAAGACAGATCATCCTGAGAACTCAAGGGAAAGACCACCTCCCTCACTGGGCTGCAACCGCCAGGGGCCTAATGAGACTGTTTCTTTTCAATATAGCCAGACTCTAACCACACAAATACCAAGAGCCTACCATTGGTCAGACTCTATGCTAAAGGCCAGAAATATAAAGACAAATAAGAATTAGATGAAACACAACCAGATAATATTTGTCTATTTCATAAATTTAATCAATATTCCCATTATTTTAATGGGAATAACTTTTTTAGTTTAAAAAAATCAATTATGGGGCACCTGGGTGGCTCAGTGGGTTAAAGCCTCTCCCTTCGGCTCAGGTCATGATCTCAGGGTCCTGGGATCGAGCCTCGCATTGGGCTCTCTGCTCAGCTGGGAGCCTGCTTCCCCCTCTCTCTCTGCCTGCCTCTCTGCCTACTTGTGATCTCTCTCTCTCTGTCAAATAAATAAAATCTTAAAAAAATTAAATTAAAAAAATTAAAAAATCAATTATGATTTCATCTCTGATACTTATTTGAGTACATCTAAATATTCCCAAAAAAGGACATCATTGCCATCTAAATTTCAGGCACAAAACCATGTAGTTTGAGCATAAACAGCATATTAATAAACTATCAATTCTCTGGACTAACATGCAGAAAATATTTTAGAATACCTTACCTTTAAAAGAATATCAGATGAACCCAATTATATTTTTCTCAAGCGAAAATTAAAAGCTAACTTATATTCAGCTTCTAACCAGACTATGCATTAATGATATTAAGAACTAATATACGAGGTACTATTTATTAAACACCAGGTATTTTCCTGAATGTTTGTATACCACTGTCATTATTTCTCACAAAAATCTACCCTTGAAGTTGGGTCCTAATGATACAGGAAGCCAGCCATGACCCATTTGATAGCTCAGCTACAACTGGTATGTGGGTATCTGACTCTAAATTGTCTCCATTTTTAAATTCGTTAACATTTCTAGCCATATAAAACATGTTCAGGAATTAGGGTGAGTTACCATTCAACTTGGATGTAAAAAACTTAGAACACAGACTTTAGAGACCAACAACCTACAGTATATAACGTCATTTTCACTGCCAAAAACCAAAGTTATGGGAGTTCAGGGGAGAATATGACCACATATACCAAGGTACTGTAGGGAAAGAAGTCCTTTGCTGCCCCTTCCCAGCTACTGTTCTTGCCTAAGAGCTTCCAGCAGCACAGGCAGCATACCTCTGAGCATTCCCCCAAGTATCTTTGCTGGCTACTTTGCCAATGGGCTTGACCAAAACTGTTTCCACATACAGTTGTCATTTTTCTCTTTCTGACCTGTAAAGCAGGGAATAAATGAAGACTTGGCATGCCATTTCTCAAAGACTTGCCAAATCCCTATGTGCTAGATTAATATAAAACATCCTCCAGGCATTCAAATGAATTCAAGTTACTAAATTCCTACAGTGTACAAGGCATTCAATAAATGTTTGCTAATGAAAGATAGTAAAATTTACCCAAAACAGAAACCACAGGATTGTTACTGTGTAAGCAAAGAAATTTAAAGTCTTCCACTTTCATCTAGGCTTTAGAGTAACTCAAATACAGCACCATCACCAAATGGTACTTCTTAATCATACTACATATACTAGCAGCCATATGGCACTTTCTTCCATGTGTGAGAAATCAAGGACAAACATATTTAAGGGGCGCCTGGGTGGCTCAGTGGGTTAAAGCCTCTGCCTTCGGCTCAGGTCATGATCTCAGGATCCTGGGATCAAGCCCCGCATCGGGCTCTCTGCTCATCGGGGAGCCTGCTTCCCTCTCTCTCTCTGCCTGCCTCTCTGCCTGCTTGTGATCTCTCTCTCTCTCTCTCTCAAATAAATAAATAAAATCTTTAAAAAAAAAAAAAAAACATATCTAAGAATGTAAATAATATACCAACACTACAGATAAGCAGAACAGTTAGGGGATATTTTATGGAGTAATGAGGATGAGATACAACTTTTTTTAACTCATGACAGGAAATCTTAGAGATGGGCCAGGAGAGAAAAGGAAGAGAGGAAGATAGAAGGAGAGAAAGGGAGGGTGAGGGTAGGGGTGAGAGTGCATGAAAAGGAGAAAAGCTGCTATCTTTGAGACAGACAGATGGAAAGGCTATGATGAGTATGAATACACAGAAAGTAAAGCACAATTAAGAACTACTTTTAAAAAAGCATGTAAGACTAGAACCATGATGTGATCCTAAGCCACAGGAGAGCCATGAAAAATGAGAGCCCGGTCAATCCAACTTAGTGTCTTTAACTGGTCAGAAATTACTGGAAAGTCTCATGCCTATATAAAAAATGTCTGATGAGGGGTGCCTGGGTGGCTCAGTCGTTGAGCATCTGCCTTCAGCTCGGGTCATGGTCCCAGGGTCCTGGGACTGAGCCCCGTGTCAGGCTCCCTGCTCAGTGGGAGGCATGCTTTTCCCTCTCCCACTCTCCCTGCTTGTGTTCCCTCTCTCACTGTCTCTCTCTCTGTCGAATAAATAAAATCTTTAAAAAAATTTTTAAAAAATGTCTGATGATGCAGTAAACTTCTCTAAGGCACGTCTCTAAGGCAGACAACGTGAGGAGAGCCGTCTAAATTACACAGAACATTTAAGAAAAAACAACAACAAAAACCCCACATCATTAAACACAAACACTATGTGTTAAGTAAAATTTTATCTAGCAGAGGACCTATTTAATTCTGAGATTCAATCATGTTATATCCAGTACATTTGAAATATTTAAGTTTATATATGTTTAGAGCTCCTCAGTTTTGTTTTCTTTAGGACCTACTCTATTTCTTAGATGACTGTGTTATTCTACACTTCAAAGATCTTCTCAATAAAAGTTAACTTTAGGTTGGTCTCTAAATTTTTTCAAATAAGATATTTAAGTCCAAATCTATCTAGAATCAAATTTGGAAATTATGCTACTGGACCCAGGAATTTCATTCACGATCACTTTCATTCACTATCGTCAGTGAATTTCATTCACTATCTTTCCATTTCAAAAACTCTCTAATATATATTTAACAGTATCTTTTTTCAAAAGTCTAAGTGAACCATGGTTAAAAAAAATCAGTGTCACTGGCAGGGGTACTGGTGTTACTCTGTATAGTGACTTTTCACTTGAGTTCTACAGTGTCAATGACACTGTTTTAAAGCAAAATATTCAGCAGGGCGCCCAGATGGCTCAGTCAGTTGAGCGTCCAACTGCTGATTTCAGCTCAGGTCATGATGGTGAGATCAAACCCCACATCAGGCTCCACGCTCAGCACCAAGTCTGCTTGTTCCTCTCCCTCCCCTGCTTGTGCATGTGAACTCTCTCTCTCAAATAGATAAATAAAATCTTAAAAAAAAAATTAAAATAAAGCAAATTTTTTATTCAAGCAATTCTTATCCTGAAAAATTAAGAAGTACAAGTCACGAGCAGAACAAACTTGAAAAATCCCAAACTACTAGAGTATCCAAACCAATGTCAATCAGTGAAAAGCAAGCATGCTTAAAAAATAAAGCACATCTATAAATTCATAAAAAATTACTTTCTCAGAAATACCAAAGATTTCTAATTTGAAAAGTATACATACTCAGTTCGGGAGTATAAGGATAATACTCATTCAATTATAATACAATGAAAACAATGTAAAAATGTAAACTCGGAGTATGTTAAAGAAACAGCATTCTTAAATTTTAAACCACCTACTTAATTAAGAATCAAAACCTTAAATTCCATACCTTTCCAACTGCTTCTGATGTTTCTCTTCCCTCGCCTGAGCCTTCATCTGCTGCACTTCAATAGTATCAGGCTTTCTTCTTCGCATGTACAGCTCATGGTTTCCCATACATAGGGCCAAAATCCGTTTATTGATTCTCAGACGAGGTGCATAAAAAACAAAATCCTAAACATAGAGTTTCTGAATTTAAAATCTTCCTGAAGGATAGTCTCTCTCACAATAACCTGTACTAGATTTCAATATACTGTATGAATTCAAATGTCATTATTACACAGTTTAGAAGTCATAGAATTTCCTAACTCCTAGTGGGTATGCCATATTTGCATATAACTGTGAAGGTTACCAACAAACAAGTGTTTTAACTGCTTCTTAGGAATGGTGATTATTTTTAATCACCTCCTAACAAACATCACCCCACCTTATAGCTGAATCTCAATTAAAATAAAACTAATATTCACACGTTATTAAAAGATCAAAACCTTGTATTTTTAATAATTCACTATTTTATCGGCAGGAAAGTTAAACTATGGAAAGGGAATGTTTCTCAGGAGCAAATCAACAAATGGACAATCCGACTCTTCAAATGGTATCACGGCAAAGTGGCAGAAATTTAAAGAGTTAATACAAAAAACATTTTATAAAAGAATTTTACTTACAGGTGCCTTTTTGTCGATTGGCTTTATAACAAATTTTTTGTCATTAAATGAAATATTTCTGATTTCACTCCAAGGAAAACCAATTTTTGGTGTTAACCTTAAAAAGTGAGAGCATTCTTTTAATTAAAAGCAGAAAACAAAACACAAAATGCGTAACATTTGGGGGCCAAAATAGCTGAATGACCAGTCTTAAGAGAGCCAGACCTTCAAATGTATCAGCTTACTTATACTATTGACATTATTATCTTTAAAGGGGAAATTTGATCAGCTAAGCCACATAAAACAGAATAACTATCAAAAAAATTTCATGTGTCATGAACCTTGAAAGCATTATGTTTATTTTCTTAAAATTACCTAGAAAACACTAGCAACCTAGAGTGTAGAACTGAGCTTCCTGGGGTTCTGTACCAGCTCTCCTTAGATTCAAGCTACTACAACTATTAGCTTAAATATGTTTAAGAAGGGGGGGAGGGGGAAGAAGTCTTGATAAGTTTTCATGTGAATTATGGACATGTCACTAAATATAAAAAAATTTTTATTTCCTTCCTCTGTTTAGTTTAAAAATGAGTATTTGTGGGGCGCCTGGGTGGCTCAGTGGGTTAAGCCTCTGCCTTAGGCTCAGGTCATGATCTCAAGGGTCCTGGGATCGAGCCCCGCATCGGGCTCTCTGCTCAGCGGGGAGCCTGCTTCCCCCTCTCTCTCTGCCTACTTGTGATCTCTCTCTTTCCACCAAATAAATAAATAAAATCTTTTTCTTTTTAAAGATTTTATTTATTTATTTGACACAGAGAGAGAGATCACAAGTAGGCAGAGAGGCAGGCAGAGAGAGAGGGGGAAGCAGGCTCCCCGCTGAGCAGAGAGCCTGAGGCGGGGCTCGATCCCAGGACCCTGAGATCATGACCTGAGCCTAAGGCAGAGGCTTAACCCACTGAGCCACCCAGGAGCCCCAAATAAATAAAATCTTTTAAAAAAATGAGTATTTGTGAGTAACATTAAAAACACTAATTTTATGGTATGTGAGTTGTATCTCAACAGAAAAAATTTAAACATTCACATACACAAAAGTTTGGATAAATGGTACAGCTGGATTTCCAACTCTAAGAAATACAAGTTACCCTCTCTGATATGAAGAATTCGAGAGGCAGGGTGGGGGGTTGTGGGGGGTGGGAGAGGGAAATGAAACAAGAGGGGATCAGGAAGGAGACAAACCATAAGAGACTCCCAAACTCATGAAACAAACCAAGGGTGGCTGGGGGGTCGGGGCGGGTAGGGATAGGGTGGTTGGGTTATGGACATTGAGGAGGGTATGTGCTATGGTAAGTGCTGTGAAATGTGTAAACCTGAGGATCCACAGACATGTACCCTGGGGCAAATAATACATTATGTGTTAATTAAAAAATAAAAAAATAATAAAAAATTAAAAAAAAGAAAAAAAAAAGAAATACAAGTTATCCTCATTTTACCACACTGCACACAAAGATTCAAGGAATCAAACTCGAACAGTAATTTTGTTTCTGCTTTTCATGAATTTTACTGTTTCACGCTACCCATCAAATGCATCACTGTTATCCAAAACAAGTGTGCAAAATGATTATGATACCCATGCTAGTCAAAAGGTGTCTTTCTAGTCAGTCTTCTGAGAACAGAGTATGAATTTCTACCTATTGATAGTCCTTTTAATTCTTACGGAGATTACGAACTGCAGTACAGCAAATAATTTTTCTACATAAAGCTTTCCTTATTCAGTATCTATGCGTTATACTGCCCTCTAATGGCTATTCAAATGTCAATGTTACCTGCTTAAATAGGAGGTTGCTGGAACATAGTATTTTTAAGGTAATGCTGCACCACATTTACATGTTACTTTGAAAATTCTAAACCAATTTCCTCATGTAATTCTCAGAACAATCTTGTAAGGTAAGCTTGGCAGTTATATGAATTTCAGAGAGTTAATAACTTGACCAGAATCACAAAGGCAATTAGTAGCAGAGCTGGTAAAAGAACCTAAGCTTTTAAAGTTGTACCTTACTTTGATTTGTTAAAAAATCTTTTGGAAATATAATAAATTTTAATTATTTTTAAAAAATGAACCACCAGAGAGAAGACCAAAATCCCCTTTGTCCACAATCTCCAGTATCAGTCCCTCCCATTCTGAGCTAACCCCCTCTCTTTCATATTCCCCATCTTTATCTGTAACCATATCTATAAATAGGGTACTCTGGGAGAAATTAATTCAATAATTAAAAGAAAAAAAGGAAAAAAAGATGTGGTCCACAAACATTATCTTTCTTGCTTTTCAAAAATTTTAAAATATTCTCTTCTGAATGATAGAGCATTTTAACCCACTTTGTAAATAAAAAATATATATCAGAGTAAAATAATTAAAATGCTCTCTTTTGGACTTAGTATATAGTGTTAGAAATGTGTTATCTTATTAGATATTTGTAATAATGAAACTAAAATTCTAGAACTTTGGAATAAAGAGAAATGCGTTAGAAGAAGGCATTACTGGCATGGACTTAAATGCCTATGTGGTAGAGCAAATAAAGTATAAAGTAACTGTGGCTATCATTTCTAAAAGTACTGTAAGAGTCTGACATATTCTATATTAATATAAAAATTAACACCTGGTCAATTTCAAAACAAAATTACACTGTTCACTATGCTTAATACAGAGATATTCTACTTTATTGATGTCTGAAAATATTCAAAACAATTCCTATAGATGTCTTTAAAAAGTTACAAAAATATATCATATATCTATTAAATTCATTGTCTCATTGCTCTTGATTTCTTATATATGTTAATTTCAATTTCACCTTAAATGACAGGCATAATATTTAAGGAATCATTCTTCACCTATAAAGGGAACAAGTTTTAATTAAATTACTAGACAGAACTCACAAGAGATCAAATAAAAGTGAATCATCCTGTCTAATAAATACACTGAGAAGTAGAATGCTAAAGCTACGAGGTGTTGCAAAAATGGAGACACGACATCTAAAAATCTATGTGGCATTAACTAATCTTTTAAGTAGAAGAAAAAAAGAGCAGCAAGAGTAATCAAGCCAAAAAAGAACTTTATAAACACAGCATAAGATTAAAGCCATATAGATCACTGATAATGACGAGTTCACTAAGCAACTCATTTACTCACTTGTCATCATGCTCATAAATATTCAGACCCAAAGCATCAACGCCTAGCCACAATTCAGTTCCCTTTTTATTTTTTATTTCAAAATAGTTGACTCCATACATTTCTAGATCTTGGGCAATCTTCAGGTATTCCATCATAGAATCTTCCCTGTTAAAATAAAGCTTACTTTAATATACTTAAGTAAAAGTAATACCAAATTACAAAAATACTTTGGATTAAAACTTAGTGCTTTATATTTATTCATATAAATTGAATGATATTTGGGGGATAATCTGATGTACTAGTGTTATGAAATAAAAATACTTTAAGGAAAAACACTAAGAAAATAGCCACCCAGGTACCTCAGCATTCCTCTGTGTTCTTCATGCCAGTTCTGTATTCTCTCTTCCCACTGTTCTTTTGTCAGTTTGTGTTGTTCCAAAACACTGTGGGGAAAAAAAACAAACAACTATGTAAATGTTTCTATGATTCAAAATTAATATTCATTTAAAAGTACAGAATCATTCAGTATCTTAACTGTAATGGCTGTCATAAAAACCTACATACATGATAAAATTGCATAGAACTAATAAATACATACACATACACAAGTGATTGCATATAAAACCAATGCAATCTGGATCAGGTTGATGGACTGTATCTATATCTTGGTTGTGATACAGTACTAGTTATACAAGATGTTCCCAGGGAAGGCTGGGAGAAAGATACATAGAATCCCTCTATTTTTTACAACTGCATGTGAATCTATAATTATCTCAAAAAGTTTCTAGGATCCTGAAATTGTTTTAAAGAATACATGTTTTTTAAAAAAAAAAGAAAAAGAAAAAAAATACATGTTTTTAAGACAGTTAAACAGATAGTTTATGGGAATTCAACCGTTTCAAATGAATAAGCTACTGGATCGAAAAAAAGGAAAATGACTTTCTTCATTGTTAATAGAAAAAATTAGAGAAGAGAGTGAAAATCAAAATTCTTGGGCCTTAATTTCTTCTTTTACTCTATGTATTTACTTTCTTGGTGGTAAATATAATTTTATTTTCTATAGGCAATATTTTATATAAAATTATACAAGTGGAAAGTTATACTTTTTACCACCCATGTCCTCCAAATAATGTTTTATTAGTTTCTCTTTTATCCTTCCAGTGTTCATTATGCAAGTATAAGCAAACATATTTTCTCTACTACTGATAGTTTGACACCAAATCAGCAAATTCAACATACACACAATTTACCTGCTCTACACACTACTGATTATTTCTGTTCTCTTCTGTTCTCTCTCAAAATATGTAATGATAATTACATATTTTTACTGGTGAATCCTCAGATCCTACTTTACTACTAGCAAAAGCTGTGGCATTAAAATAGTATCGCTTACGGGGCGCTTGGGTGGCTCAGTTGGTTAAGGGTCCACCTTCAGCTCAGGTCACAATCCCAGGGTCCTGGAAGCAAGCCCCATGTCCGGTTCCCTGCTCAGCGGGGAGCCTGCTTCTCCCTCTGCTTCCTGATTGCGTACTCTCTCTCTCTCTCTGTCTCTCTCAAATAGATAAAATACTTATAAAAATATGTATTACTGTTTAGCCGTATAAAAATTTTACACGAAACCTAGGAATGTCTTGGTAGTATGAAGGGATCTCAGAATGTAATCTTTCCTTACACAAGTTACTCACTATTTAGAATGGATTCCTTAATGAGGTCTCAGACACACCGTTACGTTCTTATTAGGCCCTGCTCCTTTCTTGGTGTATCTTTTTTTAAGCTCTTGGGTTTTTTGGCAGAAGAGTTTTGTATTCCCCCTTAGAGCACTTAAAGTTTCCACATTTTTCTTGTTTTTATACTTTTTTTTTTTATTGCCTGGCCTTGGCTGCTCACCAAAAGGAATGCAATCAGCCTTGAGGGCATGAGTGCAGCCAGTTGCTGGTACCATGACATTAACTAAATCTGAAGGTATGGATTAATTAAATTGGATGCCACTAAGATTTATGTTCTAGCTTTTTATATCCTGTATTTCAAATCTCATTTGTTTGCATTTTATATAATGTACTTGTACTATTAATCTGCAGGACTTGTTTGCAGGTATTAAAAAATTCCCACCCTCTCTTTCTTCTGTCCAGAAAAAGGAGTCCTTCTTAGTGCCCAAGGCCAATCCATTCTACTTGGCTTTAAATCTGTCTATCTGCGCCTTTAAAGGACTTCTCCTCTCACTTTCTCAGGATCTATACTCCATCATTTATGACAGGGGACATATTTATTGTCCCTTGCATACATGTATATATTATCATATCTACTTCTTTGTGTTACAGAGAGCAAATGACCACATCCATGGTGCTCACCACTACATGCCCAGTGCCAGTACTGAAGAGGTACTCAAATATTTGCAGAGAGAATAAAGGAATTAAATCAGTTCTTTCCCATCTTTTAAAGAACACATCTATGAACTCATGGTTTCCTACCTTTTTTTTTTCTTTTTCACAGCCAAACCTCTTTCAAGAGCTATCCATATTCACTATCTTTCATTTCCAAACCTCACTTCGACAGCCCCTAGTCCACCACAATCTGGCTGCAACCACCAACACCATACTAAAGCTGCTTTTCCTAAGGTCACTACCAATCTCCTTATTTTTTTTTTAAGATTTATTTGTCAGAGAGAGAGACCACAAGCAGGGGAGCAGCAGGCAGAGCAGGCAGAGGGGGAAGCAGGCTCCCCCGCCGAGCAAGGAGCCCGATGCGGGATTCGATCCCAGGACCCTGGGATCATGACCTGAGCCAAAGGCAGCGGCTTAACCGACTGAGCCACCCAGGCATCCCCCAATCTCCTTATTGTTAAACCCAAAAGACACACTACTTCTCCCTCATACTCAACCTCTTTGTTACTATTTGATGCTGCTCATCAGTCTCTCCTTAAAGCTTCCTTGTACCTTCGCTTCCATGATTAACAGTCCTCTTGTGTTATTCTTCACTCTCTGGCCATTTTTTCTCAATTTGCTTTTACAGGAGCCTCTTCCCCTGTACTTAAAAATTAAGTTCCAACAAGATCTGTGATAGGCCTTTTGCTCATTCTATATGTACTTTCAGGTTCATCTCTTTCATTCCCATGGGATAATTCTCTATCTGCTGCTTATTCCCTAAACTGTATCTATAGTTCACTCTCCAAGATCCAGATCCATGCCTACAAACAAATACTAGCTATCTTCCTTGGTTATGCTGCAGATGTTTCAAAGACAACAGATTCTAAACTAACATCTTCCTTCTCCAAAACATATCCCTTCTCCCCTTATCTTGGAAAAAGATATTACCAACTACCCGGATGCCCAAGTCAGAAACCTGGCACATAAAAACACATGTCTATCTAGCTCTTTTCGAAGGAGAGAGTGATATTACCTGGTGGAGCTGATAACGTATATCACCAGACAGCTAAATGTACTGTGGGAGAACAGACTGCTTATCTGCGCTTTTCTATACAAAAAAATTTTTTTTCTATACAAAAATTAAAAGCATCCAACAAAATCATCAAATTGTGTGAATTTATGATCACCAAATAACTTGATTACTAATTCCATCCTCAGGTACTTAAGAAAGTGAGAAAAAGTGTTCTATACCCCATACATAGAATAAGTAAATCACTGTGAAGATATCTCCTCCATTCTAAGTATAAAAATTAGTATTCTGATTTCATGAGTAAGCTTATGAGTAAGCTTAGATAGCTTGAAATAGTCCTCCAAAGACTACCAACTTAAAGAACACCTATCTGGACCTTCAAAATTAAAGACTAAATCTTGAAGAGCTTGTCCTATCTCCCTCCTTTTTAAACAAAGTGGGTTATAGCACACATGCATTTAAATTAGAGAAATTAATTGTGCTTAAGTGTGATACCAGTTTTTAAAATATTTTTTAAAATCACAAAACTATTAAATGTAAGCCATTACTTCATCTGGTGCTCAACTGAAGCTCAATCTAATGTCACATTCAAAGAACCACCATCTATGTTATACCTGAGATAAAACATGCCTATTCTTTTATGGACAATTAGGAAATTTTAAGGGTAATTTTGATTATAAATAATATTTACCTTACATGCTGATTTAAAACCTAATCTGCTATGCGTTTTTCTAAATATAAGTTCTATCTCAATTTTGGTACAGAGCTGTGAAATCACTGTACTATACACTTGAAACTAATGTAACATTGTGTGCCAATTATACTTTAATAAAAAATAAAAATAAGTAAAAAAAATCAAACTTCAACTAAAAAATAAAAACTAATCCTTATCTGAAATGAAACTCTACTGTGCCAGTAATCAACTATTTAATTCAATGCTTAAAAAAAAGTCTGAGACCAAGAGCTTGGAGCTGGAAGAATAATCAAAACTAAACATACAGGCTAACAGGTGTCTCATATTCCTGATTCCTTGGTGAACAGTATGTATTATTTTGCCTTCTAAGAAAACTATTATTGCAACAGCATTACAGTGTAACAGTAATAAACAATGTAACATTTAGTCATCAAATATTAAAGCCACCATGCTTAATGATACCTTATAAAGCATATATTAACACAATACAACTTACTACACAAAAATAAACATTAATGCCCACAACCAAATGAAACTAATAAAAGTAGACATGAAGTAGTCTCCTTTCTTTATATTTATGACCTATGAAAAAGAAACTACCATCTAACAGCTTAAATACTATAAGTAGTGCAACTGTGAAATTTTCAGAATAAGGGCAGTAACACTTTCCTTCCAGGTCTAAAAGAAAGATCTCCATGTACATTCTAGTACACTATTCTAATTATGAACTGAGATATTTTAAAGTAATATTTGATGCTATACTTCTTAGATCTCATAAATAAAACTACCAACCAACACTTGTACCACACTTTACAGTTAAAACTGTAAACCAATTAGTTCATGTTTTATAATCATAAACTGTAAGGTAGGCAGAGCAGGATTATTACCCCCATTTTGCATATTCAGATACAGAGGCTCAGAGATCTCAGGTTACGCACGTAAGGTCACATAAGTAGTAAGGGTAGAACTAACATTCAAACTCTAGGTCTTCTGCCTAATGATTTCTTCCTATGCCATGCTATTTTACAATAACTATTATAGAAGCAGCAATATACTGCATATGAGAACAGAGCACTGGACTAGGAGTCTGAAAACTGAGTTTAGAACACCTTTTAGAGGGCGCCTGGCTGGTTCAGTTGGAAGAACATGAGACTCTTGATCTCAGGGCTGTGAATTCAAGCCCCATTGGGTGTAGAGATTACTTAAACATAAAAACAAAACAAAACAAAACAAAAACCACCTTTTTAAAAAAAAATTTTTTTAAAGATTTTATTTATTTATTTGACAGAGAGAGAGAGATCACAAGTAGGCAGAGAGGCAGGCAGAGAGAGAGGGGGAAGCAGGCTCCCTGCCAAGCAGAGAGCCCGATGTGGGGCTCGATCCCAGGACCCTGAGATCATGACCTGAGCCGAAGGCAGAGGCTTTAAGTCACTGAGCCACCCAGGCGCCCACAAAAACAACCTTTTAAAAAGTTAGAAAGTGGGGTGTCTGGGTGGCTCAGTGGGTTAAAGCCTCTGCTCTTGGCTCAGGTCATGATCTCAGGAACCTGGGATCGAGCCCCGCATCGGGCTCTCTGCTTGGCATGAAGCCTGCTTCACCCTCTCCCTCTGCCTGCCTCTCTGCCTACTTGTGATCTCTCTCTCTCTCTCTGTCAAATAAATAACATCTTTAAAAAAAATTTAAAAATTAAAAAAATAAAAAGTTAGAAACTGAATTTTAATTCTATAGAGGAAATAGAGCGTGGCACTTCTTATTCTTAAGGCATTTATGAAGCACCTATCTGCCTGTGCGAGAATTTTTACCAAGCAGCAGCAGTTACATCCTCCCCCAAGCCCAAATTACCACTACCTCCATTTATCACTTATCTGTGGGAATGAGGAGAAGAGGTAGAAAGTTTAAGTAATTACAGCATATATAAATCTATGTAGCTACTGGGTTATGCCTTTTAAAAGTATATACTCTCTCTAGCAATTTAAAAAAATTGTTTTAATCTATTTACAAATTTCTTTTTCAGAGAATTTAACATAAAAAACATACTTCACTTACCGCTGGGGTAGGAGTCTATCATTAGCCAGGTAGCCTGGTTTATGAATCTCTTTATTATAATCTCCATACTTGGCTTGGACAGCATAGGAAGCCAAAAGAACGGCTGTTTCTGGTGGACAATATATCTCATCATTTAAGATAGCTTCCTTAACTTGCAAGAAGAAAAGTCTCTGGGTTATTTCTTGAATTAATTCCTCAGAAACATCTTCAGGAAAGAATTTAGCTCTAAATTTGAACTGTAAAGGATTCTCTTTTTTAACATCTTGCTGTGTCACCTGGAATAGTAATTTCACGCATAATCGACAAAAATCCTAAGTTCGCATCAAATTTTTTAGAAGAAAGCAGCATGTAAAACACAAATAAGATTCTAAATCCATAAGTAAGACTCTAGTGTGTAAGTAAGGTTCTAAACTTATAAAAAGATATGTGAGAAAAAGATTCTATGTGCTAACGAATGTGACCTATAACTCATAGGTCCTGTCTAATAACTAAGTTGAAACTTCACTTAAGAAGCTTATCCTGTAATGTTTGAGCCATAGTCAAAGTAGTCAGTTACACTTAATAATATTTATTATGTGTTAAGTTTTCAAACAGGAAAAGTGAACATTTCTTTTTTCTAAAATGAGTTAATGGTAACTTATTGAATTAAAAGACGTGCCACCTTTAATAACTGAAATAATTGTAAAAGGAGGCCTGACTGAATTCAGTCACACCCTGAGCTTTTCTGGTACAAATTCATGATCACAATAACTTCAAAGTAATTTAATTATCAGCTGAATTTTATATATATTTTACCTTTTTATTTAGCTTAAGCCATGTAGAATAACCTTTGCTGTCCACATACTGCAGCCCAAAAAACCAGACCTCACGCAAACCAACTGTTTTCACCACCTTAAAAAAAAAGTTCAATTTCAGTTCAACATTCACAGTGTAAGTAAATGGTACTATATTTCAAAAGAAAAACAAAATTACATAAGTATTATAGGTATATTTCTTTGCTATAGATATCTTTCTTAAATTTAATATGTTAATTACAGGAACATTTCTAAAAACTTAAATTCAGGTTTTGTATATATTTTGTAGTGTAATTTTAATCTTGTTTGATTCACTTTTTTTATACCCCTTTTTCTTTCTCATCTCCCATCACAACCCAATAGATAACAAGTCTGGGAAATAGATACAAAGCTGTCATAATCCCACTTTCCTATTTGAGTGTACCCCCACAACTACACAACTGGATAGGCAAGGCAAATAGTATCATTTTGGTGATAAGAGTCTCTGAGGACATTTAAAAGCCATACCCCAACTGGTGATTTCACACCCACTTCTACCTTCACTATCAAATATTCTGTTCTTCCCCTCTTGTTCAGAAACCATTCTTGGAACATGTCCAAATTTTACCATTCTACAACACTGTTCATGCCTTCTCTTCTGCCTAGAATGTTTCTTCTGTATTTTTTACCACCCGTTGAATAATTTATTCCTCAAGCCCCAGTTCGACTAACATGCTTTCTGTGAATGAAGCTATCTTATTATATATAGATAAAATTAATCACTTGTTCCTTGATGTTCCCATAGTACTTTATCTATACTGCTATTAGAACATTTACTCTATCATAAGCAACTGTATGATTGTGGCTATTTACCCTCCTTCACTGCTTAAAACTAAGAACAGAGATTACTGCCTTATTCATCTTAATCATGCCCTCTTAAACAATGATTAGCTTGTGGCAAGACTCAAAAGTATCAGAATAAATAAAATGGTGAACTAGGACCCACCCAAGAATGTACCAACACTTGGAAAAGCATGTATTTTTTTAAAATCTATATTAAAACAAAATGAGGGAAGTGAGCCAGGAGAGGTGAGAGTTTATTAGTATTTTAAAAGCTTTACATAAAAATTCAACATTAGTTTTTTTAATAAAGTTTTTAAGGATTTTATTTATTTTTAAAGATTTATTTATTTATTTGACAGAGAGAGATACAGTGAGAGGGAACACAAGCAGGAGGAGTGGGAGAGGGAGAAGCATGGTTCCCGCTGAGCAGGAAGCCCAATGCGGGGCTCGATCCCAGAACCCTGGGATCATGAAGTGAGCTGAAGGCAGAGGCTTAATGACTGAGCCACCCAGGTATCCCTATTTACTTATTTTAGAGAGAAGATGAGAGAGCATGTGAGCAGGGTGGGGAGCAGCAGGGAGAAAAGAATCTCAAGCACACTCCACACTGAGCATGGAGCCCAATGTGGGGCTCTATCTCACCACCCTGAGATCATGACCTGAGCTGAAATCAAGAGTTGGACAATTAATCAACTGAGCCACTCAGGTGCCTCCTCAACATTAGTTTTAAAATGATAAATATTAAAAATAAATAAATAAATAAATGAATAAAATGATAAACATTCTTGGCTTATTTTTTTTAAGTATCTAAGAAAATGTATCAGGCGGTTTGGATTTCAAGATAGCATACCGAACCCTTGAGAAAGTTTACTTCCCTTCTCTTGAAAAATTTCACTGAAATTACAGACACCAAAAAAATTAAAAATAAAAAAACATTTAGCTGTGCTAGAAAAAGTTACCATCAAAAAAACAAAAGCTGAGAAATTTCTGGATGATATATCATCAGGACTCATACTGATTCAAAAACTGATCAAAACCAAACAACCAAAACTTTAATGTAGACAAAGAAGATCCCAAATAATTTAACTTTGGCAAAAGACAGGTTGTCTCAGCAGAAGTGCCACAGAAAACATTCCAGCTCAGAGTGGCAGAGTAGGAAATTTTCATAGGTCAAGAGCAACTGAGAGAAGTGTATCAAAGTAGCCAGCCTCAGTTTTTGCCTCTAGGTTGGGCGTAATTCATGATGCTGGCTAACTAAAGGTGGGATCTGCCATGGTGGGCCCATGGGATAGTGCCCTAACTAGCTTGAGACCATCACAACAAACATCAGGAAGAACAAGAGAGCTCAGCTGTGAAATTCTTTCCCTACTACTTCTGGAAAGATTCTCAGAAACTTTCGATCACATATTTTTATAAATAAAAAAATACTTGGGCACTTAACTACAACATATGTATATTTACCTATAAATTATACACATGCTATTACACATACATTATAAAGCACTTATTTTTAATGTAACTTTAAAAAGGAAAGAAAAATATAAAACATTTTAGTATTTTTTCTTGCATCCTTTTTTTTTAAGATTTTTTTTTGAGAGAACGAGAGAGAGAGAGAATGAGCAGGGGGAGGAGCAGAGGGAGAGGGAGAAGTAGGCTCCCAGGGAGCCTGATGCGGGACTCAATCTGAGGACCCAGGGATCATGACCTGAGTCGAAGGCAGACACTTAACTGACTGAGACACTCAGGAACCCCTTTTTCTTGCATCCTAACAGATCATGTTGAATACTTCTTAAGGGTATGAATACTCTCTAATCCCACAGGTAGAAGCTGGAAGAGGATGATAGTGTAGAAGAATCAGGGAGCAAACCAAAGGACCTCAAGCACTCACACAGAGCCCCCTACACACAGCAGCTGGCCTCAAGCGCATCATGATCAGAAGTGAGGCTTTGCCACAGGTGGACTCCTGCTGCTGTGTATCCTTATTTGAGAGGACTCCTGTCTCTAGTCTGCTCCTGGCCTAACCCTGAACCTACCTACCTGCCAACGCACTCCATAAACTCACTATACCCAAGGTAAAGCCCGCTTTTAGATCCTTCGATTTGGGCTCAAGAGAAGTTGTGAGGGAACAGTGACTGTAAGAACTAACTGCTTAGAGAGCGCATTACGGATAACAATACTCCCTAATCTAGAACTTCATTTACACTATGAAATGTTGTGTATGTGCATCAAATACTGTCTTCTGTACTTAACACAGACTCTCATTTAATTCTCACAACAACCTTCCAACAGAAGAGCGTTATCATCCTAATAGTACAAATGAAAAACATAAGGCAAAAAGAGTAATTTGTCCCAAGTCAACTAGCTAGAGCTGGGACTCCAATGCAGGCCAGTGTGGCTCGAGAGCCTCCACTTTTAAACTACTATACAGTACTGCACTATAATAAATGAGGCTTCCTTTCTCCTGGTATCTAAACTAAAGCAATTCTACTTAAGTACACAATACTTAATACCAAAGTACACAATACCAAAGAAGCCCACTTGCTGATTAGTTTTTGACTACCACAAACATTTCACTCACTATAAATAACATTTCAACTTGTTATGAAGTTTAACAAATGCTAACTCCATTCACATTTTTATTCAAGTAAGATAGATGATATATTTACAAATAGGAAGCCTAGAAGAATCAACAGAAGTAGGTCATAGTTCAGAAGGTAAAATACGTACAAGGTATGTATGGTGAATGTAGCTGCTTATGATTTTAAGAATTTGTTCACTCTACCAAAAACCTTTCATCTTATAAAAAGAACTTATCAGGGCTTTCAAGATCATCAATTACCTAATTAGGAAGATTAAGTATACTACTTTGTCAAGAAAAAACACTTTCCAGGAATTTAAAAATTTTGTATCATATTTTAGATCAGTATGTGATAGAACGACACCTAAATAAAACCAAAGTATCTACTAAGTAACTTATTGCTGTGTACCAGAAACTCTGTCTTCTAAGAAATTCTGTTCTCTAAGGTCAAGGAGGTCTGACCACATACTACTACTCTCCTGCCCTAATGTAAAAGTTCATGTAAACATCCTCCCCTGAGTCTCATGCCAGCATCACCTTCCTCCCCCTTGTAATCATCATGTCACCTTCCTAATCACTTGGCCTCCGGGCACCAATCTCTTTCCTCCCCCTGCCAATAAAACATCACCTACAACATTACTTACTGCATCACTTGGGGCACTTAAATAAATAAATATTAATGATTTCCAGTAGGCCCCAGAGAATTAAATCAGAATATCTGGAGGTAGTCTGCAAGCATTGCCTTTTTTTTTTCTAAAGCTCCACAGGTGACTCAAATGTGCACTCACGAGTGAGAAATAAGACAAGACCAGGAGTCCAAATTCCTCAACATGACACCCATGTTAGCTTATCATGAGGCTACGACATGGAACTGCTGTCAGGTGCCTACCTGTAGACTGTAATTCCCTGTGCCTTTGCTCCTGCCATCCCCTCTATCTAGGGTCTCCACTCATCCCACTACACTACGTACAATATCTTTTCATTTCTTTGAGTCCTCATTGCAATGCTTTACTTACTTATATATGTTAAAGAAATATCTGCCGATAATTATTTTTAAAAAGTCCTCTCTCTCCAATCTAGGAATGAGAAAGAATAGCTCCACAGTTATTCAAGATAACTGAAAAGGTTCTGTGAAAAATTCTAAGTGTGACACTGTTGCAATACTAGTAAAGTTATAGGAAAACATACAAAGAAGTTGCAATAGCTGCCATGTCGTATGCTGTCAAAAGTTGCGTACTCCCTGTGGTTAAATGATACCTGGTCAAAAAGCTGTTTGCCGGTTGTGTTGGGCTGAATGGCAAATTCCAGCTCAGCATCCATGGTGGTTACTCTTACGTTGATCTGCAATAAAAACAGAAGGGGAAATCACTAGGAAAGAAAATATACTTATTAAGTATTAAACATGAGGCAATATTTTTATCTGATTTATAAAATAAAGTATAATATGCAGGCAATAAAGAGCTACTCCATACTTGTACCTAAGATTTTCTTTATTAAAGTGATAAAGTTTGATTTTAATCACAGGAAATCTTAAATCTATTTAAAAAAGAAAGAGCAGGATGCCTGGGTGGCTCAGTTGGTTAAGCGGCTGCCTTCTGCTCAGGTCATGATTCCAGGGTCCTGAGATCTAGTCCCACATCGGGCTACTTGCTCGGCGGGGAACCTGCTTCTCCCTCTGCCTGCCACTCTGCCTGCTTGTGCTCTCTCTCTGTGACAAATAAATAAATAAAATCTTAAAAAAAATAAAAAGAAAAAAGAAAGAGCTTACAAAGTCCTCTTTTAAAAACATTTATTGAATAGTTGGCGTTCACTAGGCACTAGGCCATGAGCTTTCCATGTTCTCATTTAGCTGCTGCAACAGTACTAGGAAATATGTTCATGTCTATAGAAACTAAAAGAGTTCCTCATTACCTGCCCAAGGGCACAGGGATATCAAGCAGCAAAGTAAGTATTTCAGGAGAAAAACTCAAAATTCTTTGAATAGCATTCACCATTCCGTATTTTTCAACACAAAATTCAGATAGTCAGTTTTATCCTATTGCAAAAATATTCACTTTATAAAAAGCATTCATTGACTGACCTATATTTGTTAGACTCTATTTTAAATTCTTTTTTCTATAAATACCTTTCTAGCTGGATATTTCACCGAAAACTTAGCATGCCTTAACTAAAGTAATTTTAACTCCGGAGTAGCATCTTCACTTAGAATTCACCATCACATGCTACAAATCGATCTTAACTTTAACTCACATGAATTCTAAATCTGACTTATTTCTCCTTTATATCTTTTTACTCATTGTAACAACCATGCGTCTGCACATGTAGCTTTTATCTGAAATACATTCTCTAATCAAATAAATCTTAGAAATCACAAAACCTTTAGTGATACATATATATTTGGTCTTCATTGTTTCCTGGCAGAGAGCTCCTAAAACCTGAGTGATAGAAGTAAGTGGGGTCTTTTGTTATTCATAAGCCCCTTTCAACCATACCTGAGTTTACACTAATAACTCCTAATGACTCATGAGGGACCCCTAACACCTTCAGGATGGGGGTGGATAGCCAGAAGAAACAACCATGTGATGAGAGCCCCACCCTAACCTCCAGAGAGAAGAGAAGCTGGGAAGTGAGTTAATCATCAGTGGCCAAGAGTTTAGTCCATCATGCCTACGTAAGGGAAACTTCATAAAAAGCCTAAACAAAGGAGTTCACAGAGAGCTTCCAAGGTGGTGAATGCATCCATATGCAAAGAGACAAGTGGACCGCAAACTCTGCAAGGACAGAAGCTCCTGCGCTCAGAACCTTTCTGGACCTTGCCCTATGTGCCTCCTCTTCGTCTTTATCTTTCATTTCCTTATAATATCCTTTATATTAACCAGTAACAATAAGTGTTTTCCTGAGTTCTGTGAGCTGTTACAGGGAATTACAGTACCTGAGGAGGGGATCATGGGAATCTCCAATGTGTAGCCAAGTTAGAAATGTGGGTAACCTGGGGACCCACGACTTGTGATTGGTGTTTGAAGGGGATGGCAGTCTTGAGGGACTGAGCCCCTACCTGGAGTGTCTGTGCTAATCTGGGAAGCTGGTGTCAGAAGGAATTAAACTGCAGAAGACACGATTGAGGTCTACATAGAAGTAGAGAATTGCTTGATGTGGAAAACTTATGTATCTATTACCAGAAATTTTAGTAAAGAGAAAGTTTTCCATTACCCATAAATCTACCATTCAACTTATTAACTAGAAATGGCAAATAATGCTATAGATCCCAATGTATTTCTTGTGATTTCTCTGACCCAGTCCCCCACAGGTAAGCACTAATCTGAATTTTGTACTTATCATTCCTTTTTTTAAAAGATAATTTCACCACAAATGTAGGTATCTCTATGTAAAATAGCTTTTCTTGACTTTTAGCTGTATTAAAATTATACAGTACTGGCTAAGAAAGTCTTCCTTGATGTGGGCAATGGTTACACATTTATTTTATGAAAATTTGTCAACTACACAAATACGTTCTTCTCAGTATATACACTCTATTTCAATAAAAAGTTTAAACAAAAATTATATCACATGGCAGTTTGCTTTTTCACCATTTCTAAGTTTCACTGATTTTTCTGTGAGTAGTTGAAATTCACTTATTTTTACTGCTATACAATTACTGGGGGACAATAATTTACCCATTTTCTTGTCAATGGATATTAAATTATTTCTAATTTGGGGGCTATCAAGAACAATACTGTTATGAACATTCTTGTGTATGTCTCCTAGTGCATATGTATTTGAGTTTATCTAGAAGTACATACACAGACAAACTTCTGGGTGATAAAGTTTGCGAGCCTGCACCTTTACCACGTAAAAGTGAACTGTGCTCCCACATGACTGTATCCACTTACACCCCATTTAACTGTACATAAGAATTCCTGCGGAGCTGTATTTTCACCAACAGTGGGTATTACCAGATCTTTAAAATATTTACAGTCCAGTGGGTGTAAAATGATATCTCAATATGGTCTTACTGTGCAGATCTCTGATTCCTGAAGAGGCTGAGACCATTTTCATACGTGTAGTATGCAGAATTCTAAGACAGCCCCCATGATCTCCATCCCCTACTGTCACTCTCATGATTATATTACACGACAAAAGGGATTTTGCAGATGTACTTAAGGTTACTAATCAGTTGACCTCAAAATTGGAGGATTATGTGAGTGGAGCTAAGCTATTCACAGGAGTCCTTTAAAAGCAAAGTGTTTTCTCTGACTGGTTGAAGAGAAATTCAAAGCGCGACAGGAATTTGACATAAAAGAGGTTCTCCATTACTGAGCTGGAGGGGTCAAGGGGCAAGGACCCAGCACCAGCCTCTAGGAGCTAAGAGTGACCCCTGGCCAATAACTAGTAAAAAAATGGGAACTTCATCCCCCAGTAAAGAAGGATAGATCATTTTTGCAAGAAAATGAATTCTGCCAATAGGAATAAGCTTGAAAGAGAACCCTGAGCTCCAGAAGAGAATGCAGCTGGGGTAAACCTTGATTTCGGGCTGGTGAGATCCTGAGCAGAGTACCTAGTTACATCATCCCATATTTCTAACCTACAGAACTGTGAGATAATAAATGAGGATTGCTTTAAGCTACTAAATTTGTGGTAATTTGTTATAGATTAACAGAAAACTAATATGGTACATTTATTGACCAGTCTCCCCATCTTTGGAAATATCTGTTAACATCTATTGCTTATTTTACTATTGGACTGTTTGTCTTTTTCTTTTTACTATGTAGGACATCTTTAGATATTCTAGATACTAATCCTTTGTCAGTTATTTACACCACAAAAAAATCTCTCTGTTTGTAGTTTGTCATTCTACATTATGATGTGTCCTTCTTTATGGTAAACATATATTTAAGATTTTATTTATCTGAGAGCAAGAGCATAAGAAGGGGGAGGGACAGACAGAGAAGGGGAAGCAGACTCCCCACTGAGGAGGGAGCCTGATGCAGGACTCGATCCCAGGACCCTGAGATCATGACCTGAGCTCAAGGCAGATGCTTAACTACCCTATGGTGAACATATTCTTAATTTTAATGTTGACTCTATCAATGTTTTACATATAGGTATCAATTTTTTGGGCCATATTTAAGAAATCCTTCTCTACTCTGGAGTCATAAAGATGTTCTTATATTTCATCCTAAAGTTCTGTTTTTTATAATTTGTCTTCAATGATTTTTGCTTATGATTTAAGGTAGAGTTCCAATTTCATTTTTAATTCTCTACAGGATAATGATATGGGGATTTAAAATACCTAAGTGATGTATACTGATTAGTTAATGTCCTTCCCAAAGACTATTATGTCACAGATCCAATGTCTATAAGGTACAGGATCTGAATTTGTGCTCTCTCTTCTGTTGCACCAGTTAACTATCCTGTAAAAACCACACGGTCTTAATTACAACATTTTTAAATGAGTCTTGCTACATAGTAGGGAAAGTCTCCCCTCGTTATCTTCAAAACTTGTGAGCTATTCTTGGCTCTTTGTTCTTGTTCCTGACTTCACACAAAATCGTAAACTTTCAAAATACCCCACCATGGAGCACCTGGGTGGCTCAGTCGGTTAAGCATCTGCCTTCGGCTCAGGTCATGGTTTCAGAGTCCTCTCTCCCTCTGTCCCTTCCCACCATTCATGCATGCACTCTCTCTCAGATAAATAAAAATTTAAAAAATACTTAAAAAAAAAAAAAAAGCATTATGATTTAAATTGGACCTACACTAAATTCATCAGTCCCTTCAGGTGAGAAGTAACATCTTTTCAATATTGACTATTCCTACCCATGACTGCAGTTCTCTCTGTGCATTAATTTGTCTTCTTCAGCATCTTTCCAAAAAGTGTTTATAATTTTCTCCATAAAAATCATATTAATCAGGGCACCTGGCTGGCTCAGTCAGGGAAGCATGGGACTCTTGATCTCAAGGCTGTAAGTTCAAGCCCCCTGCTGGGTATAGAGATTACTTAAAAAAAAAAAACTTAATAAAAATCATATTAATGATTTGTTAGATATATTTCCCATAAATCACTATGATTTTGTCACTCTGATAATAAATTCAGGTCCACAAAAAAATAAATAAATAAATAAAAAATTCAGGTCCAAAATCCCCTGACATCCCAAAAGCATCAAAAACAAGTTTATTAGCTAATTTTAGCAAAACCTTAACATGAAGTGATGTGAGACTATCTGGTGGAATTATCTCATTTCGAATGAATATTCACACAATGACCTATAAAAATACAAATGTTTTTGAGGTGATACACCAGACCTTGAGGGAAGCTTCATGACATATTGGCATATGAACATAATGTATTGTATATTCACCTTTCTGAAATCCAAAGAATTCCAAATACTGAAACTCATCTAGCTTAAAGGGTTTCAAAAACAGGATTGAGAATTTGATGAAATAGTTTTCAAAATTGTTTTGCTTTTGTAGAAATGCAAGGGATTTCTATATTGATCATTTTATCAGTTCCCTTGCCAATTGTTGTAACAAGCCTGTAAATCCTTGCATTTACATAAATCGGAGGTCAGAAAATGTTTCCTGTACAGGGTCAAACAGTAAATAAAATTTACAGTAAAATAAATTTTAGGTTTTGCAGACTGTACAGTCTGTTGCATCTACTCAACTATGCCAGCAACAAAGCAACAAAGCAGTTATAGATAATAAACAACGAGCATACCACATTCCAATAAAACTAGTCATTGAAATTTGAATTTCATATAATTTCCACAGATGAAATATTATTCTTGTGGTTTTTTTAAATCCACTGAAAATGTAAAAATCATGATTAGCATGTAAGCTGTACAAAAACAGGTGGTGAGCTGAATTTAGCCTATGGGCCATAATTTGCCAATCCCCAATGTAACGAAGAATCTTAACATCTTCAAATAGTGTTTCTTCCTTTCTAGTCCTGCAGCTTTTTTTTTTTCCTGTGCAGGTTTCCCTCTTCTATGCTGAACAGCAACAATAATAGCATTTTATGTCTTGGTCTTGATTTTTTTTTTAAAAAAGCTCCCACTGTTAACACATTAAAAAAGAGCTTTTGCGGTTATGATTTCTTCTATACCTAGCTTAAGAAGTGCTGGGTTTTTGTTTTTTAAATCATGAGTAGTTGTTCAATCCTAGAAATCCTCTGTCTGAATTTATCATATGATTTATCTCCTTTAAACTAACCATGTGATTGTGGTAGAGACTACTTGCTGTTTGACCACCAAAGTCTAACAGAATTACAATTGGGTATATGGCTACTGAGCTACAAAACACTTCTCAAGGTCTCCTGCAATTAGATATGGCTCTATGACTAAGCTCTCACCCACAGAAGAGACAGAGGCCACTTCTGGGTCTCGGCATAAAAGAGTGAGCATGCTTCTCTATGCTTTTTCCTCCCTTGTGCTGGCTGACAACCAGACAAAGCAGTAAATTTATTCCTAAGTATTTTATGACTTTGATGCTGTTACAAATGGATTTTTTTTACTTCATTTTTCAAATTTTGCTACTAGTATATAAGAAAGGCTACTGATTTTTAAAAATATAACCTGGTGTCCAACAATCTTGCTAAGTTCAGTTATAGTTCTAGTAGTTGTTTTTTAGATTCCTGAAGATTTTCTACATAAACAATTATGCCATCTGCCAAGAGAAAAATTTACTTCTTCCTTTCTGATGTTTTTGTCTTTTATTTCTTCTTATTCTTCTCTCCCTCCAACAATGCAAAATCACCCTTTGTTACCCTGCCTGCTGAGTCTTTAAAGTAATTCCAAAGAGATATTCATGCCAGAAAACTCCAATAGCTATAACCAATGATTTTCTTAAAAAGATAACTGGCCAAAAGAAACACTGAAAAAAAATCCCAAAATTATTAGATGAAATTTAAAAACATTTACGTCAAGAGAAAAGGAGTAAACCTTAGTCAAGAACTATATAATTATAAAACTAAGTAAAATCATACACACGCCCTTAAATTAAAAAAAAAAAAATAGAAGACTATATAATATCAGCATCGGTATCACTAGCATCAAAGCTAGAATTTGAGAAAATTAATGCACGGATCCTTCCATTCTTTCACTATTTCCTCCTGTAACAAGAAGTTACTGTTTACTGAGCAGTGAATGTGTACCAAGTTCTAATTCTCACCAAACTCCATTAAGTAACTAATTACACCTCCACTTTTTATAGGAGGAAATTAAGAATTGGAGAGTCTGAAGTAACCTATCACAAGTCACGGAGGGGAAGCAGCAGAGCCAGGATATGAACTAAGAGAGTTTGGCTCCAGAACCCATGAATTTCCATCTTCACTGCAATGTTGCCTCTACCTCTTCCTCACTGGCTCAGAGTACTTCATCGTAGCCACATTAATCTAAAGCAAGCAACAGCGGTATCAGTACCTTTTTCTTCTCAACGACTCTGCCATGACATTTTGCCTTGTTTCAAAAGGAATTTAATGCTACTGATATTTTATTAACTAAGTAGTGGTAAAAGTAAAATACATAGGGTGCCTGGGTGGCTCAGTGGGTTAAGCCGCTGCCTTCGGCTCAGGTCATGATCTCAGGGTCCTGGGATCGAGCCCCGCATCGGGCTCTCTGCTCAGCAGGGAGCCTGCTTCCCTCTCTCTCTGCCTGCCTCTCTGCCTACTTGTGATCTCTGTCAAATAAATAAATAAAATCTTAAAAAAAAAAAAAAAGTAAAATACACTTACTGGTTTCGGCATTTTTCTTCTCTTTTTAGCACCTTCTTTAAAAATTCACTTTTATGAATTCTGATGTCACCTTCGGTTAAAGAAAAAAGAAAGTATAATAGATTACTTTTATATAATATCTTGATGTTAATATAGTTTGTATAGAATAAAAATTAAAACATTTTAAATTGAGTTTAACATAGAGCTCTCTAAAAATAAAAAGTAACACAGAACTCTTATTCTAATTTTCAATGTCTTTTACTATCATTTCACCTTCTCTAAAAGTATTTACAGCTGTGATCTAAAATAGCACACATCTCAAACAACATAATTTAAAGCATACCGATCATCAACCGAAAAAAGTTTCAATTTACTCAGAGACAACATATAGCAAGGAATCAAGACTGCTAAGGACCCAAATGCTGTCTCCGTCGGTGTCCGGTTCACCTCTACACCCAGCCTGGGAGAGGAGAGGGATAGTAAAGGGGAAGATAAAGATTCAAATTCTAAAGAGATGAACTCAAGAATACTTTTCCACCTTTTTTCTGTACTGACAAAGACAAAAGGAAATTCTGATTAATATAAACTCTAAAAAGATAACCTTTTAAAGAAAATTTTTTCTTCTTGAAAGTTTAAAAATTTGAGTAAAAATATATTGAGTAGTTTAATTACCTAAGGTGTATTAAACAGCCACACAGTACACACTGGCAATCTGCACACTACTCACCAGCAAACTGATGGTCTTCACTGAAATTTAGAGTTGTCCTTGAGGCCAATGTTAAATTTTATCTTCTCCCTGTAAAGCAAAACAAGTGAATCCTAATCCAAGAAAATTATCATGCTATATTGTCTTAGGGGAAATGCTCTTAAAGACACCTAACAAACCAACCAAAGATCTAACATTCTTAATCATTATTAGTTGTTCAGAAAAAATAACATATTATTCCAATTTGAAAACCTTCAGTGAGGTATATTAAACTATTACTTGAAAATCAGCTTCCACTGATAATATCTCTGCCAAGAAAATTCATCCATTATACCAGCGTCAACTAAAGTAATACACAATTGTTTTAAAACTTCAGTGTCAGTTGCTTTTTAATATGCTACAATAAACCTGAAAATTCTCCAAATTGAAAAAAAAATGAAACCTCATTTCCCTACATTTTACTCAGTCATGTGCCAAATAGACCTCTCTTTAAAAGAAACTTTCACCTGAGATATTTATCTAATAATTGAGCTACGAAATTCATTTCCTTAACTCTTAGCTAGGAAATGTTAACACTCTCTCCCTACAGTCAGTCACCTCCTTTCATGAACTTAAAATGTACTTCAGACCTATCTTCTCATTCTAGATCTTCTTTTCATCTCACTACTATTGTCTTAATTCAACCTTATCATCTCAGGTCTTCAAACATCCTCAAAATTGACCAGCTTTTCACATCATTTATGTTAGTAATTCCTAAATCTGTATCTCTAGAACTTGCTTGGCTAACTTGTCTAGATTATCTCAAATGTAACATGGCCAAAACATTTAAATGTTTACCCTATAGCCAAATCTGGTTTTCTACAAGTCTTGGAGACATATTTCTAGAAAGTTATCATAGTATTCCCTCATGATTTTTTGTATCTACCATGTTGGCAGTTATGATCTTCTTTTCATTCCTAAAACTATTAAATTTTACCTTCCCTTTTGCTTGATTAATCTTGCCAGAAGTTTGCTTACTTTATTGATCTAAAGGCCAGCTTTCAGTTTCGTTGATCTTCTGTTTCTTTTATTGTTCTTTTTTTGTTAATTTCTTTTTCCCCATTACTTTCCTTTTTGTTAGTTGGCTTTACTCTGTGGCTCATTTTCTAAGCCCTAAAATTAAAACCTTATCTAAGTAATTCCCAATTTTTTTTTCTTTTCTAGTATGTGCATCAAGGTCATAAATATGTCCAAGTATACGGCAGCTCCATATACAAAGCATCCCCCTATTTTGAACAGAATACTTTAAAATAACTTTTATCATTTGAATATATAATCAAGTATGTATTCATAACATTAGTATACTTAAATATTTTTAAAAAGATCTTTATAAAATATTGAAATACTTTTTCCTTCATTTTTTATTTCACAAAACATAGAAGTTCTTTAAACTCTTTACACAAATGATACAGATTATACAAGCATCCAAACCACACTATCCATTCATATAAAACATTGGGAATTTTTTTTCCTATTTGTACTGTTGGAATATATTTTAATATCTACAGTGTAACAACTGTATTTTTTTTAAACAGAACTGTTCTAGATTTGCCTTTTTTTTTTTTTAATGTTTAAACCACTTACCAAATGAACTCTGTGAGCTTTCCAAATTCACATGTACTAAAGGGATTTCAGGTCAATGTGCCTGTTTTAAATAGTACTTTCAAGCCCAAGAAAAAGAACAAAGCAACAACAGAGTTCCTAAAAACACAAATATAAATCTCCTTTTCTGGGGAGTATTTTTTTTTTACATGTCTTGTCTTAGAGTTAAAACCATACCATTTTTCTGAGCAAAATAAGTCAATCAGAGAAGGACAATTATCATATGATCTCACTTGTGGAATTTAAGAAACAAAACAGAATCAAAGGGGAAGGGAGGGAAAAATAAAGACGAAATAAAAGAGGGAGCCAAACCATAAGAGATTCTTAATCAGAAACAAACTGAGGGTTGCTGGAGGGGAGGTGGGTCGGGGGATGGAGTAACTGGGTGATGGGCATGAAGGAGGGCACATGATGTAATGAGCACTGGGTGCTTTATGCAACTGATAAATCACTGATCTCGACCTCTGAAACTATTAATATACCATATGTTAATTGAATTAAAATAAATACCATTTTTCTAAGTATAACTTTAGTGGTTTCCCACATGGTTTTTGTTTGTTTTTTACAGATTTTATTTATTTATTTGAGAGAGACACAGCCAGAGAGGGAACAACAAGCACGGGGAGTGGAAGAGGGAGAGGCAGACTCCCCGCTGAGCAGGGAGTGGGATGTGGGGCTCCCTCCCTGACCCGAGCCTAGGGCAGACATCCAATGACTGAACCACCCAGGCGCCCCTACCACACGGGTTTTTATATGCAGCTTTTTCACTGGCTCTACAAGTTTCCCTTTCCAGTGTTGATCTCTAATCATGACTAAGAATTTTTTTTTTTTTAATTTTCAAATGAAATGGTTACAGGTCTGGGAGCAAAGTGCTTTTTATTATTTATTTCTAACTTCACTATACCATAGTCAAAGAATTACATTAAGATTTCCTTTATGTTTAGTACATGGTCAGTTTAATTTCATTTCTGTCTGGCTATAAATGACAATAATGTATGTTTTGCATTTGATAAGTTAGATCAAGCCAGACCAAGTACTTAATGTTTTGTTTATAGTTTCCATACTGTTGCTCATTTTAGTCTACTTAAGCAACTTGAGAAAAAAATGTATTAAATTTTCCCGAGTACGACTGCAGATGTTAATTTCCTCTTATAAATTGTCACTTTTTAATTTATATTTTTTAAGGCTATGCTATTAGACCAGTATAGGCTTAGAACGGTTATATTTCTCCAGTGAATACTTTCTTTTTCCATTAGGTAATAATTCAACTGCACGTAGAATTCTAAATTGACTGTTGCTCCCTCAGCATTTGGAGGACATGATTTTTCTGGCATCTGTTACTGCTGATGTGCTATCTACCATCGATCTAACTCAGATCTGTGACATAATCTGCCTTTGCTCTCTGCTTTAAGGAACTTTCTGGTAGGTATTCTTCGGATTTGCTTTTATTTACCTTGTTCAGGATTTGCTAAGCCTCCTTATTCTGAAGACACATGCTTTTCTTAAATTCTGGAAAATTATTTTAGCCATTGTCTCTCTCATTCTCTCTTTTCATTCAGCGATTCTCACTAGACACATACTGCATATTTTATTCTCTAATCCATACCTACTTTTTCATATTTTCCATCTCTTTATCTCTCTCTGCAACATTCCTCTAATCACTAATTCTCTCCAGTTGTTTGTAATGTTTTACCTCTTCAATAGCTCAGCATATCGGTGGTTATATATTTTTATTTCTAGAAATTTTTTCAGCTTTGTAAAAAAATTTTAATAATGCTATGCTATTTTATAATTTGTTTTAAATCTTTCTTTTGATCCCTATGTTTACTTTTTGTCACCCTAAAATTTCTGTTTTCAGTTCATTATGGTTTATTTCTTTATAGAGTTTGTAATTTTGGACAGAACTCATGTCCCTAACCCACTACCCAATGCAGGAGTCCTGCAAGCCCTGAGTTGTGTATATATATCCCTACAAAGGTATTTCAGGTTTGCTCATATCAGAGTATTAGGAATTTAAAAAAAAAATTTTTTTTAAAGATTTTATTTATTCATTTGAGAGAGAGAGAGAGAGAGAGCATAAGTAGGGGGAGCATCTGAGAGAGAGGGAGAAGCAGACTCCCCCTGAGCAGGGAGCCCGACTCGGGGCTAGATCCCAGGACCTGGAGATCATGACCTGAGCCAAAGGCAGATACTTAACCGAGCCACCCAGGCGCCCCTAAAAAAAAATTTTTTTTTTTTAAAGAAGCACCTGGCTGGCTCAGTCAGTAGAGCATATGACTCTTGATCTCGGGGTTATGAGTTCAAGCCCCACACCACGTGCAGAGATTACTTAAATAAATAAATAAATACTTTTTTTTAAAGGAGTTATAATTGTTCTAGGCCAATTTTTACATTAACTTCTCGATTTTGTATTGCGTTACCATATCTGACCTCAAAGCTACACACTAAAGAAATTAGAAGACACGCAGGAGAGCTTCCACAGGTACTGATCATGTTATTTATTAAGCCATACAGCTGCTGTATCCTTCCTGTGCAATCTCACCAGTAAGGAAGAACAAGAGAAAGAGAGAATTATACGCCAGACTATATAAACTAAGTTAAAGCACTCAGGTTAGAGAAAAAGTAGTTAATGAACACAGGGTAAATAAATATCAAGTACGTAGGTTTGCAGAAATTTTGAAGTTATAGGTTAATCTAATACTGGAATGAGATAAAGGTAGGTTTTCCCCCTTCTCCTTTAAAAAATGATTTATCCAAGTTTTCAATACTAGAGTTACTTCAAGTTGTATTCTATAAAAAGGACCTTTCAAGAAAAAAATCGATATTAAAGTTTTAGGTTTAATAAGAGAGCTCTGCAGACATAAAATAACAAAGATATCATAGGCCAACACACACAAAACCAGGTTTTTACACAAGCGAACTAAGCTTTTAAAATCTCCAATAAGGGGCACCTGGGTGGCTGAGTGGGTGGGGAGCCTGATCCCCCCCCTTCTCTGCCTGCCTCTCTCCCTACTTGTGATCTCTGTCAAATAAATAAATAAAATCTATAAATCTATAAATAAATAAATAAATAAATAAAATCTCCAACAAACCTAACTCAATTATATGAACTGTGGAGTGGGGAGGGGTGCCTAACAAAAGCCTCCATAAATAAGGATATGGTGGACTTCTAAAAATGCATGTTTTCGGATCACTGTTTCTCTCTTAAAAATCAGGTTAGTCTCCACCTTGTCTTGTTTTTAAAGATTTTATTTATTTATTTGACAGAGAGAGCTTGAGCAGAGCACAAGCAGGGGGTGCGGGACAGGGAGAAATAAACTCCCTGCTGAGCACGGAGCTAGCATGGGGCTCGGTCCCAGGACCCTGGGATTATGACCTGAGCTGAAGGCAGACACTTAACCAACTGAGCCACCCAGGTGCCCATTCCACCTTGTTTTATTTCAGTTAATTATAAATTATCTGAGAAAAAATAAGGTTCTACCACTCTATTTATCAGCTGAACACAATGTGATTACTCAGCAACAATGCCTGTACTTAGAGAAGACTCCACAGTTGTGTGCTCTTATCCATTGATTCTCTACTAACTACATCTCCACAACTAAATCCGAGGAGACAGGACAGGTCACATTATGGCTACTTTATAGTTGAAGAAACAAGGTCAACTGCATGAAAATTTCTTGTTCTCAGTCACACAGGTACTCATTGGCCAGTCTTCTGACACCTACCCTAGAGTCCAGAGCTCTACCATATACCCACCTGTGTTCCCCTATTTGATATTTAAAAAGTACTAAATAATTTCACTTGTGGAAATTTACCCAAAGAAAATAATAACAAATGTGTACAATGGCAGAACTACAAAGATTCTGGTTACGGTGTTATTTATAAAAGTGTATATAATACTGAGATTTTAGTTAAGTGAACCATGGTACATCATCTGTAGGTTCTGCTAGACCTCAATGGAGCCAATCACAACGTTACAGAAAAATATTAAATGACATGGCAAAATATCCACAAACTACTAAAAAGGCAGGCTACCAAACCATACATCACATTTCTTTTTTTAAAATATTAATGAAAAGACCAATATGATTATACCCCAAAATGTCAAGTCCCTGTGAATTAACATGAATCTGTAAATTTCTAAAATGAAAATGTAGAGCTTTTGTAATAAGAAAAACACTTTCTTTAAAATGAAAGAACAAAATTATTCTAATAAACTGAAGTCAGACCTAGAACTTCACCATAATATTTAATAAAATCTAAGTAGGCGAATCTTTTTTCAAAAAGAGACTTTAAAAATTCTAATTTTTGAGAAAAAAAAAACTAAGACAGATATATACATTATGATGAAAACAGATTATTTTATTTAAAATCCCTAAACCCATAGAACAAAATAAATAGCAAAATAAAAGTAATGGAATAGAAAAATATCCAATAGTCGTTACAAAAGGTTAATAAGAAGTAATTAAATATATATAAAAGTATCACTCGGACCCCACTTAAAAGACAAACTCTCTAGAAACTCTTTACAAAACAAATGCACGACTGTGCTACTGATTAAAATCACAAATTAAAATAGCTTTAAGGTATTACTGATTATATACTCATTAAACTAGCAAAATAATTATTAATTATACATGCCAATTCTGATGAAGCAGTACTGCTAAAACAAGTAAATACTGCTTGAAGCACTATAAATTGGCTCAATATTTCTAAGAAATAAGTTGTCAATATTAACAAAAGCTCAAATTTTTTTCTGAACAGGAAATTCTGCTTTTGGAATATACTCCAAAGAATTAAAGAAACACAGAAGAAAGTAATCTGTATCAAGATATTCTCAGCAGTACTCATTATAAAAGCCAAAGATTAAAATTACAATGTTGAAACTCTGTGATAACGTGATGAACTATTACAGGTTTTCTGTGTAGTATGACAAACTGTGTCAATATTTACACTAGGAAAAGTGATTATGTAGCCATGTAAAACGCAGGTATCCTTACAAATGATATCTTGATATACAGAACTGCGCGCTTAGTACAAATCATGGTCTTATTTTTGTTAAGTTCCTAATTTTAAAAATCAGTTTAGAATTAAAAAAAAATATTCCAGTAAATTGGTTATATCTCAGTTTATGAGCTTATATGACATATATATAAGAATCCCGCCTTAAATTTTTTTAGGATGCTGTGTTTTTAGCCAATTTAGTTATTACTGAAAAATATTTGTATAATACTTAATATAATATTAATATATATTTAACATCAGTAATACATTTTAATCCTTCCATGATTGCATAAGTATGTTTTTTCCTGAAACTAACATTTGTTAGTACCAGAATGGACAATTTAATAAAATGTCACATGAAAAGCTAAGATACTCAGACACCGAGATACATGTCCTGGGTTTTCATCGTTAACTGATTCATCTTGAAATCACTGTCTTTCAGTGTCTTCCTTTCTTTCTTCTCTAAAAAAAAATGATAGGAGCGCCTGGGTGGCTCAGTGGGTTAAAGCCTCTGCCTTCAGCTCAGGTCATGATCTCAGGCTCCTGGGATGGAGCCCCACATCGGGCTTTCTGCTCAGCGGTGAGCCTGCTTCCCCTTCTCCCACTGCCTGCCTCTCTGCCTACTTGCGATCTCTGTCAAATAAATAAATAAAATCTTTAAAAAAAATTTTTAATTTTAAAAATTAAAAAATGATAATATATCATCACCTAAACCATTGTATATCAGAGATACTTAATAAAAATCAACTCTTCTCCCATCTACCCTCGTAATTCATAATTACTGAGAAAAAATTTACTCCCTCCTCCCTGCTCTTCCTAAATTTCTTAACGTGGTCTTATCCTACCTCTCTGCCACACTGACCCCCCAGAAGCAATGAAGCACAATCATGGGAGTGACATACTCAACAAGTAGTTTTAAAAGATGCTACGAGCATACACATTTCCCATTTCCAGAAAATTAACTGTATGGTCTGTATGGTTATATACTCTCAATACAATGTTTAGAGGGACCTGGATGGCTCAGTCCGTTAAGCGTCTATCTTTGTCTTAGGTCATGATCCCAGGGTCCTGGGATGGAGCGCCACATCTGGCTCGTGGCTCAGCGGGGAGCCTGCTTCTCCCTGTTCCTGCCACTCCCCCTGCTTGTACTCTATGTCAAATAAATGAATAAAATCTTAAAAAATAAATAAATACAATGTTTACAGACAAAGCATTCATATGAAACATTCTCTTCTTTGTCCTTTAACTCTGAGGGTGACCCTAAAACAGCCTCCTCTCTACCTCAAACAATGGAAAAACAGCCTCATGTTAAACACCGTGAGCTCTATTGAGTCAGTGGCACAACAGACTCTTCCCACCTGTCAGGTATTAAAACAGATGTTAAGTCTAGTCCATACTGGGCTACACTGAAGCTTCAATAATTTATACCACACTGCCTAATTTTACTCTTAAGATATCCTTTTCCTCATTGCCTATAATTTTTTTTTTCTGTCTTATGAGACATGGAAGCAATCTCTGAACCAACTGATTTCTCCACAGACCAAAAAGTTACAAAAGAATTCCTTTGCCGGGGCGCCTGGGTGGCTCAGTGGGTTAAAGCCTCTGCCTTCAGCTCAGGTCATGATCTCAGGGTCCTGGGATGAGCCCCGCATCGAGCTCTCTGCTCAGCGGGGAGCCTGCTTCCCCCTCTCTCTCTGCCTGCCTCTCTCCCTACTTGTGATCTCTCTCCTGTCAAATAAATAAATAAAATCTTAAAAAAAAAAAAAAAGAATTCCTTAGCCAATTTACTGGGGTATTAGGAAGCAGTATAACAAAGAGAAGTATAAACTGAATTAATAAAGAAACTCTGGCAGTCAAACTAACACAATACCAATATCTACAATAAAAAAGTTCTTAATCACTTTTCTCCTGCATGGGCCCTTCCGGTGAAGCTTGTGAAGCCCTTCCTAGAAAAGCATTTTAAAATGCACAAAATAAAATACACTAACATTGCATAATTCCAATTATACTGGAATGCAACCATCAAAATATTAAAATTACAAATTTATGACATAGTAATATCTGTGCTTTTTAATTAATCTTTAAATAAAAACATTTACCAGTGGATCTAATGATTAAACTTCTAAGTAATGATGAGTTTATTGCTCTAACAGTAACAGACTATAAAAATCTGCAATTTCTATTGGAAATAGTCTCTGCTACGGCTAATACTACTAGTTGCCCACATTAATAATGGAAGAAAACATGTAAAAAAAGATGCAACTTTCTTCCCTGTCCAAGTTCATTGACACACAGGCTTAAAACCTCTACTATACACAGAACTAGATTATATTTTTAGCTCAGTGTTAATACTGAATTTAATAGCAACATTAATGCACCTTTAGCTACATAATGCCATATCATTTTCTAAGTGAAGCAAAAAGGGCAAAAAATTTTAGCTCCATTATGCAAATAAAGGCCAAAACCAAGAAGAGTAGTGAATGAAGAAAGTACCCATAGAATACTCACTCTTCAGCCACTTTACCTCCATTACCTAATCTTAACGATAGCTACTCTTTTCCCTCTGCCCAAGATAGGTAGGTATCATAATCCCTCATTCTTTTAATAAGGAATTTAAGATTCAGATAAGTGACCTGCCCAAAGTAATAAAGCTAGTTAACAAGTCAGAGGTCCTTGTAAAACCCTAGTCCTGAGGTTCTTCTGGCTTTCCTATTCTGCTTTTTTTTTGACATCATTCTAGGCCAACTCATCTCAACAATTATAAGAGCTTTTCGAGAAGAAGCTAAAGCTAATTCTTCTGTTGTTTTCAGGTCAAAAAAACTACCTCTAAAGACATTATAAGTACACATTAATACTGGTATAATCACAGGGCGCCTGGGTGGCTCAGTTGGTTAAGTGTCCAACTCTAGATCTCAGCTCAGGTCTTGATCTCAGGGCTGTGAGTTCAAGCTCACACCCAAGCATGGAGCTGACTTAAAAAAAAAAATAGTAATACTGGTATAATCACCTCTGTAAATGGATTTTCTGTAAGGGTGATATGCAGTTCCAAATACGGTATTAAGTACTTGCTTATGCAGAAAGTGATTTTTGTTCAAGGATATTTTCAAGGAAATGAAATGTTCAATATTTTTGAGCAATTTTTACATGCTACTGAAAATGCAAAGCAAATTTCTAAAACTTAAAATATAAATTAGAATTGCAATATTAAAAACAAAAGCTTTACATTGAATTGATTCTCTTCTAAAAGAAATCTATAAATTTAAAGGAAACAGCTTACCTACAGTGTTCCCAAGGTGGGTAGAAAAACAAATAATACATTACCATTGGCACTGATCAATTTTAAATGCTAAAAGCTAAGAAAGCTACATCTAGTCCAAGTTCTTCATTTTACACTTATGAAAACACCAAAAACAGTTCAGTGTTTAAAAATGTAAAAACAGATTCATGTAAGTCACCTTTGCAGCAGGAAAGAAGCAAAGTTCCAAAATGACCTGAATTCTAGCATATAATTCTATGCTTTATAGGTTTTCAAACACCAGACATTATAGTAGCTCATTTTCAAGACAGAATAAAGTAATTATGTTTCTTAAATCTCTCTTAAATTGGACAAAACTCTCATGCAGTCAATAAGGCTATATGGCAGTTCTATCATTAAGCTTCTATTTTTCAAGATATTCAAATCACTCTTTTAGAAACTGGAATGCTGCCTGACTCACAGTAGGGCCTCAGAAGTTTGTTGGTGATTTTGTTGAATTAGGTTTACATATAATATTCAATTCATTTTCTGTTGATTATTGTCAAGGGCAATATTTTCCTCTCATTTACGTTATAAGATGACCAAACAACAATATTAATAAGCAACACACTACAAGAGACAGCAAACATGAATATGGGGAAGAAAAAAACTCCTCCCAACTAGGTCTCCCAAGTTCAGGAGTCTATCATCTCTATTCAAGCCTCATATCAAATTAAATTTAAAGGCCAGATAATTTGACACTTTTAATGCTATAATTAAAATATGGTTAATTATAATTTAACTATAATTACCATACTGGTTGTTGATTACATGAAAGTAACGAGCTCTTCAGGTATATATACACCAACTTCACTTAATAACCAAACTAAGATTTTTTTAGTTTCTCTAAGTCTAGAGTCTACAAATGTCTTTAATATCAGGAATCCTGATGATGGCTAACAAAGTTTAATCCATCCCACACACTCAGTAAAAGCCAAATGGTTCCAGATTCAATCAAGCATGGCTGAGATTGTAACCCCATTCTCCCTTTTATCAAGGGTCCCTCTGTTGCACTCACGTGCCCACATCATTCCATGCACTAGCCAGGATTTTTGGTTATAAACAACACCTACTCTGTTAACTTATTGTAAGGTTATTAGTTAATGTACAGAAACAATAGGAAAATTTTAAAAATAAAGTAGGAAACAACACTCAGAACTCACATCACAGAAGACTCTGCTTAGAACACTGATGCACTGAATATTAACTCCTGTTCCTACACACGAGCATTTAAGCAGTTAACACACTTTATAGTACAGCACATCTATACTCCCATTAGAGAGTGACTTTCTCAATATCTTACTCACCAAGTACAAAGAGTATTTGGCACAGAAGTATAAATATACGTATGTTATCTTAAAGTCGGCAAACTTTTTCCCTAAAGAGCCAGGTAAAGGGGCACCTGGGTGGCTTAGTTAAGCGTCTGCCTTCAGCTTAGGTCATGACCTCAGTCCTGGAAACGAGCCCTGCATTGGGCTCCTTGCTCAACAGGGAGCCTGCTTCTCCCTCTCCCTCTGGTGCTCCCCCTGCTCTAGTGCTGGTGCTCTCTCTCTCTCTCAAATAAATAAAATCTTAAAAAAAGGGGGGCAAGTAAATAAACTTCTTAGGTTTTCCAAGGCCATATGGTCTCTGTTGTAACTACTCTGCTGTTGTAGCATGAAAGCAGCCATAGATAATATGTAAACAAATGTGCTACGATGTGTTCAAAGAAAACTTTATTTATAAAAACAGAATAGGTTGCATTTGGCTAATAGGCCGGTTTGTCAACCCCAGCCTTCGAAGTATTTTAGCAGGAATCAGCCCTTTTCATTTTGTAATATAAATAAATTTAGTACCCAAGAAGATAGGAACTCACATATTCATGATAGATTATGTATGACAGATCAGTATTGGATGTGACTTTGGGTGGGGGTAAGAAAAGAATCCAAGAAGAATATGAATAAGGAAAACAATCTAGTAGGAGCAGAGTCATAAGAAAAGGCAATCCCATTACCCTTACCAGTGACTAGTTAGGTATCGAATATATCCCAATCCCAGCCTATGAGACTCAGAAGGCATCTGCTGGGGGGCTTCTAGAAAGGAGAGTCCTTCCCACTCTTCTGAGCACTGCAGTATGGATGGCATGCTAGTCCTGCCGCAGCCAGATTGTAACAAGAGGAAACAGTCTTACTATGAAGCTAACGGGGAAGACCACAGGGCAGAGAACTGTAAAGAGGAGTCCTCAATGTCATTACTGAGCTATTCTTGAGCCTCCGGACTTTATTATGTAAGATCATAAATTTCCTCAGTATTTAAGCCAGGTTGAGAATTTTCTTTTATTGAGGCCAAAGTATCTTATGTGACAGAAATCCTTGAAAAAAGAAAATTGCTCACTTCACAGTTTCACTGCAACCAGTCTTATTTAACTTAAACTTTCCACAAATTAAAGAAACATTTAAGGTCCCAAAAGCCCAAAGACTACCTACAACTCAGAAAAAACTATCTGTTCCACTTAATGATACTGAAATTTTGTAACTTTGTAAATTCTATAATCATGGGGAAAAAAACAAAACAATGTGCTATCTCCTTCTTTGATATTGTACCTAAGACATTCTTTTGACAAGGTTTTTTTCCTCTAAATCAGTGGTTGGCAAACTTTTTCTGTAAAGGGCCAGAGAGTGAATACTTTCGGTTTTGCAAAATACATGGCCTCTGACATTACAGCTCACAAAAGCAGTCATATGCAATATGTAATCAAATGGGATTTCTGTTCCAATAAAACTTCATTTACAAAATCAGGAAAGCAGGCGAGATCTGGCCTGCCAACTAGTTCGTTGACCTCTCCTCTAAATGGTTAACAGCAGAGAGTATCTTTCTCAAACAAATCAACTTGACTAAAACTCAAAAAAAGTTTATTTCAAATGTATATAGTTAGAAAAGTAACCCAGCATGTATTGAGCATTCTACTCAACTACATTAGTTTGCTTGACATAAAAAAAAAAAAAAAGCCATTACCTTATTGTATATACAACCTCTGCAAAATGCAATTTAGAATTGTTATAGGGTAACTAATATATATTACAAAAGGAAAAAAGCAATACGATCAGGTATATGTATATGCAAATTTGTAACATCTACCTATTAAATAAAACTAAGTATTTTAAATTAGTAAATCTGCAAGGATTTCTATACATACTGGTTATTCAAAGAAAAAAACTATACAACTCGTAACCTGACTGAACCCTTCTTTTCCAGGAAGCTGAAGCTAGAGTTCAGTATTAAATGGAATGAGGAAAGTAGTAAATCATATGGACTATATTTCCTGTCCAAACAGTTCCCAATACAAAGACACATATTTTTTTTTAATATTTATTTATTTATTTGACAGAGAGAGAGAGAGAGAGACCACAAGTAGGCAGAGAGGCAGGCAGAGAGAGAGAGGGGAAGCAGGCTCCCTGCTGAGCAGAGAGCCCGATGCGGGGCTCGGGGCTCGATCCCAGGACCCTGAGATCATGACCTGAGCCGAAGGCAGAGGCTTTAGGCACCCCCCAAAACACGTATTTTTGTTTTTAAAGATTTTTTTTTTTTTTAAGATTTTATTTATTTGTCAGAGAGAGCGAGCACAAGCAGGCAGAGGCAGAGGGAGAAGCAGGCTCCCTGCCAAGCAAGGAGCCCGATGTGGGACTCGATCCCAGGACCCTGGGATCATGACCCGAGCCAAAGGCAGCCGCTTAACCAACTGAGCCACCTGGGCGTCCCAAAGACACGTATTTTTAAAGGACACTACTTTTCGCTATCAATCATATGCCATACTCTAGGGAGAAAACAAAAAGTGAACTTCACCTTCAATCATTAAACAAGAAAATTTGCACAAGCCCATAAACACACTTTTGAGATTATAGGAAATCACACCTTGTGATTTCATATAGAAAATCCCATTGTGTGACTTCATTCAACTGATAAAAATCTGAGAAACATTAATGTTTAACACAGTAATAAACAAATACCCTTTCAAAGTTGGTTACAAAATAACCTTATTTTTATAGACTAAAATCATAAATATGAGATAAAAAGTATAGGTTTAGGGGCGCCTGGGTGGCTCAGTGGGTTAAAGCCTCTTTCGCTCAGGTTATGATCTCAGGGTCCTTGGATCCAGCAGGGAGCCTACTTCCCCCCCCCTCCCCCCGCCTGCTTCTCTGCCTACTTGATTTCTCTGTCAAATAAATAAATAAAATCTTAAAAAAAAAAAATATAGGTTTATCCTTGCGTAAGTACTGGCATCTTCCATACAGAAGGAAGAAAGTACTAATATCAATTAATTACCTATGAAAAACATGATGGAAAAGAGGTGGGGGGGAGATCTGGGGAGTGAAGAGACTTTATTTTCCCTTTACATCTTTCTAGATTTTTAAAGTTTGTCATAAAATGTATTACATTTATAGTCTTTAAAAATTGTTTAATATTTATCTTAGAAATAGAAATAAAGAAATATACCAAGAACCAAAATGATTAAGAAAGGCAGGATTCTGTGAAAGAGATTAGAAACTGAGGAACTCTCTGGGGTCAGACTGGCCACTTCTATCACGGAAGAGGTGAGCTTTACTGGCTGCAAAAGTAAGGGAAGATCCCGAAGAACTTTAGCCATCAGTAACAACACTATGAAGCTTAAAATAACCTTGTAAGAGGGGAGGTCACAGCAACTCAACCCAGTTCTGCTGAGTCCATCACCCCAAGGACAGTATCAGGGTAGTTACAAAGTGTCCATTAGCTTTTGGTCTGCTGGAGGCCCAAGCTATCCAAGATAGGGTGATTTCCTTGAGTTCCCAGATTCACAGGAGTAGCATAAAATTATATTAGCTTTACCCTATCAGGTATGCTCCACTGGCACAGCTCAGTCTTCACAATCTTCATAGAACACATTTTTTTTAGGCTTTGGTCTTTGGGAAATATTGGTTAAAATTTGCCATTTTTAAATGGCCTAAGTTAAAATGCATTACGTTAAAAGTGGATGAAAAAACAAGACTCCCACCATCATCCCACACTGTAGACTCTAATTAGAATATACACAAATTATATTAAAAGATTGAGAACTGAAATTAAAATAAAAATATATAAAGACTTCATTTCAACAACCTGCCAAAGATAAAAATGAATAAAATCCAATTCTGCTCTTGGCAATGGTAAAGCAATCAACAAGAAACAACCCTTGCTCCCCTCCGAGACTACCGACAGCCAGAGAAGAGCAAAGTCTGTCATCTCTTACCACTGCAGGAAAAAGAATAATCAGTTCCAGTTAATTAAGTTCCAGTTAAGTAATGACAATGTCTAAAACAAAGGACAGACTCGACAAACTTTACCCACACCAAAATTAATTATATTTTTTCTACAAATATTTCTGAGTCTCTCATACACACTCTTCCATGTGTAGGGCTACAGGAGTGAACAAAACAATGTATAATCCACAAGAGCAAGAATTTAACATTTCTAAATGCCATAATCAAATTTTGCCTCATTTAAATAAAACTGTAAAGAACGCCAATGCATATCTATTCATTCCTTAATAATATATCAACTGCTTATTAAATTCCATCCTACATAAAGTGATTAAGCAAAGAAACAAAGTATAATCCTTTTTACAGCATTACTATTAACTTCAAATGGAGCCTTCTACCTTTTGTCATTTGTCACATTTTTTTTTAATAATTTTTTTATTTTATTTTATTTATTTATTTGAGAGAGAGAGAGATCACGAGTAGGCAGAGAGGCAGGCAGAGGGAGAGGGGGGAAGCAGGCTCCCCGCTGAGCAGAGCCCAATGCGGGGCTCGATCCCAAGACTCTGAGACCATGACCTGAGCTGAAGGCAGAGGCTTAACCCACTGAGCCACTCAGGCGCCCCACATTTGTCACATTTTTATCATGAGTCTCTGAAAGATAAAACACGCTGGTAAAAGCCATGGAGTTCTGAAAATTTAAAAAACAAAAGTGCAATCCTGAATATTAATCTCTTCTGAAATCTGATAATGCTGATTTGGCCAATGGATTAGGCCATTATTTATTTACCCAGCCAAAAGAACGGGGCAATTGTTCATTCAGGGCTCCGTCTGAAATATAAAAGAGTATTTAGTGTTCTAAAAAAAATGTACGCTTCGTAAACAATAGATTGCAATGTGGATGTCCAAGTACTCCTTTATCAAATAAACCCTTATTATAGTAGACTTGTACATTTGCATCATGCCAGCCTTAGTGCCACAGAACTGATTAAAACGTCCTCTACACATTCTCAACTCTATTTTTAAATTTATCTCTGGTGAAACTGACTTCACATTTCCAATCTCATTAATCACCACCACTCCTTAAACGGGGGAGGAGGGGAAATAACCAAATATTGGGAACGGTTAAAGAATCCTACCATACCTGTATAGGAAGTGATGCGCTTTATTGAAACTGAAATAACGGAGCGCCCCTCTTTCGGAGTTAGCCCGGAAATGAAGTTGAGAAGCCTTCCCGGGAAGGGGGGACGGTAAGGTCCTCGACTTGGGTGGTGGGGTCTGAGACACCAAGCCGGGCTGCCTGCAGGGCGGGACAAAGTTCTGGGGCTCCGAGGCCGCCCGCAGCAGCAGCAGCAGCAGGTAGAGCGAGCCGGCCGGCCAGGAGCGGCGGGCCTGCCCTCGCGGGTGCGGGGGTGCGGATGCCGGGAGTGGCTCCGCGCCCCAAACCCCGTAATGCAACATCCCTTTTGCCACTAGGGCGAACGCACGCTCTCTAGTAATTCAACACCCGTACTTTCAAACTGGAGGCCGGGGGGTGGGGGGGGTGGGGAAGAAGTTCTAATAAATCCCCCCGCCCCTACCCGGCAAAATGTAGTTCTACCCACGCTGGCTGGCTTTTCAGAGTACCCTGAAGGGACCCGCCAGGCCGCGCCGGGGCCGCGCCCAGGCGGCGGGAAGCCGCCGCTCCCCCGGGGCCGGGGGGGGTGTCCAGGGCCCACCCCGAGGGCGGACCGCGCGCCCGAGCGGAGGAGAAACGCGCGGCGGCAGCTTCGGGCCGCGCCCCGCCGCTCTCGCCGGCCCCGGGGTTCGGCCTGGCCCGCCGGGCCGTTAGAGCGGCGGTGCCGCGGCCCGCCGGGCGCGAACAGAGAGGCGCGCGAGGCCCTAGCGGCGCGGCCGCGGGGTAGCGCGGGCCCCGCAACTTCTCGCCGCCACCTCAGCGTCTCGGGCGCCGCCTGGGGAGCGGAGGGTGGGGGAAGGGAGGGCGCCGGCGGCTTACCCCGACAGCGAGCGGCTCCTTCCCGCCCCGAGCGCGGCCGGGGCGCTGCGCGGCGGCGGCAGGGAGGGAGAGGCGGCGGTGGGAAGCGCTGGGCCGCCGGAGACGAGAGGCGCCGCCACCACCGCAGACAGCTCCGCAATATGGCCGCCCGGCGGCTCCTCGGGGGAAAGGCGGGGCTGCCCCGCGCCCCCCGCCTCCCCCTGCCGGCCGGCCGGCCTCGCGCCGCGGCCAGAGCGCCAACGCCGCCGCCGCCGCCGCCGTGAGGGCCGCCCGCGCCCCGCCCCCCGCGCTCGCGGCCGCCCACCGCACGCGGCGTCGCCGGGGGTCGCGGGGCGGGGTGGGGTGGGGACGCGCGAGGGTCGGCCTCCTACCGGGAGCCCGGCGGGAAGCCCTTCCCCGCGGGACTGGGCTGGAGGGACGCGGGCTGTGAGGGCGGCCGCCCCGCCCGAAGCTCGCAGTGCGCCAGCCGCAACCCCTCCCCCCCCAAGAGTGGAAACTTGAAACTCCCGCTGGTGACAGAAAACTCGCCCAGGGCGTTTCCATCGCCCCCGAGGAAGGACTCCTCTTCCCGGAGGGGATCCAGAACCGAATTGGGCTTAGTCGCTCGGCTGGAGAATCCTGGACCAGGAGACAGAAACGAGCCTATCTTAGAGAAATTTATGTTTGCCACAGAGGACGTTTCAATGATTGTAGCAGTTTTTACCCAACTAGGAAAACTTGCTTTTTCGGATAACTCCACCAAAACCTCGATGGCAATGTCCCCAGTCGCGAGTGCAGATTTTTATCCTTTAGGCAAGGATATTTGATCATTTTTTATTACCACCGACATTTTTGGGGGGCAGTTGGAAGGAGTTGATCAAGAAGGACAAGTTGGAAGTGGGGCTCCCAAAGAGCAGCCAAACCTAAATTATCTTAGAAATAGAGAAGGTTAGACAGTTGGTCCTAGCCTAACTCCAGGCCGCTCTCTAGTCAGCGGCTGGGGCTAGACAGACTCCTTCCTAGTCCCTGTTCTCCCATCCTCTCGTTCTCTTCTGCTGGGATTCAAAGAGCAACATCTGCTCTAAGTATATATGAACGGTACTGCACAAAACCAGATCAGTCCAGCTTGCCCCCTTTGCGATCTTTATGTAGTTTACCTTTTATGAACAAACTTGAGATTCAAATAACGAAATCTCAAGAGTGTACTTAACTTTTACAGAACAAATAATTCATATCCTTCCTGCCTTAGCATTTGTCTTCCCTGAGAAGGTAGCTTTTCCAGGAACTCTCTCCCCAGATCACTTTTCACTAAGCTCCAAGCTCCAGTGAATTTCCCTCATTGCCCTCTGCGACTTCTGTGAACAATTAAAAGCCCCAAGAGTTAAACTCAAAGGTCTTTAGATGGCAAATTCCTTAAGGATGGGAACCAGGTGTGTGCTTTTTCTTAACTAAAAGATTACCCCCCCCCCACTTTATCCCCAGGGTGCAAGGATTATCCAGGTAATTGTTCAGCCTTCCACATCAAGTTGCATGCATAAAGATAGTCAAAGTATTACATAAATTCCTGGAGAGTACACTAATCAAGCAAAAGTATGTAACATACATACTTAACAAAAGTTGCTACACTTTTACATACTTTTACAATGAAAACAAAGGGTTCACTATTGTTTGTCACGTGCTGGGCACTAGGGTAACAGGCTTTTTACATCGGCATCTCTTTTGATAATTCCAACAACCCTGTGTTTGGGGTCAATATTAACATTGACCCTTTTTTAAAATCAGCGAATAAAGAGCCTCAAAGGAGTTAAGTAATTTGTAACATAGCCAGGAAGTGGCAAAGCAATGACCAAACCTAGTTATGTTTGACTCCAGAGCCTTGATTTTATCCTATACTCTGCAACAGCAAACAGACCAGAAAACGTATCAGTTGGCTATCATATTAGTAAATATTTAAGTAAAAGATAACATTTAAGGCTGGTGAGATAAAAAAGGTACTCTCTGACATTGTGAGTGGGAGTGTAAACTGAAACAACCTGTTTAGAAAGCAATTTGGCACAGTGATTCAACCTATAAAAATGTTCATCCTCTTGTAACCCATAATCCCATATCTGGAATTCTTTCCGAATGAAATCATCCAAAATAGAGCAAACGCTTTATTCATAAACTGTAGATCACAGTATTATTTATAAGATGCAAAAATTAAACATGGAAACGGAATATCTTAAAAGTAGCCATATATGCTCTGTAACATTTTGGGTAACAACTTTAAATGTTTATGTAATGTGTATAACATCATGGGATATTTTTTGTAGTATTAGAGGGAGGGAACAAATTATGAAACTATCTATGCAGTATGATCACATGTATGTTTAGAAGAAACTAACAACAAATAGGTGCCTGGGTGGCTCACTCGGTTGGGTGTCTGACTCTTGTTCTAGGCTTAGGTCATGATCTCCAGGTTGTTAGGCTCTGCGCTCAGTGGGGATTCTGCCTGAGACTCTGTCTCTCTCCCTCTGTCCCTGCCTCTCTCCCCACGCCCCGTTCCCCCCACACACACACTCTCTCTTTCTCTCGATCAAAAAAAAAAAAAAAAAAAAAGTATGAGGTGTTAGAAAACGAGAAAGATTGAAGCCCAGGGTTGGCTGGGTGGTCTTATATGGGCATTTTTTTTCTTTATTCTATTCTTCAGTTTTGTGTTTTTTTTTGCCTTAGTTTTACAGTGTAAAAAAATTATTTAACTTTAGTTTTACTACAGTGTGGATCATCAATGACGCAAAAGCAGAAAAGCCACTATTTCCTGAGTGTGAGACTATTCTGTGAAAAACTGTGATGAACTGAACTGGCAGAACTTTATAGTTAGGGGTCAGGTATCTTCATTGTAAATGTCATCTACACACACCATTGTTTTGTTTTGTTCCTTACGTCAAATACATGCATCTTTAGTGAAATATGAGTGATTTAATTGAAAAATTTCTTTCTCTGTTTTATCCTAACATTTCAGATTTCAAGGGGGAAAGTTCACACATTTGCTGAAACTACATTTTTTCAGAAAAACAATCTGATATTATGAGTAGTTACAAAAAAATTCATATAGCCCCTACCTAATATGCATAAAGAAGAAAGACCAGGGGCACCTGGGTGGCGCGTCCGACTCTCGGTTTCAGCTCAGGTCATGATCTCAGGGTCGTGAGAGCCTCTCTCTCTCTCTCTCTCTCTCTCAAATAAATAAATCTTTAAAAAAAAAAAGACCAAAAGCAATCTATTACAATCTATTACTAACTCTTCTATGCTACAATCTGATTGCTCTCCACCATAACATATTGACTAATTCTGGATTCTGGAATTCCAATGGTAGTTACAAAGCATTTGTCTCACTAGCATACATAAAAATCCTTCTTGAAGAAAACTCCTTTTTGCAAGTGTGGTTTGTAAATGGAAGGTTTTCCCTTCTAGAGTAAACCTGAGTTCCAGGCCCCATGGTAGTATGGGTAAGACTAGGCTCCTGCCCTCTGGATTCAGTAATGAGAAAGGCAAACAAACAGTTGTGCAATATGAGCTGTAATAAAGGTAGACACATAGCGTCACGTGAGACAGAAAAGAAGGGCCGTTCACTTCGCCTGGAGAAGAGAAAGCCCCTGGTGGTGTTGGGGGGGGTATAAACGGGTGAGTAGAGGGATCTCTAAGAGGGAAGAAGGGAAATGCAATCAACTTTGAAGACTGGGTAGTAAGATAGGGTTGATGTTGAGATAAGGATGTTTATAACCAGAAAGGTAAGTTGAGATCAGTTTGGGAAGATCAGAATTTGCCCTTCGTCCTTAAGAAAGTAGGAATCCATATAAGGTAGTAAGAGGGGGGATAATGTAATCCCCTTTGTGTTAGTAAAGTAACCGGCAGCCACGTGGAGGACTTGGAAGAGTGGTTCCGTGGCACAGTGATCGGTAAGATCACCAGGGACATCTCAGACACTTTTGCTATAAAAGTCCAGGCCAGAGAGGATGAAGGACTCACTGACAATGGGAGGTTTTGAAGATGAAGAGGAGGAAATAGAATCTTTTAAAAATTTTAGAGATAGCCTTCGAGGAGTAAGAGAAAAGGAGATGTGAAAATGTCAGGGTTTCCAACGGGTACCATTAAGAAAAATAGGTAGTATAAAAGAAGTAGAAGGGAGCAGTCAAGATAAGTAGGCAAGTTACAGAGATGCTGATTTGAAGTGTCTATGGGTAATCTAGGAGCAAGCTTATGTTCAGAACTGGAAATAAGAACTATAGCAAATGAGACATCCAGACACAGTTGGAAATAACTGACCCGTTTTAAGGATGTTACTGATGTTCAATAAAGTCTCATTGAATAAATGAACATCAGTAACATCCTTAAAACAGGCCTGTTATTTCCAACTGTGTCTTTGGAAAATATAGTTTTGTTCAACTCAAGGATTTGAATATTAAATATTGGATATTAAGTTAATCTAAGCATCATTGTATACTAAAGTGTTTTTCCATTAAAAAAATTTACTATTTTTAAAAGCTATAAAGATGTAAAATCACAAAAGAGAATTTTCTATTATGAACTGTGATATTTCATACCCGATTCCCACTATCTTGCATATTTAAGTCCATATTCAGCGTGCTCACCAATATAATGGCCCTGAGTAAAAAGACAAAGTAAATAAAACTATCTTATCATCTGCTTTGTATGCCTAGTAGGCCATACAAATTTAATTGCTGATATACGCTATAAAATTTCAGTACAGTCAACAGAGGTTTGATGGGTAATGTACCGAAAGGAAGACTCAAGAAACCGCAGGTCTGCTCCTGCCTTTATTCTCTCCCTATCAAAGATCAAATTACATAAGTACATAATTCATAATGTGTTCACAGAGATGAGCATATTAATCTTCAATGACGACAAGGTAAAAGTTATTGCTTAATCCTCTCCGCTTATATGACAGAAAAGCCAGTCTAGTTTGTGATAAAAGGCAACAGAATTTCAGAGGTAAGCAGCAAGAGTGGAAAGAGTCTAAATGAGGGAGTTCATAACCTTGGCTTTACTCCCAATTCCTACAAACAAGTTGCTAAGTGACCTTGGAAGATCTGATGGGCGAGTCCGTAACTTACTTGCAGAGAGTGTTAAACAAAGGAGACTGTGACCCCTGTTGTGCCTTTCCAAGAGCTTGTTTGAAGGCGTTAAGGATTTTCAGGGACCCGAAGAAGATCTCAAAGAGCATTGACTCTCCTCTCCAGGATTATTGGGAAATGGCTACCCCATCAAGAGTGGCTTCCTCCCACTGTGTGAGAGCTCCAGGAAAAAAACAATTTTTAAAAAATTTTTATCGACTCCCAGTTATCTCTACTATTAAATAGGGAGCTGGATTAGATTGATCATCTGTACACTTTCTTCAAGCTCTAAAATTCTTCAACTCTGATTCTGATTCTGAGTCACCCATAAAATATTTGGTTCTCATATATAACATGTAATTTCTAGAATTTATTATGTCTCTTATGACCTATGCAGAGTATTTCTGTACAGAGAATCACTTCATAGTGTTTCATAATTTTTGACCCAAATATCCATTAGTTTATGACTCAATAAGCTTTGTCCTTCTCTCATGATGGAGATATAAATAAATAAGTGAATAAATATTCACCCTTTAGAACTTCAGCACTGAGTATCCTAGAGAGCTGTTTTCTAGTTTGTAAGACTTTAGTTGTATTTCGACTTAGCCGAATGTATACCACAGTTATTATTTACTATGGAGGAAAGGTGCCCGGCCCTCCGTGAAGGGTGGAGCGCAGAAGACTTAAAACTTTTCTGTGGTGGTTCTAAAATACATCCGCAGGCTATCTGAATCTCCTCCCTGAAGAGGTGGGACCTTGTTCCCCTCCTCCAGGAGTGTGGGCTGGATGTAGTGACTTGCTTCTAACAACCAGAAAGGTACAACTGATGGTATGTGACTTCTGAGACAAGACCCTCAGAGGCACTGCAGCTTCCTCCTCATTGGCTCTCTCTGGGATCACCTGCTTTGGGGCAAGCCAGATGCCCTGTCACCAGGACGCTCAAGCCATCTCCGGAGATGCCCGAGTGGGAGGAACTGGAGGCCTCCTGCCAAGAGCCAGTGAGGACCTGAGGCCTTCCTCTAACAGCTGTGTGAGTGACTGCGGAAGCCGGAAGCTGATGAATCTTCCAGCCCCGGGCCAGCGGTCAGGTGACTGCAGCCCCTGCCAAGAACCTGAATGCCACCGCTTGAGAGACCGCCAGGCCAGAACCACCCAGCTCAGCGGCTCCTGACTCCGTGACCTACAAAAATTGAGATAATATTATTTTAAGTCACTAAGGTTTGGGTAATATTTTTACGTGACAATAGATAACTAAAGCTTTGACCTATAAGGATTTCCACTTGAGTTGGGGCACTCTTTATTTTCAAAAAGTGACTGAATTCTGGAATACAGGCATACAGTTTTAAATCTGGATAGGACTTCAAAGAAGTCTGCCTGTTTTGCAGAAGCAGAAATGAGGATCTGCAGAGTTTGTCTTACAGTCTGGGGTGCTTCCATTATTCCCTCTCTCAACCAGAAATCCAGGAGCCCTCCTTAACACTTCCCTCTCCTTCACCTCCTTCATACCCAACCTATTCTTTAATCCTATTGTTTTATCTCCTCTTGCCTCAGTCTACTTTTTCCTATCTCTACCACTTCCAACCAGATCACACGATGGTTCTCTCTTCTGGACCAGCAATAGCCTTTGAACTGGTCTTCTCATGTCAGCTCACGTGCCCCCTACAATTATTTCCCAATATTGAATCCAGAGTTAATTTGTTGAAATGTAACTGTGATTATCTCACATCTGCTTCCCATTTCCTCCCCCCAGACCCATTGGTTGACCTCCTAATATTGATCATTGGTTTGCGTTTATTCTCCAAGCTCAAGCCATTCTGACCATGCGTAATTCCTATAATATGAGGGTCCCCTCCCCGGGCCACTAGGATTTTGCACATACAGCTCCTTTTGCCCCATTGATCTAGTTGACACCTGATCATCCTTCAGATCTCAATCACAGTCAAGCCTGCACAGGCCTCCCTGCCCCCCTGGCACAACCTCCATGTGACTTGTCTTTGTAGAACTTCATAGCAGTTGTATTGTTAATTCATAGATTTTTAAAAACTGATGTCTGTCCTATTAGACTACACGTCTATAAATGTGGATACAATGTCAATTTCTTTTCACTCTTGTGTCTTAGCACTTACTAGTGTCCAGAGCATTATATGGTATTCAATAAATATCTGCTGAATGAATGAAATGACCCAAGAAGTTAGTGTGAGACTAAAATCTAGATTTCCTGACTCCAAATTTCATGTTAATTACAACCTGCTGCTCTCAAATTGGTGTTCTCAAGTCTGAGTCCCAACACAATGCATTTATTAAGTGCAAAGAAAATCGCTGATACTTCTCGAATATTGCTTTTGGCAACACTAATGGTTTATAATATCTAGGCATGGTTATTGTATTAAAATGACAAAGTCCTCGTGTGGGCTTGTTTACTTTGGGACTGCCGCTTATTTCCTGAAATATATCCGTGATGGTTAATTTCATGTGTCAGTTTGACTGGTGTAAGGGATACCCAGATAACTAGTTAAATATTTTGGGGGGTATGTCTGTGAAGGTGTTTCTGGAAGAGGTTAACATTTGGTTCCGTGTACTGAGTGAAGAGATCTGCCTTCACCAGTGTGGGTGGGTATCAATCTCTTGGGGGTCCAAATGGAACAAAAAGGTGAAGAAGGGCTAATTCTCTTTCTTTCTGAGTTGGAACATCCATCTTCTCCCATTCTTGCACTTCCAAGCTCCTGGTTTCCAGACTTTCAGACTCCAGAACTTATGCCAGCAGCCCCTTTGTTCAGGCCTCTGACCTTGGACAGGGAGATAGATCGTTGCACCCTGAGTCTCAGGCCTTCAGATTCAGGCTAAATTATACCACTGGCTTTCCTGGCTCTCCAGCTGGCAGACCCCAGATCATGGGACTTCTTGGCCTCCATAACCGCCTGAGTCAATTCCTATAACACATCTTCTCATATATTTCTCTATTGGTTCTGTTTTCCTCTGGAGAGCCCTGACTGAGTACAATAGCCATTACTTGAAACAATTCAAAAGCAACTTTCACTATAAATTGCTTTTACACAACATGAGAGTTAATGAGTCCTCATTAACTCATCCGTCCTCATCCCTGCCAGGCAGCTTATGGCCTGCCAGATTTCACCCGCGGACCAGAGCATTCTAGAAGCCTCACCCAGAGGCGTGAGCAAGACTTCAGTGGGCTTGTGCTGGGGAAGCTTCTAGACACTCCAGGAAAAGAAAAAAAATAAGTTAGTAATTGAATGTACGGATGCTTTTCTACTCAAGAAGATAATACGTCTATGTAATGATTACAGAAAAGTTGGAGAGATGGTCTGAATCAGAAATGGCTGTTCCTGGGAAATCCCCAGCTGTTACCAATAACTATGGGTGAAGAAAGGGGGAACGAGGACAAACTGTAGGCCCTTCACAAATGCACTTGGGGCCTGGATTTAGTCCAGTTATTAATCTTGGGAATATTTTCCAAATCACTGGGCTGTGCCTCTGTTCCCTTCCTCGAGACTCCTTCTGTGGGCACAACAATCTGATTCGAAAAGAGAGTGACCAGAGTGGCCCCGACGCATTGAGGTGGTGACTGTCCCCCGCTCTGAACTACTCTCAGCCTCTGTGAGACGTGGTGCTTCCAGGAGCATTGCCAGATGCTACGGGAAATTCTTCAGGGGAAAAAAACCAAAAGAACAATTTTCCCAGCTAGCGAAGGACCAAAGGTAAACTATCAACTACTTTGAATTTGAAAGGTGTTTTTCTCTTTTTCCTGTGGCAATGACTTTGAAGGGTGGCTCTATGCTGAGGCTAGCCTGCAGAAGCTCATGAAGACATAATGGACCCCATCGACCGCACTCTGCAGCCAACCGAGCTTTGTAAACATGTTTCCATTCGAACATATACGGGGTTGCAACTTGAGATGACAAAAATGTGTACCTTTTTGACGGACTGAAATTCATTCATTCATTTATTTAACTGTCAATCACTGACCCAACATTCACTGAGCACTGACTATGTTGTAGGCTCAGTTCTAAGTTCTGGGAATACAAGATTAGCAAGACTATTCCTCCCCTACAAAACTCAGTCTACTGGGAAGCACAATGTCACAAACAAAAAATTACAGAACCATTTGACAAGTGCTCTAACTAAGCCTCCTCCCCTGAGTCCAGGCTCATCTATTCATTTCTTGTTTAGCATCTCTACTTGGTGCCCAGGGATACCTCACATTTAACATGCCCAGGACTGAACCCATCATCTTCTCTACCTTCTCTAGTAAGCCTAATCCTTCCCCCTTCCTTCTCCTTCTCTTCCTTTGTGTGTGTTCCATCTCAATTTGTGAAACCGTCTCCTAGCCAGACCTCCATCCTAGAAACCTGAGAATAATTCTGAACCCCTTCAGCTCCCGCTTTCCATCAGTCGTCAAGTCCTGTGAATATTCTCTCTTAAAGAGCCTTACAGCCCACCCTCTCCTCCCTAACTTGGCTACTGTCTTAACCAGGATGCTGGTAAACTTCTCACCTGGAATCCTAGGCCAGGGTTCTGACCCTCTCAAACATACCCTTCACAGAGTGTGCTTGCCTGGGTTTTCTAATTGGAGAGCTTAGCACAGAGCCTGACCCACAGTAAATAGTACTGTAATTAACACCAAACGATAACATAGATGAGAAGCACTGACAGGTCAGCTTTCTGAATGGAGAGTGTTCTGTTTACTTTATGCTAGTCTAGAACATCAGTATTCTGTTATCTCAAAGGTGACCAGGTCACTGGACATCTGGCTCACATACCCTAAATTTACAAGAGATGATAGAATGTGATGGTAAAAACACTGACATCTGGATCCAGTGCTGCCATGTAATGCTTCTGAACTAACACCTGATGATTTCTCTTCCTTCCTTTCCTTTCATTCATATGGAAGGCCAATTTCCTTTCCTTTTCTTTTTTTTTTTTTTAAAGATTTTTTATTTATTTATTCAACAGAGAGAGAGATCACAAGTAGGCAGAGAGGCAGGCAGAGAGAGAGAGAGAGGGGGAAGCAGGCTCCCCGCTGAGCAGAGAGCCCGATGCGGGGCTCGATCCCAGGACCCTGGGATCCTGACCAGCCGAAGGCAGAGGCTTTAACCCACCGAGCCACCCAGGCGCCCCATGGAAGGCTAATTTTCTACTTCAACAGTTAGGATTCAGTTTAGCAAACACTGACAGAAAACCCCACATTATAGTCCTCTAAAAAGATAGAAACTTTTCTTTCTCAAAATGATATCCAGATAGGCAGTCTAGAGCTGGTGTGGTGCCTGCCCATTCGGCAGTGATCCCAGCTCCTGTTGTCTTTGCGCTCTGCCATCTTCAACATACGGCTTCTACTTTGTGGCCAGAAGGACTGCCCCAGCTCCGGCCATCGTGTTCACATCAAAGCCAGGAGGGGAAAAAAAAGAGAAGAACATATCCCTTCTTAGGGGCACCTGGGTGGCTTGTTGGTTAGGTGTCCGACTTCTTCTCAGGTTATGATCTCAGGGTCCTGGGATCAAACCCCGCATTGGGCTCCACGCTCAACAAGGAGTCTGCTTCTCCCTCTCCCTTTGCCCCTCCCCCTGCTTGTGGTCTTTCTCTCAAATAAAGTCTTTAAAAAAAAAAAGAAAAAGAAAAAGAAAATGAGAAAGAGAAGAGCATGTCCATTCTTTTAAGGACCCTTCCCACAACAGCAAGGGAGTCAGGAGCCAAATGGCACAGGCACGAGGGGCGTCACCATCACGTGGCATCTGCGTGAAGTCAGAAGACGCGCAGAGCTGGTGCTGCAGCAGCAGCTGGGCCCAAACAAGAGGCCAAAGTCTGCGACGGAGGAGGCTGAAAGATCTCAAGCGTCACCTCAGAGATGTCTGATGCAATAAACATCTAGCAGTCTCCACCACAGTCCACTGAGTTTGGACGACCCTCTCACCGACAAAGCCAGTGTGGCCCTGGGTACTCGGTGCCTGATACCGAGGTACTCGCACAACTGAGTTAGTAGAAGCAACGACGGCATTGAGCAAGCAGCTGCTCCAGGCCAGGGGGATCTGCGAAGAGCTTTAGAGGCCCAGTCACTGGATCCTTCCAACACCTGTGCCTGGAAGGTAGTATTTCTTCTTCTTCTTTTTGTTTTTATTTTATGTAAGGCAGGAGGTCAGGATTTGCCCTCGGGAAACCCGCCAGGGCTTATGCACTGCTGTGCTGCAGGGCACGACTAATGAGAAAATTGTCAAATCAGCGTGGGATTTTAAAAAGATACTTTGGGGAAAGCAAACTTCATGATCTTAAAGAACGTGTCAGTATGTGATGGAAAAACCTAATGATTTTTTTCTTCTCCACTGCAGAGTGCCACCCGCCGTTCCTGCCCGGAAACGCGCAGTGCCTTTGGTGGCCAGGTTCTCCTGCAAGTGCAGGTGCCTGGGGACACGTCTCTTTGCCAGGCCGGCTCCTTTCCTCATCCTTTTCTCCCGGGGGATCCAAGTGGGACCCTAGCTTTCTTCTCGCATAGCCCCGCATTCCCCAGCTGAGCTTTCTTCTCTCTTCGGCCCTGAAAACAGTGTCATTGTTTCTCCGCACCTTCTTCCTCTCTGTGCCAGAAAATGACTCCGAGTGTTTCTGAGGAATTTTACAACTTTCAAAAGAAGAAAAGCATATACGGGGTTGAAATAACATCGCAGAGAAATTTCAAACTTGGAAGCAGCCTTAAGAGCGTGATCGTCGTTCTACCACTTACTCATTTTTCCTGGGAATGCAAACGTAACTAGGTCAGACTATCTAAGTTCCTCCTTTCTCTGGCCCATCATTTTGGTAAAAACTGGACCCAGACAATCCAGTTCCTTGATCTCTCATTTACTCGCAGGGCTGGAGCCTCTGAGATCAGTTTCCTTTGATGTGGAAGGCATCGTTCTTCTTCCCGCTCCCCACAGTCTCCTCCGGAAGTCTGCATGGGGAAAAGTGCTTGACAAAGGCTCAAGTCTGATTTATTTAAATTTCAAAGAAAACCTCAAATGCTCATCTTTACAGTCATCACGTCATTCTTCACACCTAAAGTCGTGTCAGGCGGTTCTACCGTAACATCCCCGTCCAAGGTGTCTTTCCTTGGTGGTGGTTTTACTCTCCACCTGTTTTCTTGACTCCAAGGTAACAACCACCGCCACCTGCAAACAGCCAGGCACTGGGTGTAACAGACTTGCACCGAGCCTCTCCGTGTCACTTGTCATCATCTCAACACAGTTCTATAACATCCTGCAATATCTAGCAAATATGCATTATCTACCTTTAAATCACCTTTAAATCACAGCCTCTGAGGAGGCTCCGTAGACCTCATTCAAAGCATATTTATCCACTCTTTAGCTTCAAATAGTACAACTTTTGTCTGCTTCTTTACCATTTTTCTTCTTGAATACCCTCACTGAAAGCTGCTCTAACATTGACCCCTGGATGTTGGCCCTGCCCGAATTATCTTGAGGGCCAAGGGCCCCAATGCATCACAGACCGTCTGAGGCTAGACCATTCATTGGTGCTAGACCAGCAGGAGCACATCAATCATCTGAGTTAAGGTCAGAATCATCAAAGAAAGACCAGAAGACTCAGCATCCTGTAGAATTCACGAAAACGAAGAGACCTTAGCACTTAACCTGTGTCTTAGTTTTGTCCCTGATACAACACAATTAAAAAACAGGGAATCTATTTTTTAGATTTATCTAAAAATAGATTTATCTAAAAATCTATTTACAGGGCACCTGAATGGCTCAGTTGGTTAAGCTTCTGCCTTTGGCTTGGGTCTGGGATTGAGTCCCACGTCGGGCTCCCTGCTGAGCAGGGAGTCTTGCTTCTCCCTCTCCTTCTGCTGCTCCCCCTGCTTGTGTGCTCTCTCTCTGTCAAATAAATAAATAAAATACTTAAAAAAAAATAAAAATCTATTTACAACAGGGATCTAAACAGGCTGTACATCCTAAAATGACTCGTCAGTTTTAACTATTCATAGTCAATAAAATTATACTTGATATTTGTAGCTAAGTAATTGTCACTTCTTACCAGGTGACAATTTCTACTGGAGACCTATAATTAAGTGAAAAAGAAATAAGCCAAACACATGAGAAAGAAAGAAGAATTCACCGTTTCACAAACTGTGCCTTAAAAAGTTTATAGGGAGGGGTGCCTGGGTGGCTCAGTGGATTAAACCTCTGCCTAAGGCTCAGGTCATGATCTCAGGGTCCCGGGATGGAGCCCCACATCATCGGGCTCTCTGCTCAGCGGGGAGCCTGCTTCCCTCTCTCTCTGCCTGCCTCTCTGCCTACTTGTGATCTCTGTCAAATAAATAAATAAAATTTAAAAAAAATATATCATTAAACCACATTTGACACCTTAAATATAACTTTAACTTAAAAATATAACTACCATATAACTACTGTAAGCATAGAATTTTGAAATGTTGAGTGAAGCTATGCAAGTTTAGATTGCCAACATTTCATTATTCATAAGCAAACTGGGAAGAATAAAAAGAACAGTGCTTAACAAAGCATTTTTTTTGCCTTATTGAGCTATAATTTCCATATGATAAATTGTATATATTTAAGATATAAAATGTGATGAGTTTTTACATACTTATACTCTCATGAAACTATCACCACAATATGGATAAGGAATGTTAATACTATCATCCCAAAATGTTTCTTGGTGCCTTTTCTCCCTTCCCCCAACTGAGGTTCAGGCAACCACTGAAGATTTTGTTGCTATATATTAGTTTGCATTTCCTAGAATTTTATATAAATGAACTCATTCAGCATATACTTTTTTTTTTTTTGGCTATGGTTTTTTCACCTGAGAATAATTACTTTGAGATTCATTCATGCCGTTACGTGTATGAATAGTTTCCTTTTCAAGGTTGAATAGTATTTCCTGTATGAACATATCACAATTTGTTTACCCATTCAATTGTTGATAGACATTTGAGTTGTTTCCAGTTTTGGGCTATTATAGATGAAGCTGCCATGAACGTTTTTACATAAATCTTTGTGTAGAATGTACTTTAATTTCTCTTGAGTAGAATGGTTGGGGCAGGAGTGGAATGGTGGGGTCAAATTATAGGTACAACTAAGGAAGAAACTGCCAAACAGGTTTTCACAGTGTTTTGAACCCCTTCACATTTCCATCAGCAGCATATAAGAATTCCAATTGCTTCCTGTTCTCACCAACACTTGATATTGTCAGTCTTAATTTTTTAAAAAGATTTTATTTATTTATTTGACAGAGGGAGAGAGCACAAGTAGGCAGAGCGGCAAGCAGAGGGCAAGGAAGAAGCAGGCTCCCCGCTGAGCAGGGAGCCCAATGCAGGGCTCGATCCCTGGGGTCATGACCTCAGCCAAAGGCAGACACTTACCCGACTGAGCCACCCAGGCACCCCGTCAGTGTTTTTAATTGTTGCCACTCTAGTGGTTGTGTAGTGATATCTCATTACAATTTTAATTTGTATTTCTTTAATGGCAAATGATGACCTTTTCATGTGTGGTCATACACCTTCTTGCTAAAGTATCTATTCAATTATTTTGCCCATTTTAAATAAGGGTTATCTTCTGATTAGTTTATACGATATTTTTATATTTTAGATAAAGTACTTTGTATGATAAAGGTTTTGCCAGATTTTCTCCCAGTTTGTGGCTTGCTGTTTCATTTTCGTGGCAGTCTTTTAAAGAGCCAAAGCTTTTTATTTTGATGAAATACAATTTACTAATTTGTTTTCTTTTTCACTTTGTGCTTTTTGTGTTGTTTTTAAGAGCTCTTCAACAAACCAAAGGTCATTAAGATTTTCTTCTATATTTTCTTCTCGAACTATTATAACATTAAATTTACACTTAGGCCTGTAATACAGTTCAAGTTAATTTTTGCATATAATGTGAAGTAGGTTTGAGGTTCATTTTTGATGGGTATGGTTATCCAATTTTTACAGTATTACTTATTTAAAGGATTTTCCTTTCTTCACTGAATTACCTTGGCACATTTGTGGAAAACCAACTGAATCTATATCTGGATACTCTGGTCCTAAATGTTTATTTTATGCCACTTCCACAGCACTTTGATTACTGTAGATTTATAGTAGTTTTGAAACCAAATGGTGTATATCTATCAACCTTATTCCTTGTTTTGACTATTCCAGGTCCTTTGCATTTTTATATGAACTTCAGAATCAGTTTCTGGCTTACTGCAGAAGAAAAGAATCCTGATTTTGATTGGGATTTCACTGAATTTAAAGATCAATTTCAGAAGAATTGATATTTTAACATACTGATTCTTTTACTGAATGAAAACACTCACGTCTCCAACAATTTAAGTCTCCCCTCATTTCTTTCAGCAACGTTTTATAGTTTTCGATGCATAGGTCTTAACATGTTTGGTCAGATTTATCCCTAAATGTTTAATATTTTTGATGCTTTATAAAAGGCACCGATTTTTTTAAATTTCAAGTTGAGATTGTTCTTCACTAGTATATAGAAATATACTTGACTTTTGTATATTAATCTTGTATCCTGTAACATTGCTACACTCAATTATTAATTTTAGCATCTTTTCTTGTGATTCCATAGGATTTTCTATAGGTGATCTTATGTTGCCTGCGAATAAAAATAGCCTTCTTCTTTTCTGATCTGTGTGCCTTTTATTTCTTTTTCCTGCTTTATTGTAAAGCCTAAGATCTGTAGTACCATCTTAAATAGAAGTAGTCAGAACAGATATCCTTGTTTCATTCCCAGTGTGAGGGGAAAAGCATTCAGTCTTCACCATTAAGTATGATGTTAGCTGTAGGTTGTCCTTTATGAGATCGAGGGAGTTCCTATTTGTATTTTGCTGAGAGTTTTGTTAGGAATGTTGGATTTTTAAACATTTTGAGCATTATTTAAAGTTTGAGTAATTAAGGGGGCATCTGGCTGGCTCAGTCGGAGGAGCATGCGGCTCTCGATCTCAGGGTCCTGAGTTCAAACCCCACATTGGGCATAGAGCCTACTTAAATAAATAAGTAAATAAACAACTAAATAAACAAAGTTTGAGCAATTACTTTATATAACCTTAAATTTTGTACCAAATACATAGAAGAATAAGTCATATCTTAAATTTTTTGTAAATTTTTTTTTAAGATTCTATTGATTTATTTGTCGAGACTGAGCAAGCAGGGGGAGCGGCAGGCAGAGGGAGAAGCAGGCTCCCCACTGAGCAAGGAGCCCAACGTGGAACTCAATCCCAGGACTCTGGGATCATGACCTGAGCCGAAAGGCCGACGCTTCACTGACTGAGCCACCCGGGCATCCCTTTTTTGTAAATTTTTCAATGGGTTTATTACTATCTCCAACTATTAAAAATGAATTTTCTCACTAGTATTAAAAACCAAATTCTCAGCTTTATGGCAGCTTCAATAATAAATAGAATCTTAAGTGATTTGAGATTGAGGACTATTTTCTCCCCACAACGAACAATTAAAATTTTAGCTTGGATATATTGTGACAACAAGAGAAGTTAATTAGACAACAATTATTGCAATGTGCTAATAAATACACATATTTGGTTTCAAAGACATTATGTGTGCGACCCTCAGGTTCTAGATTGCTGTGTGGGTAGCGGTGTTCTCTCTCCCCTGCACTCCTCTTTGAGAGGAGGCCAACCTGCCACAGCGGCAACGTGGCTCTCTTATTTATTGTGCTGATGGTGATGGGGCATCACAAAGCACATATTAGACTAAGGTACATTCAGCCTTGATGTAGACTAATGAAGTCAAAAGAACCACTGAGAATAAAACTCCCTAAACACCCAGAATCAAAAAGCTGATACCAAAGACCCATTGTTTCTTATCATAGGTGCATAATGTACCATTTAATGAAAATATACAAAGATAGTATCATAACTTCTAGGCAGATTGCCAGGAAATCCTCTTTAAAAAAAAAAAAAAGAAACAAAGAAAAGAGCCACACCTAATTTACTATTATTTGAAAAACTCCATTGGTTAGTGTGATAAACCCTAAAATAGACTGATTATCCACCTGGCTAGGAGCCAAGCCATTCTTCTGCGAGCGCTAAGATAGTGGACCTTCATTGTTCTGTTTGTTATCGTTGCCAATTCCTGTCAGACTGGTCTTTAGCAGTTATGTGGGCTTCTGCCATTTATCAAGTCTGAGGCTTAAAAGTCTCTCTCCCCTTGTCCAAAATGACCGTTCACTTGTGTAGTAAACATACATTTGATAAAATTTGCAAGATTCACATGTAATTGGTAAGCCTCCACTATTTGTAAATAGAGGGAAATGTTACAATTTTCCCTCAGGAAAATTCCTGAAAATTCCATTCCCTCAGTATGGTTTTACAAAATAGCAAAACAGTGAGATCAGCTACATTTATCTTTTGGTAGAGACATCTCCTCCCTTCTTTAATTGGCAATGAATCATTTTAGATTTCACTAAAATATGAATTTTCTATTATTTAAAGGGAGTCGTATTTAGTAAAACGTAAGATAACAGTCCAACACACAGAGTTGGTGACTTAAAGCAAAAAGGGGCCTGATTTCATGTAGGAATAAGTTCTTGCAGAAGTCCTAACGCCTACGCCAGCTTCAGTCTTCTAGAGATGAAGATTTCATTATGACCTGTGGTCTTTGGACCATTTAAATTCTGTTACTACCAGGCTCAGGAAGTTCTTTTGCCAAAATTTCTCTTTGCATTTTAATCACAAAATCCTCTAGTTCTGCCCTTTTTAGGACCAGGAACGATTTTCTCAGTGAGACTCTAACCCATGAAACTGCATCTTTACAATCTCTAAATGTTGGTTTATAAAACAATGATAACATCAGCTCGCAGATTATCCCATCTATACTTGTAAGTGTGTTTCCTTTTGATTTGGGTGCATAATCTCCATTACAAACTAGACTGCAATGGAGAACAATGAAAATAGGAAGACAAATAGAGCTTGCGGTCAGTTTCTAAATTCCCTTCGGAAAGCTATTCTGAAAAGTGAGCACAGAAATGAAAAGTAACGAAGGGAAAGACAGGAAGTAGGAATGTAAATATTTACATATTAGTCACAGAAAATAATAATAAATTTTTGTTAATGTCATACTTTACTTGCTTAGATTCTGCAGAAGAGATTAAGGGAAGACAATAGATAAAATCTTAATGTAAAGGAAGAAAATGTACTTTTTCTAAAGCTAGGAATAGACTTCTGAAACGTCTCTTAAACTTGTGCAAGTGGCCATGTGTCCCTTTAGAGAATCCGGGCACTCTCCATCAGTGAGAACTTTCTCTGGCTTCCTGCATGCTCTTAAACATCTCAGGAGATCACAGCAATATTTGTCTGTGATGTTCTGAGTCCTGATGTTCTCCTCAAGGCTGTCGTGTCCAAGACCTCGCTCCCTGGGGAGGAGGAGGAGGAAAGGGCAGGGCCGGAACCGGGATTGGGATCACATGAGTGGGTCAGGTTACGAGGCCAACAGCCTGACAACTGTGGGCCCTGCTTTTGAAGTGAGCCACTGCCCCCGGACGGGGGGCCCTCAGACGGGTCACCTACCTTCACGTGCTTCCAGATTCCCTATGGTTGAACGTGAGGGACGAACCTTATTGTGGTGATCATTTCGCGGTATATACATGTCCCAAATTACCACGTTGTACACTTTAACCTTACAGATGTGATAAGGGAATCGTATCTCAATAAAGTCGGAACCAAATAAATAAAGGCACTGAAGACTGTTTATTTTGGGGCCGTTTTCAGATATGAAGACAGGATTTCCTGTGAGAGAAGACAGATGCTTTTCTTTAGAATAATAAACATCCCACAATTCCACAGAGGCCCTCCTTTGTTTGTTTCTTCTGCCCCGACAATGGGAAGCCACAGGCCTCATGCCCAAGGCCACGGTGCAGGCGCAGACTTGCAGGGAAAGCACAAAGGAAAGGCAGAAATCCCTAGGAAGGAAGGTGGGTCCTGCAGCCCAGGACCCCTCGCCGTCCCACCTCCTCGCTTTGCTCTTGGCCACGGGCTCCCTGGCTCTATGGTTACGGCCGCGGCCACGGTGGCCACCGCATGGCCTCCAGTGCTTTTCCACCGTTTAGCCTGATTGAGGTGTGGGAAATCAGTTTTCCCCTTGGTTCAGCTGGGACTTGGGTGGAATTAAAAATGAAAACAAAACAAAAGGCCGAAGGAAAAGAAAGCAAATAGAAGAGCAGAGAAAGGGATAGGCTTATATCGGTGTTTTTTTATGCAGTCTCACTGAGGTCCAGGCTGGTTGGCTTGGCTGTGTTTGCGGAGTTCGCTGAGCGCCGGTGCGGTTTCCCGGCCTCCACACTGGCTGGCAGGATAGGGGAGAGGCTGGACTGAGCTCCTCAGATTTCTGGCCTGATGCTACTTTGTTGTTTTGGGGCTCCCCCTTCCCCACAGTGTTATTTTGGAACAAACGATCTCCAGTGGAATCTCAGGAAGGATTTTTGGTTCCTTCTGGAACTTGCTTCTGTGTCTGTTCTCTGGGATCGGCCCTGGGCTTGTCAGCTCCAGCCTGAGGCTCAACTGATTTTCCTTCACCCCACCTCCACCTTCCCTGGATTCTGTTGGCCCAGCTTTGCTTCTCTTTCTGGGCAGAAAAAGCGTTTCCCTCCCTGACCTGCGAGGATCCTGCCCCCGGTCTTCGGGCATTTGTGTTCCGCCGCGCCGCCTCCCCAGTTAATCTTGTTTTTTTTTCTTTTTAAGGTTTTATTTATTTTATTTGACACAGAGAGAGAGATCACAAGCCGGCAGAGAGGCAGGCAGAGAGAGAGGGGGAAGCAAGCTCCCCGCTCAGCAGAGAGCCCGATGTGGGGCTCGATCCCAGGACCCTGAGATCATGACCTGAGCCGAAGGCAGAGGCTTTAACCCACTGAGCCCAGGCGCCCCTCCCCAGTTAATCTTTCTGACTCTGGCCCTTGTAAGTCCTGCTGTGCTCTAATCCCACCCTTTCCGCTTGGTTGGTTTGTCTCGAGTGGGTCGTTAGGGCTGGCTTTAGCACAGTTTCTAAATTTTACTCCAAGTCACCATCTGTAGCGTGTTCTCTACATATCAATACGATCAAGTCGGGTGTTGGTCCTGTTTACATCGTCTGTATCTTCAGCTTATTTTCTGTCTAGTTGTTCTGTCAGTTTCTACGAGAGGAGCACTGAAATCTCCAATGGCGGCTGTTGGATTGTCTGTTTTCCCCTCAGTTCTGTCAGTTTTTGCTTCACATATTTTGGGACTGTTTTTAGATATTATCCTTTTACAATAATTGCATCATGATTGACTTAGCAACCCAAGGGCGCGAGAAATATTTTTAAGGCATATTTTGACTGATATATCCAGTCCAGCCACCGTATAGTTCATTTACATTATGTATCTCTTCCTACTCTTTCGCTTTCCAGCTGTTTGAGTCTTTGAATATAAAGTGTCACAAAGTTGTCCACGCCAAGACAGAGACAAAGAGAAAAGCTTATGTGATTTTTCCTTCCTCAAGAGTTTCTCCTTGCCTACATATAGACATCTTTCTGTTTATACTACTTAGGATTATTTGAGCTTCTTGGACCTGCAGATTAATGTTTTTCATCAAATTTGAGAAGTTTTTGGCCATTATTTCTTCAAATATGTTTTTCTGTCCCATTCTGTCATCTCTTTCTGGGATTCCTATGAGATGTTTGATGTTGTCTCATAGGTCTTTGAGGCTCTCTTTATTTTCTTTCAATCTGTTTTTCACTCTGGAATGGAATAATTTCTATTGCTCTCTTTGGAGCTCACCGATATCTCCTTCCGCCATCTCCAAATCAGGTGTTGAGCCCAGCTAGTGAGTTTTTGAAAAGTCAGTGTGGTTTTTTTCAACTCTAGAACATGTGTGTGTGATGTTTCCATTTCTCTATTGATATCCTTGAGTTGTTGAATTGTTGTCATAATATTTCCTTTAACTATATGAACGTATTTGTTATGGTTGCTTTGAAATCTTTCCCTGATAAAGCCAACATCTGGGCTCACCAAAAGTCAGTTTCTATCAACTATTTTTCTCTTTCAAGGATGAGTCATGCTTTCCTGTTTCTTTGTACATCTCATAATTTTTTGTAGAAAACTGGACATTGTAGCTAATACATTATAGAAACTATGAATTTTGACAATTTTTTTTTTTTAGTACTGCAGAATTTATCTTCCCCAGAGTATGCAGCTGCTGACAGGTCTGCTGAGATTTTAATTGTAATTTTTATTTCTTTCAGCCTAAGTTCCTAGGGTTTATTTGAGATCTGCATAGCCGAGTAGTCAGCCAGTGAACTGGGCAGAGGTTGTTGTCAAACTGCCCAAGGCTGCAAGGCTCCCACACTCTGCTGATCCATCCATGTGGTGGGTCAGGAGAACGTTCGAAGCTAGGCCAGTTGTCCTGTGTCCCCTGGATTTGCTTTCTTCTGAGCCCTCTGCGGTCGTCTTTGTGCCTCCGTGTAGCTCCCCAGTTATTCAGGGAACAGCTTACTTGGCACGTCGGAGATGAGTAACGCTTCGGTGTCCCACTCAGACGCAAAAAGAAGTAAAAACCACAGACGCATGAGACACTGACAGAATCGTAAAGAAGTGTCTTGGGAGAGTAAAAGCTGAAGAAATTACTTATCAGATATAACTGGAAAGGAAACCACCATGAGGCCACTTACTCAGGTCCTATCAAGGTGGTTCGTGGGTGTCTCTTAAAATGCGATGCTTACCTTATCATTTTGAGACCCGATGGTCCTGTACATAAAGGCCAACTTTTTAATACAGCATCAAATTCCCTTTCATATCTAGCACAAACTCTTCTGATCAGCCTTATTTTTCACTCTGCATCCACGGTCACCCCTCCATGCGGTCCCATGAATCGTCTCCGGTGTTTCTGAAACTTCCCTCCACATGTCCCTACTTGTGTGACCACTTCAGAAAATGAGAGAAAATATTGTACGTTTTATGATCCCATTTCTGATTTCTGGAGGCAAAGTACACTCAACTCCCTTGTGTGTGACAAATAAGAGAGAAACAAGGGATGCTGAATAAATGATGCATCTTTGGCTGGCTCCGATATGGACTGAGGTTCAACTTAGAGCCTCATCTCCCTTCACACAACAAAATAAATATTTGATGGGCTAAATATGAAATTTTAAAAAGTGAAGTACAGAAAAGAAAAAAGAGGGGTTTTGGTTAAATATGATAGACTGAGCAAAAGAAAAGACTTATGGTTTTTCTCCTGAAAATGCATTAAATCGTTTAAATGCCTACAGGAAGAAGGTAAAAAGAAGTGAAATAGATTCTGCCCTTGAGTTCCAGAAAGATTCAGCGCGCAGTCTTCAGCAACTTTTGAAGGCAGAGGTGTAGCATTGGGCTGACAACGGGAGAGTTGGAAGAAAGGCGCAGGGGGAACACCCACATCTGGTCCCCTCCCGCAGGAGCCCTCCCTCACCTCTGCACAAGACTGGCGTGTAATTCACTCTCTGGAGAGACTGAACCAGACAGGCCTTGAACTCTGGAATACCAGGCATAGCTGAAAGTAGGGGTGAGCCACCACATACTGAAAAAGGCACGTTTGGGGGCATCAAGTTAAAGTCTCAACATTAATTAGTGGGATCACCCCGAATTCGGAAAGGCAGGCTTATCATACACCCTTTAGACCAGGGACTGGAGGATTTCCTGTCTGTGAAACTGCCCAGCTCTAAGCACAGGACCTCTATCCGCTGATGCAGGGGAGGCTGCCCAGAGACACAGCAGCACCCCTACTTGTTTTGAGACCCGTCCGTGACAATCTTGCCTCAGCACGAAGGGCTTCCAATCAGCTTCTCTTGTTTCTTTTCTTTCCTTTTTTTCCTCCCCAGCTGACTTCTAGAAGTTATTCTTCATTGAGTAAGTCTTTAAAATGTTAAGGAAAAGAATATTAATTTTAGTGTTGACCAAAGCCCAGGCCTTGGGGCATTACTCAGCCTGCCTCCCCTCCTGAAGGGGTTCGGGGAAGAAATGTCGCTTGCCAAGCCTCTCCCCTCTGGGCGGGCTGCTTCAAATCTTGTTAGCTGAAAAGAGCTGATGCTTCAGAGGAGTTGAGTAGATGACGTGCCTTTGCAGTAGTGAGCCTTCTGATCAGAATTATTATTCCAAGTTGCCTCGTTTGTGATCTAAGCGTTTCCAGTACATAATTTACTTGTAATAAATCATAGTTCCCTATGCAGAAATGTCATCATCCGGTGTAAGAAAAATCCTCCAACGTGAACAGCCTCATCTTCCTCTTAGAAAACGGACATGGAGGTCATTCTACTTCTCAACTATTCGAGGAAAAAACAGGCAACAGATGGCAAAGGCCGCAGAGATGAGAGTGCAGCCTGGTGACAGGCCTGCCTTCGGCAGGAGGCAGGTGGCCGCTGCCAAGGGGATGGTGGCAGACGGGATCACCGTGGAGCTGGCGTGACAGGGACAGACGCGGCGTCTCCTCATGCTAACTCCAGGAGCAACAACGGCTGAGGCGGCTGCAGCCCAAGGACAACAGACCTCATTGGTATGGGACGTGTAGCAGCTGTCGGTAAGAGGCTACGACAAAGTGGCTGTGACTCCAAGAACTGGAGATGAGCCACGAGGGCCCTTCTCTCGATTCCCACAGGAACACCGCTGCAGGTAGAGAGAGACCCCGGGCCATCCGCAGGCAGAGCTGTTCCTGGTGGTTGTGAGCTGGGGACTGAGCTCTTCCCAAAGTTCAAGGTAAACGGTCTGTTCAACTCTACAGGGTCTACAGGTGAACAACTTCTTGTGAGGCCCAGAGAGCTGGAAAATGAGGACGGACAAGGGACTGGTTGTAGAGACAGGAACCGCAGGTCTATGCGGGACCTCAGTAGTCAGAGCTCCGGGCTTTGGGTTCCCTTTCACGGTTCATCTGGAGGACAGCTCCCCATTCTGAATGCTCGTGGGTGGAACCGGCATTGCCGTCCACTCGGGGCCAGACGTGGAGAGAGAGCATGAGGGACGGTTGATGGGGGTGCAGACTGCACGAGCGGGGGCTACAGACTCAGCAGAGGCTGGCTTCTTCCATGTCCTCGAACACCGCTACACTGTTTTCTGTGTCACTGGCCAAGTCGCCAGTGAATGGCGGTAAACTGGGTCTAGCCAGACACTTTCTTGTCTTTCAATCACTCAAGGCTGCAAATCTTCAGAACGTATTCTCGGGCTCTTCCCATACACCATGCCCTTCACGCACACACATCTGTGCAACCACCGTATTCTGGCTCCAGAAAAACCGCTTCCCTCCAATCCTAATCTCCCCCTTTCTGCATTTGCGTCAGCGTCAGCTGGGGCTTTCCGCATGACTGACCTAGTCCTGCTCTTGAAAATGAATTTTTTGAAGTCAAAAATACAAATCAAGTTTGTTTACTGAGAGGTTTGTATACGTATTTATGGACAATGACTGTGGAGGCAGGAGATAGCGATGGTGACTTGCCTCCAGGTAGCTAAGGGCCAATGTGGTCTGTGCCAAATGTTTTTGACCCATAATCAAATCAGGAAGAAAAGCCTGTCGGGAAATAACGGAGTCCCAGTGAGCCAGACTGGAGGGCCCTGGCTGGTGATATTCGGGACCTTCAGAAAAGAAAAGAGCCAGTGTCCAGGCGGCTGATAACCGTGGGCCATGAGTTCAGAGCCACCCCCTCGCCAGACAACCCTACAGACAAACCCCATCCTCTTCCCGTTCAGGAACAGACATCACTTTCTTCTCCTCTTTCCTACTCCCACAGAGACTGCCATTCCTCTCCTGCCACGCGGAAACCAACGCAGCCCCAGAGGGAACGTCTGGGACGCGAGGCTGAGATGTGAGAAGCCTCCCGAACTTCATATGCCCACGTGGAGAGGGGGAGGGAATGGAAAGAACTGAGCATTTATGTCGCATCCGCATCGCCACAATCTTTAGCTTCTCCCACATTTGAGAACATTCCCCAAGAGGAAATAAAAACTGATACGAAACAGAAGTGCCTTTTCAAGCACCAAAAAAGCATTTTGCGATGGTAAAGGAGGTGTATCCCCCTCCCAAGGTGGGATGGAAAGAACCAACCGGCAGTTTCCCCACGCACCGGGCTAGAGTGGACGAAGAGCCCTGGCATCTGTGGAGGCCACGCCTGGTTGGGGCAGCGTCACGGTACTGCTCCTCTTCTACACAGAAACAAGCAGCCGGCCTCCTGAGCTCCGAGTCACTTTCTGTTGCTGTGGACGGACGTTTGTGTCCTCGTCCCAATCATATGTGGAAACGAGGATCTTGGGAGGTAGGGCCCTTGGGAGGTGCTTGGAACTAGACGAGGTCCCGAGTGTGGAGCCCTCGTGAGTGGGAACGGTGCCCTCATACAGTTCACGAGAGAACCTGCTTCCTCTCCCGGCCCTGCCGCGGGAGGGCACAGTGAGAAGGCAGCCGTGGGCCCCCCAGAAGGGGACCCTCTCCAGGGCCATCCTGGCACACTCCTCTCATGCTTCTGGTCTCCTGAACTATGAGAAATAACTTTATTGTTTATGTGCCACCCAGTGGGTGGTATTGTGACCAAGGTCTGGGCCAGATATCACCAGAAGTCGTGACTGGATCAGACTGGAGACTGGGCTCAGGAGCTAAGACTTGGAGCATAGGCCTTCTGAGAACTCTACGTAGGACTTTGGCCTCTCTGACACAGATCCCCAAAAATGGAAACAAAGAAATCGAAATTCACTTTAAATCTGGACAGCCTATTGGACCATTAATTCAGGACATGGATATTTTAAAATACATACATACCTTTTCTGATAAATATTATTACTTTTGAAGTAAGACTGATGCCTTATATAGAGACGTACAAAAGCAACAGGAAAATAAACCGAAAAACCCAAATAAATGCAAAAGGATGTGAATTATATATTTGCAAACACTGTACCGTAACAAATAAGGCCCGTAAAGAGCTATTTTCTCTCCCAAATATATTCCAGAGAAGCGAATCTGCCGCCATCTGCCAGAGGATTGGGGAACATGGAGGCTGACGAGGACCTACCTCTGGGTCTCCGTCAGAGACGCTGCTGCATTCTCCTCCTATCATACTCTCTAGTGGCAGTTCGAATAACAAGTGTTTTAAATTCGGGAATGATGTTGAAATACCTCAGTTGCTAAATGTCAAATAGTAGATCTCGGGGCTCTCAGGACTGTTCAACTAACTTTTAATATAATACATAGGGCATTTTAATGGAATTTGGTACCAACACGCAAATAGGCCACAAATGCAGATCTAAGCAGTAGAGTCAAAACACATGTTTTGAATAATTTTTACACTCAGTTAGTGATGGTAATGACATGTTGTCCAAAAGAGTCTTAAAGTTTGAACTTTCTAGAAAGACTTGAAATTAGATATTTTGACTACATATATGACTATGACCATACAAAAGAGTCCTCGCAAAGAGGAAAAATGGTCAGCTACTCGGTATGCCATCTGATGCATGCACACATTGAAAAGGAGCCACTTTGATATCAATTCTTGTCTCCTATGGACCTTGACAAACAGTCTTTGGGATGATGTAAGGTTTTCCTTATACAATTTTAGGAAAATATTTTTATGGACTTTAGAAAGACATATACTATTTCATACTCAGATCTGCACAAAGAAATGAAGACCTCTGATATACATGAAGGTAAACATAAAAATCTTTTCTTCGTTATCTTAACTTCTCTAAAAGGTAACTGATTATCTAAACCAAAGATCAGTTGTATCAATATATTTTGTTTTTGCAGCATATGTGGAAGTTCAACGTATGCTAACTATAGCCCAAAGGATGGAAGGGTAGAATTGGAAATACACTGTTGTAAGGCCCTTACACAATATATGAAATACGATAATATTATTTGAAAGTGGACACTTATCAATTAGACATGCATATTTAAATCCTAGGGTAAGCACTAAAATTTTTTGAAGAGGAGGTAAAAGCTAGTAAGTCTGTAGTAGTTTTAAAATGAAGCCCCCCCACCCCCAATCCAACACTTCAGGAATCCAAAAGAAGGCAAAAAGAGATGGAGTGAACAAAAATGGAATGAACAAAACAACTACAAAATGGTAAATTTTAATCCCCGTATCACAATTACGTTAAATGCAAATGGCCTAAACACACTAAATTAAAATCACAAAAATTACTTGGATAAAATGAAAAGATTAGATAGAAAAACAATACCCAAGAATACCAAGAATATACTCTCTACAAGAAACTTAGCTTAAATATAAAGACATAGGTTAAAAAAATGAAGTCTGGCTTAATCCCCTATGTATGTATTAGGGCGGATGGAACGTGCAGTGCTAGTCAGGCATGATCCCCATCCCTCCTCCACCCACAATCGCACAAAAATGTAAGAACCTGTAGGTCAACGGGAGGCCCGGCCCTTAGTCCACACAGGCGTCAGAGCTACACTTGCTCCTTCTGCTACTACATGACGCCATTTTCAGTCGCCTCGCAGTTGCCTCCCACATTCAGCGGGTGGACAGACACCTTCATGAAGAACTTCTTTACTGACCACAGACTTAGCTACAGACGATCCTGCGATCCTGCCTTCACTCTCAGGACTGCAGCACTTGGTAACACAGGTAACACCCCCTGAGGTCCCACCGCCCTGAGGCACTGGGTGGGGGCCACTCGAGGTCCCATTCTTTGTAGAATCTAATGGTTTCCCATCCTTCCCAACCTTGGGACTCATTTTCTTTCCCCAGATTAGATCCCTCCCTTTTCTTGAGTAATTCGGCTCTAGCCTCCAATTAGCCTACGTTAAAAAACAAAAACATCTTAGCTCTTTCCTGGTGACCAAGAGGCCTGAGGCTTTTGCTTACAAAGCCTGTAAAGGGGGCTGTGATGTGGTGAGGCAGCCCCCAAGTGTGCTTACATTCACCCGTAAATAACAGGAAAACCACCTCCGGAAGCTTGAAAGATAGCAGCTTATTTTTCTCACTTAACAAGAAGTGCTGGCCTTGGTTCTCTAAGTTGGTGATGTCAGGGTTGATGTATTTGACTCTTTTGACCTTTCTCTCTCGGTTACATGATGACACTGGAGGACTAGCCATCCATTTTGCACTCGAGAGAGAAAGAAAGGGAGAGACAAGGAGAGGCAATGCTGGGCTTGTCTTTTTTATTTCTTTTAGGAAAGCAGAATCTCTCTCCGCAGCCCCTCTCCCTTGACCAGCAGCCCCAGGTGTGCCCCATGCGCCAGAACTGGGTCCCACGACCTCTCTGGATGCAAGGAAAGATGGACAAGCAAGGATGCTGCTTTTCAGGCTGTAGAGTGAGAGGCACAAATGGACAGGAGGTTTTGGAGAGGCTTTTCAGGAGCCACTTACCATTATCTTCCATAACCCATCATCTTTCCTGAGGAGTAGGAAGCGAGGCAGAGTGACTTTCTCAGACGAAGCATCCGGGGCTTTGGGCCGCGGCAGGTTATGACACAAATGCGATGTCCAGGCCCTGCCGGTCGGCCTCCTGCTACTCTGGCAGGCTGCAGAAAAGAAAGGGCAGAACATTCTGTGCCTCAGAATTTGGGGGCAGGCGGCCAGAGGAGAGCAGGGTTGGGAGGGCTGGGAGTGAAACAGGGCAGGGTCACAGGGACACTGAGCTAGAGAAGCGCACAGAGGGCCACTGAGGGCGCACGTCAGAGGCGGAAAGGGGGGGAATGTGAGACATTGTGCTCTAGCCACAGGCGTCACATCTGTGGACGGCCTCGCCCTGAATGGACGGAATGGAGGCCTGCAGCGGGCCAGGTCAGAGTGATGCTGTTTGTTACGGTCCTTTTGACCTTCTCGTGTGCCTGGACTGCAGTGGGAAAACGGAAGTGACGCAATCAAATCTGATATGTCAATAAAGTTGTACCTGACGAATATAGTTTCTTCATAGTCTCTAAGAAAAGATACTTTGACATAAATATGAAATATTTGATAGTTGAGAGGTCACTAAGAGTAAAAACACAGAAGCCAGAGAAATTCAGGTAAATTCTCCATTTGACCCTGTGTCCCAATTCCATAAATTTCAATTCTTTTTTTTTTTTTTAAAGATTTTATTTATTTATTTGACAGAGAGGAGAGAGATCACAAGCAGGCAGAGAGGCAGGTAGAGAGAGAGGGGGAAGCAGCCTTCCCGCTGAGCGGAGAGCCCGACGCGGGGCTCGATCCCAGGACCCTGAGATCATGACCTGAGCCGAAGGCAGAGGCTTTAACCCACTGAGCCACCCAGGTGCCCCTCAATTCCATAAATTTCAATTCTGTTTATGCTATTGATTACATTCCTTTCCCTCACAGAGGCCCAAATCACCGGGAATTGTAACTGGGCATGCGTACATGTGAATACACTCAACAAAACCTGCTTTCTTGCTCCCTTTTCTCTTACTAACAAATTTATCAATTCAACAAATATGTATAGAGCAACTTCTCTCTCCTTATGCCTCTCCTGCTTCCCACACTTTAGACCTGAAGGGAGTCATGAGGAGAATGGCAGGCCGTAGTTTGGGCTGAGGAGATAGAAAACATATCCGCTCTGGACAGATATGCAGAAACTTCTCTCCCCCTCCACCCCCACCTCAGGGCCGGGAAGCAGAGATCAGTAATAAATTAGGGGGATCAATGACATGTCTAGTCGGCCACTATCATGCTGGGTACGTCACAAGACTTCTCTCTGTTTCATTGCCTTTTCACTAGGACAAAACTGGTATTATTCCTTTCCTCTCCCTCTCCTTTCATCTCTCTTGTCCAACTACCTACCAGATCTGTCACACAGATAAATGGGATATTGCTGGTCACATTTCTCTGGGAAAAAGTAAAACCAAACTATACATGAAAAACATTTTTCTTCAATAGAGCTTTTATGTTTACCCCCGACGGGTCAGCTCAGAAGGAGGGGTGAGTGACTGTTTTAAGACTATTAGAGAACTCTGCTGTCCACACCAGCACGGCGGCCTCTTCTATTTATAAATGTTCGCCAGAATGTGTATCCGCCTCCTTCCCAGATACCTCGCTCTATGTTATGTCCACGTACGCTATCTTATCATCCCCTGCAATTTTCCTTTTTACCATCACCACATTCATTTATGTAACCTACGTGATGTGAAGAATACTTCCAATGTGCCAGGCACTCATTGTTCTAGGCACCGAGGATACAAAAGTGAATGAGACAAAATTTCCTGTGCTTTTGAGTCTTACATCCTAATAGAGACACATGATAAACACACACACAATAAACACACGTACATGCGCACGTGCGTGCGCACACACACACAATGTGAGGGGGGTAATAAGAACTGAAAAGAAAACAAAGCAGGTCAAGAGAGGTGAGAGAAAGAGAAGGGGCGGAGTGCTGTTTGAGTAGTTTAATTTAGTAACGAGGGAAGTCCTCTCTGAAAGTTGACATTTGAATGGAGACATGCACGAACTGAACTGAAGAAAAGAGCCATCATAATGTCTAGGTAAACAACATCCTAGGCAGAGGGAAGCAAATGCCAAGACCCCAAAGTGGGAATGTACAGAGCAAACTCAAGGAACACCCGGAAGAGCAGGAGGGAAGGTGAGCAGAGAGGCAGGTGAAGACCAGATCACATAGAGCCTTACACGCCACGGCAAGGATTTTACCCCAAGTGTGTCGGGAAGCCATCGAAAGGATATAAACAAGGAAATGATACAGTCAGACCTATATTTTACAAGGTTCTCTCTGACTGCTGTACAGAGACTAGAATAAGAGTGGAATCAAAGAGATCAGGTGGGAATCCACTAGAATGATCCAGATGATAGAAAATGGTGTCTTGGACTAAGAGAGCAGTGATGAAGGTGGTGGGATGGTGAAATTGCGTTAGAGGCTGAAAGAAAATCCAACAGGAGTTCTTGTTAAGTTGAATGAGGAGGATGAAAGAAAAGAAAGCTATGGACAACTCCAAGATTTGTGGCCTGATCACTGAATGAATATGGGTTCTGTCTAATAAAAGAGTGAGCACCGGGGAAGAGGTAGGTTTGTGTGGAGTAGAGAAGGGAATTCAGCTTGGGGCACATTTAGTTTGAGAGGCTACTACGTATCTGAGAGGGAATGCTGAGTGGGCAGATAGACGTATGGGTGTCAAATTTAGAAAAATGACTGGGGCCGAAACTATGAATTTGGAAGTCATGAATGAATTCAGGGGTTACGAATTGTACAGTACACCACGGAATTGGAAGTCAACTGAAAAAATGTTTATAAAAGGAGGGGGTGGTCAACTATATCAAATACTTTTGAGAAGCTGAGTAAGATTGACCAAAAACTGACCATTGGGTTTAGCCATATGAAGGTCAGTGGGGACCTTGACCCAAGTGGATTCCATCTATTATTGGGATCAAAATCCTCAGAGCTTTGATTAGACATTTATTATATGAAGACTTGTTATGTCGACCTCTCCAGCTGGAGTATAAATTTCATGAATGTAAGGATGATGCCTCTTTGAGTCACCATTTATCTCCAGCGTTTGGCCTACTGCCTTGCACACTGTGAGCAGTCCACAGATATTTGTGGGCTAGCCCATTCCATTCAGATGATTGTAAAATAATTGATTGCTAGAGATTCTGCTGAAGTTGTAGAGTGGAGAACTGTTGGTGATTGTAATGAAATGGGGAAGGGTAGTTCATGAAGCCATTAGAGGACTCCTCTTTCAATTCAATAAATACTGACTTTTAAGTTTAAAATGGAGAATGTGTTTCAGGAGTACACGGTGGACAAGAGACGCCTGGTAGGTGGTAATGTGAGATTAAAAGTGCATGTTTTCACTATCACTTGGTGTGTAAAGTAAGAAATTAGCCCCGAGAGAAGTCATGAGGGGCAAACAAATTTCTCCTTAGTTATTTTCCTTGGAGAGGAAAACAGCAAATTTTAGTGTTCAGAGAGCTGGGTCTGCGTCTTTGGGCACATTTCCTGTACATGCTCCCTGAATTAGGCCACATTATTGCTTTTAAAACAGGTAAGATCTAAGATTGTCCATTTGTTCATATTAGCTCAGCTCCTCCCTTTGACTAACTTCCTGGAAACAAATCAAATACCATGAGAAACTGAGCAATTTTTTTCTCAGATCACCAAGGAACATTTGGTAAATTACTGCTTTTGTACATAAAATCACTTCCACTATCCCAAAAGCTTTAATGTAGCTCCCCAATGGTACCTAATTTGCTCTGAGTTTGTGGAATGAAAATCGGACTCAGTGAGTAACTACCCCAAGCAGAAAGCTGGATGTGAGTAGTCCCATGCCCGGCAAAAATCATCATTCAAATTAGACAGGCCAACCAGATACAAAAATGACTGAAATACGCTCAGGGCAAAATAGGGACCATTTGGAGAAATCACAAGACTCCTGCCAGGTT
>CM052884.1:5963949-6018176 GCA_028534135.1 Potos flavus
CTCACCAAGAAGCCTCTCTGAGCTGTCGCTTGCTTTCTGGAGGGCGGTGCTGGCTTTTAGCCTGAGGGCGAAGTCTCAGCTGCCAAGCTCTGTTTACACAGGTCTGAGGAAAGGGGCCCAGCTGTGGAGGACTGCATCCCGCTCCTTAATGAGGCCACTGATTGGTAATGGCCCAACAGCCCATCATCGTATTGTCATATTGTCCTCTGAGCAGGAGCTCCCTTCTGGGGTCCCTTTGGGAAGACACGTGCTCAGTTCTTGTGCCTGGGCCTACGGTTTTCGCTGCACTTTCTCATCAGTTCATCTATCTGCTTTTTCTTTCAGAAATTTCTCAAAACTTCTGGTTTGCTGATGATGCTTTTTCTTGTTTCCTGTGCTGTTATCTCATTCTTTTCAAAGACTCTTTTCTGTTACTTTGGGAGGTCGGAGAGGTAAACGCATGTCTTAATCTACCCACTGTGTATGTGTATTCACACACACACACACACACACACACACACACAAACACACACACAAACACACACACGAGCACATCTGAAAAGATACAATAACACATCCAGTCAATCCTTTGGGGGAAGATGCAGTGTTATAAATCAACAGAATACAATCCCTGAATTCTTTAGTTGGTCTCAGTGTTTTGCCCAGTTTATGCTTATTAAAAAAATTTAATACTGAACAATGTGTCAGGAATTACAATTATAAAGTCTGAAAATAAAAAAGTTTTAAAATTTGTATCCAAAATGGAATATTTGCTTGTCGTTGCTCTTCCAGTTCCCCTACCCTTGGATTTAGACTTTAATACCCCAAGTCCATAGTACCTATGAGGGGCTGCTTTATTATTATTTTAAGTAGGCTCCACACCCAGTGTGGAACCCAGTGCAGGGCTTGAATTCATAACCCTGAGATGAAGACCTGAGCTGCTTAACTGACTGAGCCACCCAGGCGCCCCCTCAAGGCATTGTTTAGGCATACTGCTGAAAGAAGGGCTGTTCAACTCTTACATCCTCCGGGCATATCAGTGCCGTTTGGACTCTCCTGATTCAGATTCCTTTCCTTAGAAATTCTTTAAACAAGTGTTAAAATGAATAACAATAAAAAATGTTTATTAAAAAGAAACAGGGACACCTAGGTGGTTCAGTTGGTTAATCGTCTGTCTTCGGCTCAGGTCATGATCCCAGGGTCCTGGAATCGAGTCCCGCATAGGGCTCCTTGCTCAGCAGGGAGTCTCCTCCTCCCTCTGCCTGCTGCTCCCCCTGCTTGTGTGCTCTCTCTCTGTCAAATAAATAAATAAAATCTTAAGCACACTCACACACACACACACACACACCCCACACACAAATAGACCCCAAACTCTGAAATTAGCAATGTTTCCCAGTAGTAAATCAAAGGTTGAATCTGGGCTCCACCAGGCACTAAACCGTGCCCTCCGGGCAAATGCCTTAAAACTTTCTAAGTCTTATTTTCTGAACTTGTAAATGACCATAATAATAGTACCTGTACCAACACACCCCGGGTTCAAGAATTAAGATAATGTACACAATTCCCTTAGCACAGTTCCTCACACGTAGTAAGGCTTCATTAGATATTAGCAATTAACATTCACAAATAACTCCTGTCTATATCCCAGAACAGTTCTGTAATAAAGATTTATTTGAGAGAGAGAGAAAGGGGGAGAGGCAGAGGGAAATGGAGAGAGAGAATCCCAGGCAGACTGTCTGCTGGGCACGGAGCCTGACCTCACAACCCTGAGATTCTGACCTGAGTCAAAACCGAGAGTCGGGACACTCAACTGACTGAGCCACCCGGGCGCCCCCAGAACAGTCCTGTAATAGACAGTCAAGCCGGTCTTGTTAAGATATTGGTAAAATATAGGAAAGTATTAATTCCTTGTTCCATCTGGTTGGTCTTTTGGCACATGCTTTTTTTATCATAAAATATATATAACATTTACCATTTGTATGTGTGGGGTCGTGGCACCAAGTACAATCGCATTGTTGTGCAACCATCACTACCGTCCGTCTCCACAACTCTTCATCTTTCCAGACAGAGACTCTGCACCCATTAAACAACTGCCTGTTCCCCCCGTCCCCAGCCGCTGGCAATTACCATTCCACTTTCTGTCTCTATGTGATTACTCTGGATACCTCATATCGATGGAATCCTACAATCATTGTCCATTTGTGACAGTCTTATTTCATTTAGTATAATGTTCTCAAGGTTCAATGTAGCATGTGTTAATTTCATTCCTTTTTTTTAAGACTGAATTCTATTCCAGGGCGTCTGGCTGGCTCAGTCGGAAGACCATGCGACTCTCGATCTTGGGGTCATGAGCTCGAGTCCCACATAGAGTGCAGAGATTAAATAAACAAACAAACAAAAAAGACTCACTACTATTCCATTGTATGTATAGGCCACATTTGCTTATCTGCTCATCTGCAGACGAACACTGGCTACTTGCACTTTTCGGCTGTTACGAACGACGCGGCTATGAACATGGTGTGTATGCATCCATCTGAATCCCAGCTTTCCTTCCTTTTGGGTGTATACATCCAGAAGTGGAAGTGCGGGGTCATATGGCAACTGATGTTTTTAGTCACTCTTCTCATTCAGTAACCCATGTCAGTTTGCATTCTGGTGTTTGAGAGATTTATGCCACACACTAGATTTGTTTTCTTCTTTGTGTCACAAATGTGCTGATGCATCTTTTCAAAGAGGGGAGACAGAGTCCCTTCCTGGGACTGAGTCCACCTGCACTGTACCATGATGAGAACTCGCTCGGCGGGATCCGCTCACCAGTGCCCAGGGCTCGTCTGGGGATGGGGGGGTCATGTCTGTGGCCCTGTTTACGTGAGTCAGAGCACCCTTTCTCCTGGCCGCCAGACACAGTTCTCCAAGGCCTACTCCTCAACGGCTCCATGAATAAGAAGTTGGTTAGGCCGACTTTGACCTCTGTGCAAATTCACTGCCATTTAACAGTGCTGCAAATGGCAAATCCCTGAATTGTGCCAGACATGTGCTAGGCAACGAGGTACAGAGTGTTTGAGGCTTGGCCTCCCAGTTTAGCGGGGAGTTTATAGGCACCCACGCACAACCCCCTCAATGCATAAGAACTAGACTGTCTCACACAAGGAGAGCAAAATTGTCCAAGAGCATTTTGGTGTGCTTTGGCAATGGGAGATCTGGGTTTCGTAGCTTCTGTAATGGGGTAATTTATGGGCCCTGTAATTCAAAGTCAGGAATTTGAGTGGGATACAACATTCTGAAAGGGATTAGTGTCAGGGAGGGGCAGGCCTTGAAGTATAAGTTTTATCAGCTTCACAGTAAATCTGCTTCTGGATTTGGGGAGTATTAAAAAGATCCTTTACCCCTCAAGCTCTGCTTCCATAGTCCTATTCTCTGTCATTATTTTCATTGCAGTTAAGACACTGAAGAGTTTGGTGAGACTGGAAGTGTTTGGGTGCCCAAGCCCGCACCATCTTCAGCTTCCGGGGGCCTGAGGAGGCTGACAGCCAGGAGGAGCAACAAGGTCTTAAAAAACTCCGTGTTCATTGTAGACCATTTGGGAAGGCACCACGGGAAAAGCAATTCACCTAATAGCTGTCCTATTATCCAGAGATAAATCATTGTCCACACTTTGGTGAATTCTCTCTCTGGCCTGCTTCACATCCCCTCCAACTGGTAACGTGCTTTTTGTATACAATACTCAGGAACATTTCCAAGTCATGCATTTTATAAATATAATAAACACTTTAAGAATTTTTTCCTTATGGGGGCGCCTGGGTGGCTCAGTGGGTTAAGCCTCTACCTTCAGCTCAGGTCATGATCTCAGGGTCCTGGGATCAAGCCCCGCATCGGGCTCTCTGCTCAGCAGGGAGCCTGCTTCCCTCTCTCTCTGCCTGCCTCTCTGCCTACTTGTGATCTCTCTCTGTCAAAAAATAAATAAAATCTTTAAAAAAAAAAAAAAGAATTTTTTCCTTATGAAAAGGAAAAGTAAGAGATCTAATCATTACTGCTGAGCTGATCCTCCCGGCTGGGCAGACGGATGGTGTCCCAGAAAACGCAGATGCTGCCACCTAAAGGAAAAAGGCTAAAAATACTGCGATGACATTTTAAGAGGATGCTTGACATGTTAAGCTGTGATGCGAAGGGGGTTAATTTTGTTTTGCTTTAAATTTTCCTTCCTCCGGTCACACTGGTTTTACTCCTCCCTTTAAAAAGTCATTCAAGGGGCACCTGGCTGGCTCAGTAGGTGAAGCGTCTGCCTTCGTCTCAGGTCAAGATCTCAGGGTCCTGGGATCGAGCCCTGCGACAGGTTCCCTGCTCAGTGGGGAGCCTGCTTCTCCCTCTTCCTCTGCCCCTCCCCCTGCTCCTGCACTGGCACTCTGTCTCTCTCAAATGAATAAATTCTAAAAATCTTTAAAAAAAATGAAAAGTAACTAGATATCACTTTAGAGAAGCTGCTTCTGCTCACTTTAGATTCTGGAGAGTGTGCATGGAGAACAGAGTCCCTTCCCCGGAATCGCTCCGCGGCTGGCTGATGAGAACCCGTCCCCCCCCACCTCAGGCAGCAGCATGCGGTAGTCTAGACACCGGCTTTACCGCCACAGACCGCGGGGGGGGGGGGGTAGCGGGGTAAGGGGGGTATCGAGGTGTGGTGGGTGGGGTAGCAGGGTGTGGGAGGTGGGGTAGCGGGGTGGGGGGATGGGGCTGCAGCGAAGGGAAAGGAGACACCTCAAGCTAGGACTCCAGTCACACTTCCCAGGGACCACAGACCTGGCGGGTCCTCGACCTGAACTTGATAATCAAGGGCAACACGTTCACGGTTTCACCCCGTTTTGGGTAACCCTCGAGGCAGTTAGCCAATCACCTCCTGGGGGGCCTCTGTGCAGGCCGTGACTGAGGATTTTCCCGTCATGGCCTTCTTTTCACTTATTTAAGGAAAATTTAGAGTATGCCAGGGTAATTGTTTTGTATTAAAGCACTGTAATTTAGCACCGTTCTGGACTTTGTAAGTATGAGTCACTTTATATAGCAGTGCTAGGAGATGCAAACAGAATATTATTTCTAAAAATTTGAGATTTCAAGCTGGGTCTTTTTTTTTTTTTTTGTATTCGCTTGTTAGTTTTAGTCTTAACTGTGACACTCATATTATTGAAAGAATGACAGAATTTGAATCACACTTTGTCCTGAGTACTAATGTCACAAGCTGCTTCTCAATTTCACGTGATTTCTTTTACATGTGGGTCATTGTTGCTCAGTCTTGTTTTCTTCATTCCTGCACGCCCTGTCTCCCACCCACATAGACACTTCCATCGGGATCCCAGATCTTTCTTTACAGGCGATCTGGATATTTCCGGATATTCTGGATATTTCTGCATTCTATTTTGTTTTCATACCTTCTAAGTGTCCCTCTTTGTCTAAGTGTGACTACCTTACACTTGTCCAACACTGGATCTTCCTTCTTGCAATGATATAGTCACACAGTCTAATTTTTTGCCTTTTCTTGAGTGTGCCCAGCGAATGAAGAAAAGAGACAGTCAGCTGGAAGGAAGCATGAGCTGTGGACAAAGAAAGGAGAGGAGGAGGTAGGAAGAGAAGAGCCTACGTCGTCTCCTTTAAATTTGCATCCGGTCTCAGAAAGCATATTTCATTCTGAACTCTACGGAATGCCTGGCACAGGAGCAATGTCGGATCACAAAATGGAGTGCCGCAGGCAATCGCCTGGCATCTGCTTTTTCCCCTTGGCTCTCCCAGGAAAACTTTACTGGAACACACTAGCGCTTGCTTTACAAAATGTTTGTTTATGAAAGTCGTGTGCGGTGCCAGCAGAGATTTTAGAATCAGAAAGACTTGGTTTTAATTCTCAGCTTTGCTGTGGGACCTTGGACAAATTACACACCCTCCTGAAGCTTCAGCTTTTCCACAGTAAATGTTTCTCTCATGAGAGATAAAGGAGAAAACATATGTGAAAACCTGGGCATGGTGCCTGGCACTTCAAACGACCCAGAATTCCAATTAATCTGTTCACCAGGTATTTCCCGAATGTTCGCCACGTGCCAGGGCCTGTCTGCTGGGTGCTGAGCACACTGTGGGGGACGCTCAGGTCCGGTGCCCGCCTTTCTTGGATTTACGTTCCAGCAGGAAAAGCAGATAATAAACATGTAAACAAAGTGTAATTACAGAGGCTGGTTAGCCCAGGAGTAAATAAACGGGGTGCGTGGCTCGTGGCTCAGGGGCCGTGGTGAGGACCTCTCCCTGTGAGGAAAGCCATGGAAGGCTTCGCTGCCGCCCCAAGCATGAGAATGAGCAAGTAGAGCCTAGAGCTGTTTAAGGCAGAGGCACTAACATCATTGGCTCCGAAAGGGCCCGTCCACCTCCCCGGTCAAGCGACTGGCGACCGACGGGAGCCCTGGGTGGCCGCCTAATAGGCTCTTAGGGGCTGGAATAGACAGAGGAATCCCACTTTTGAATCCCTCTGTGTAGTTTCACAACCTGCCAGACTGTTTCCTTTCTACTCTGGCTCCATCTATTGAACGAAAATGACCGGTGCTGCCTAAATTTGCCCATTATGGCTTTGTCCGCAATCTTCCAATGAAGTGGAAACTGAATACACTTTCCCTTAACATTGTACTTAGTTTTGACTCTGTCAAGCTCTATTTCTGGACAGAAGGAGTTTAAAGGGATTCTAATCATTCCTTCTGAACACATTTGCTTTTTTTTTTTTTGGAGGGAAGTTCCAGTGTCCCTTAATAGTAATTAATTATGTCACTAGTGTGGCTTATGGAAGCTGCAACCTTCCATTCATTTTGTTTAAAAGAAAACCATAGGTTTGACATGGAGTCACTTATGGGGCGCCCGGCTGGCTCACGCAGTAGAGCATGTGACTCTTGATCTCAGGGTCATGAGTTTGAGCCCTACATTGGATATAGAGATTAATTAAAAATAAAATCTCAATAAAAAAGAGTCACTTATGTTAAGGGCTCCATGTGAATAAATAAACCGAGATTTACTATGCCTAACCTAACTCTAGTTTCAACCCCCCAGGCATGTAACCTTTCATGGTCAACATGAATTTCCTGGTCAGCACTAGGAAATTTACTGAGAGAAACTTCTGCTCCCCTTAGGAGGGTGACCTTGCCTGAAACAATGTATTCTTTGCTAATAATGTCCTCTTTTTGGCTCCCTCTCTTCCTTTAAAAACCTTTCCTTTTCCGGAGCTCAAAGGAGCTCCTTTCTATTTGCTAGATGGGCTACTGCCCCATTCATGAATAAATGCCAATTTGATCTTTTAAGCTACTCAGTTGAATTTTTGTTGTTTAATGATTTTCGCTGATCCTCAATTACTGTTTTCAATATGCAAAAGTTGCCTTTCTGGCAGAACTTCCATTGATAATTGTTACTACTATCAGAATCCCAGGGGCTGACCTGGGTCTCGCACACAGCTTACGTGGCTTTCCAGTCCCTGTGACCTCTTTACTCCAGGGAAATCAGGCCCACCAGGCTATCCACATATTTCTAACACTTGCATTTGCATTTCTGGCTGTTGCACTTTACTTCTACCCTCAAGTCCAGGGGTGAGTACTTCCAGCTCATTAATTCTTTCGGCTGGTATTTGTCAAATGCTTCCTATGGGCAAAACATTGCTTTATTTAAATCAGAGTATTTACTCCACTCTTATTGGGAGTACATTAAAGTTGCTAACCTCCTGAAGAGTATGTCCTAGGACGTGGGGGAAGGGTAGATATGGAGACAGACAATAAGTAAGTCTAAAATGTGCGAGATGCGGGCGCCTGGTGGCTCAGTTGGTGGAGCGTCTGCCTTCGGTTCAGGTCATGATCCCAGGGTCCTGGGATCGGGCCCCGAGCCTGCTTCTCCCTCCCCCTGCTCCTGTGGTCTCGCTTGCTCTCTCTCCCTCTCAAATGAGTAAAAACTTTAAAAGAAAATGTGTGAGATAGCCAATAAATGCTGTTCAGCACAGGAAAGCAGGGAAGAGGACATAGGGATTAGGGGGTGGGCAGTTGCTATTTTTGGTTTGCAAAGGCCCCACTAAAAAAAGTAACCTTTGAAAGATATCTAAAGAAAGTGAAGGAGTGAGGCATGTAGCTGTTTGGAGGGAAAGCCTGATTGCAGGCAGAGGGAAGAGCTGATGAAAAGCGGCAGGAGAGAGACAGGGGAGAGGTAGGCAGTTCCATCAGGGAGGCAGAAGGGCCAGGTTCTACAGGGTCTCGTAAGCCATTGTAAGGATCTTACTTTTGCACTGAAGAGATGGGAAGCCATTCAACTATTTTGAGCAGAGGAACTGTAACCGAACTAACAGGAGTTCGCTCGTTGGTGAGTCACATATAGAAACTACACCAGATGGAGACGTCGGACAAAGAAAAATATTTGCAGCATATAAGGGGATCTGGGGAATAACTTCCAAAGCTGTGACCCCCCAAGCAAGGGCAAATAGGTTCCTTTTATGTAGGGTTAGGAGGAATATTTACAAAGGGGAGCCCGGTCATTGTAGGTTGAGGTGTGTGTAAGATCACGCAAGAACCTTAAGGAAACAGGCCTCGAGGTTACGTAAATTATAGGTTATGTAAATGAGGCTTGTGTCCGTCTGGGTGGAGATTTTAGTATGGTAATGAGGTAAAGGTACCTGTCCATCACTCCGTGGTCCATCTGTGCAGGTGTGAGTCTGGTGTTGAGCTCAAACTGCTCTGGGTGCTCTGGGCTGCCGGAGCTCTCCCTCCGGGGAGGGGATACTGCCGAAGGGATAGCTGTGGTTTCCGTCAGGGATGCTGTGCCGGGGGTGAGGGGTGGGGGGGGTGGGGGGGTGTCTTTAGTCTGAGTTAAGAGATAATTTGGAAAGAAATTAAGGAAAAATGTGGGACAAAGGTGGGTGGAGATGAGCAGTAAAGGCGAGGTCTTGGGGTCTAGCTGGGGACAGAATGACATAATCTGACTTAAATTTTTAATAAAATTTATGTTGAGAAGAAACTATAGGGAGAGCAAATGCAGAAGCAGAGAGATACAATGGGGGGCCTACTCCAACAATCCAGGCAAGAAACGATGGTGATTTGCCTCTAGGGTGGTAGCAGATGGAGGATAAGAAGTAGTCTAATTTTACTATATCCTAGGGGTAGAAATGACAGGATATATTGACTGTGCGACAGGATATATTGACTGTGCGATAGGATGCGGGATGAGAGATTAAGCAAGGCCCCAAGGATGACTGCAAGGTTTTCAACCTGAGAAACCCAGAGAACAGAGCTGCCATTAGTTGAGACAGAGAAGGCTGTGGAGAGTGAAAGTTTTGTTCAGGGGGGATATTGAAAAATTGGTATAGTCAACCCTCGAACAACGTGGACTTGAACTGTGTGGGTCTAGTTAGACGCAGATTTTTACAGTACAGTACTGATAAGTGTGTTTTTTTTCTTAGAGTGCCTGGGGGGCTCAGTCAGTTAAGCGTCTGCCTTTGACTCAGGTCATGATCCCAGGGTCCTGGAATCGAGTCCCGTGTCTGGCTACCCGTGATAACATTTTCTTCTCTCTAGCTTTATTGTAAGAACACAGTATATAATATACATAACATACAAAATATGTCTTAATCAACTGTTTATGTTATTGGTAAGGCTTCCACTCGACCGTAGGCTCTAAGTAGTTAAGTTTTTGGAGAATCAGAAGTTCCATGTGGATTTTTTACTGTGCAGGGTGGGATGGCACCCCTAAGGCCCACCCCCACTGTTCAAGGGTCAACCGTAATTCCATTTAGCACATGCTAATTTGAGAAGCCTATTAGACATTCAAGTGGAGATGCTGCGTAAGTAATTAGAAAACCAGATTTGGAATTCAGGCTAGAGGCCTGAGCCGGATATAAATTTATGCTTTAGCAGTACATAGGTACATAAATTTTAAAGCTAGGAGCCTGCGTGGGATCCCCCAGCAGAAAGAGGGAAAATATAAGATTTGAGGACCAGTCCTTAAACTGATTTGGGGACATTTAGATTTGAGCGCATGAGAATAAACCAGCAAAGGAGACAGACGGAACAGAACCAAGAAACGTGTCCTTGAAAACAAGGGAAGGAGGCATTTGCAGAAGAATTTTGACATGACAAATGCTGCCTGCTGACCCTGAAGTAAGAGGATTGAAATCTAACAGTGAGAAGGTCACTGTGGAGGTCAGTGATGACCTTGACTCATGAAGTTATGGAGTGGAAGTCTAACTTTAATAATAATAATCCCCTCAAACACAAAAATAAAATTCAAAATGGAATAGAGACCTAAATGTGAGACCTGAAACCATAAAATTCCCTAGAAGAAAATACAGGCAGTAATGTCTTGACATTAGCTGCAGAAACATTTTTCTAGACATGTCTCCTTTGGCAAGGGAAACAAAAACAAAATTAAGTTACTGGGATTACACCAAAATAAAAAGTATTCACACAGTGAAGGAAATCATCAACAACAGAAGACAAAGTACTGAATGGGAGAAGATATCTTCTAATGATATAATAATGGGTTACTATCCAAGATCTATAAAGAGTTTACACAATTCAACACCAAAAAAACAAATAATCCAATTAAAAAACAGGCAGAGGACCTGAACATTTTCCCAAAGATTTACAGATGGCCAACAGACACATGAAATGATGCTCAACATCACTTATTATCAGGGACGTGCAAACCAAAACCACAATGAGAAACCACCTCACATCTGTCAGAATGGCTAAAATCAAAAACAAGAAACAACAAGTGTCGGCGAGGATGTGGAGAAAGGAACCCTCGTGCACTTTGGTGGGAATGCAAGCTGGTGCACCCACTGTGGAAAACAGTATGGAGATTCCTCAAAAAGTTAAAAATAGAACTATGATAAGATCCAGTAATTCCACTACTAGGTATTTATCCAAAGAAAATGAAAACACTAATTCAAAAAGTTATATACACCCCTATATTTACTGCAACATTATTTTTAGTAGCCAACATATGGAAACAGTCCAAGTATTCATCCGTAGATAAATGGATAAAGAAAATATAGTGTATAGGGGCGCCTGAGTGGCTCAGTCGTTAAGCGTCTGCCTTCGGCTCAGGTCATGATCCCAGGGTACTGGGATCAAGTCCTGCATCGGGCTCCCTGCTCAGAGGGAAGCCTGCTTCTCTCTCTCACTTCCCCTGCTTGTGTTCCTTCTCTTGATGTTTCTCTGTCAAATAAATAAATCTTAAAAAAAAGAAGAAAAAGAAAATGTAGTGTATATATATAATGGAATATTACTCAGCTGCACAATCATTTTAAGATGATTTTAAACATGCAAATGTTTATATGCATATCTTATATAATTATATACACTATATACAATATATGTACATAATATATTATCATGTTACATATAAAATTATATATATACGTAATTATAGTATTATATATAAATATATAAAAAGATACATAATAGTGGTATATGCACTATGGTATGTAAAATATATATATTGTATATAGTATATATAAAACATGCAATTATAATACATATTATATATTTATGTATTTGAATAAAATTGGATTCTTTACGTGAGGAAAACCTCTTCTAACCACCAATTAGACATCAAGGAATATGTTAGCATACACAAAATAATTTACATATATATATTAAAGATTTTATTTATTTATTTGAGAGGGAGAGTGAGAGAGAGAGAACACAAGCTGGGGGAGACGCAGAGGGAGAAGCAGACTCCTCGCTGAGCAGGGAGCCTGATGTGGGACTCGATCCTAGGACCCTGGGATCATGAACTGAGCCAAAGGCAGACCCTTAACCAACTGAGTACCCAGGTGCCCCCAAATAATTAACATTTATTTATAATCTGTTAGATCCTGTGATGACACCAAAATCAAATCTGACTGCACACGTGAGATTTTTTTCCTTTTCTCCCATCCAAACATGTTGAGCTATTATCTTTTCTTTGCTGTGCCAAAGTTCATATTGACTGATTTGCAAGTCAAAGCAGAAAAACTGGAATGGTTAGAGGAAAATTGAGTGCATGGAATCTATGAATTATTTAGGGATGGAAAGAGCATGAGATTTTAAGTAAGAAAACCTAGACTGAATTCTTGACCCATCACTTGCAGCCTATGTGTCCTTGGGTAAGACACTCAACCATTCTCTCCTACCTCAGATTTCCATCAGTAAAATAAAAGCAATAATGACAATAACACTCAGGGGGCACATATTAGGTGCCAGGCTAAGTCCTTTACATGTGTTACCTCATTTACTCTTCATATCAACCCTCCGAGGTGAGTACTGTTATATTCCCAACCTATGGATGAGGAAACAGAGACTTGAGAAGTAATTTGTCCAAGATCACACAGCAAGTAAGAAATGAGGCAAAGCTTTGCAAAGCTTGAAAGTCTAACTCCAGAGTCCGTGATCTTAACTATTACACTATACTACCTTATCATAATATAACGGGATGATCAAAGTAGTTACTATATATTCAAATGCTTAAAGCATTTGACACACGTTATTTTAACCTCATTAGAGAGAGTATCACTATAATTAATAGAGAGTAACATGATGTAAAGACATAAACACTGAGACTGTTAATTAGGGGTCCAGAGATTTTTGTCCTGATTTCTCCATAAATTAGCTGAGTGACTGTGACAAGTCACTTAACATCTGGGGTCCAAGTTTTCTCAATGTATACAGATGTTTAAGTACCATTTAGATCCTGCTGGCTAGGAAATCATGCTGTTTTGCCCTTTTAAGCTCTTCTGGATCCAGCGTCCTTTAATATGCTGGCTCTAAATTTTTTCTCACAGGAGAAATGTTGCATTTTTCTCCCTTGCTCCAGCTTCTAAGTGCCTTGAGTTCACATACAAGATTATTAAAAAGTATAACATGCTCAGAAAAATCAGTGAACCATAGAAAGAGGACTCGTTTCTTTTCGAAGCTTTGCTTACTTTGTTTTGTTCTGTTCTGAGTAGGTAGTGCAGTGGCATTGTTCAGAAATTAAAACCCTATCACAAGGCAGTCGTCTCAAGCCTCCACCGAGGAAGGAGCTGCTTCCCAGCTCACTCAAATGGCTGTTGACAGGATTCCGTTCTTCATGACTGGGTAACTGGGTGAAGGTCTCAGTCCCTGGCTGGCTGTCGGCTAGAGGCTGTCCTCAGTTCTTCACTATGTGAGTGTCCCCAACATGGCAGCTTCTTCACCAAAGCACATAAACGAGGAGGGCAACAGAGGACGAGAACCAGCAAGACACGATCCACAGCCTTTGGTAACATAAGGCGCCAGGGACACCGCATCATTTCTGCCATGTTCTGTTTGTCAGGCGCAATCAGTAGGTGCGGCCCTCAGTAGGTGCGGCCCACGCTTGGGGGGGGGCGTGTTACACCTCTGCGTGAATATGGGGGGAGGGGGCGGGGAGGAGTCACGGGAGCCATGTCAGAAGCTGCCTACCAAACCCCCTCTTTGTAGCAGTTCTCTCAGGGAGTCTGACAGCAAAAGCTCTATTAATTTTTGTTGTTGTAAAAAGGTCTTAAACATCTTCACTTCAGTCTCATTCTCTTTCCTCTGGGCTTCCAAAAAGAAGTGTGTTAGACCGTGTGATATCATCCGATAGCCCAATGATGCCATGTTCTTACATTCTTCTAGTCTTTTTTCTCTTTGAATGTCATTCTGGAAACTTTCTGTGTTTTCAGGTTCACTGATCTTTGCTTCTGGTGTTATTGACCTCTAACCTTTGTACATTCAGACATTTAAAACACTTCCAAATGGCTCACCATCAGAGGAAAAACAGCATGGAAATCTGGTAATATTTAAACCAAATAATACAGAAAATATCATGTTTCAAACTCTTTGACACAGCCAAACATACTTAGGGAAACTTAAATACTTAGAGAAATTAAATACTTCTTTCAAAAACCAAATCAAGGGGTGCCTAGGTGGCTCAGTGGGTTAAAGCCTCTGCCTTTGGCTCAGGTCATGATCTCAGGGTCCTGGGATCGAGCCCCGCATCGGGCTCTCTGCTCAGTGGGGAGCCTGCTTCCCCCTCTCTCTCTGCCTGCCTCTCTGCCTACTTGTGATCTCTATCAAATAAATAAATAAAACATCTTTTTTTTTTTTTTAAAGATTTATTTATTTATTTATTTGTCAGAGAGAGAGAGATAGAGTACAAGCAGGCAGAGTGGCAGGCAGAGGCAGAGGGAGAAGCAGGCTCCCTGCCGAGCAAGGAGCCTGATGTGGGACTCGATCCCAGGACCCTGGGATCATGATCTGAGCCGAAGGCAGCCGCTTAACCAACTGAGCCACCCAGGCATCCCAATAAATAAAAAATCTTAAAAAAAATCGAAAATTAATAAACTAAGTATCTAGATCAAGAAGTTAGAAAAAGAACAAACAAGTAAATCCCAAGAATGTAGAATGAAACAAATCATGAAGATAAATGAATAAGGGCACCTGGATGGCTCGGTAGGTTAAGTGTACGATTCTTGATCTCAGGGTTGTGAGTTTGAGCCCCACACCGGATTAGAGAGCACTTAAAAATAAAATCTTTAAAAAGAATGGATAAGCTTAGAAAACAAAGATATAGCACAGAAAATCACCGTCCAAACCTGTTATCTGAAAAGACCAATAAAACAAACTCTTACTAAGATTATTCAAAGAGAAAAGACTCAGAAAATAATATAAGAAATATGAAAAAAAAGACTCAGAAAATAATATAAAAATTATGAAGTGTAGTTATAGACATATCAAACTTTTTTAAAGATAACACTGGAGAAAAAATTTATGCCAGCGGATTTTGAAAATTTAGGTGAAATATACTATTTATTAGAAAATTGTAACTTTTTTTAAAGTAGGGAGGGCAGAGAGAACCTTAAGCAGTTTACATGCTCAGTGTGGAGCCCGACGAGGGGCTTAATCTCACAACCCTGAGATCATGATTTTGGGCCAAAATCAAGAGTCAGATGCTTAGCCAACTGAGCTACCCAGGTGCCCCAGAAGATTATAGCTTTTTAAAACCAGCTTTTGAATAAAGAGAGAACATGAATAAACGTGTAAGTATAGCAGATAAATAAAGGGAAACAATCAAGCATTTATCCTGCCTTTTCCATACAGATTCTACTTCAGGAGATCTGAATAGAAGATGAAGGCAAATCTGTCTATAGGAGTAGTATGGGTGATCAATGGAGAAGGAATGACAGGATTAGAACACCTGCATTTTGCAACCCCAAGTGAATTATTCATCACAAGTGGCTAAAAGACAAAAAAAAAAAAAGACAACCAACTATTAACATTTGAAGGACATATTAAAAAGTTAGAAGTATATAAAAAGTAATCTTAACAAAGAAACGGGACCGGAAACTGAGCGAGCCACTTGATCCAAGCTCTTATTTGCATATAACAATTTAAGTGTTGGCTGTGACAGAGGGATTTCTAGTGTGTAAGGCTCCCAAAGGCACCTGTGTCAGAGAATGGTTCCTCCGAGGACTGGAGTCCTGGAGGCTGGCTCTAAGTCAGCCGGGTTCAGGCAGCCAACCGAACCTGCAGGGGAGAAGGGCACGATGCGGGACGGATGGGCAGTGGAAGGCAGAGCTTGTGTGTTCAGCTGAGCAGTCTGTTTTAGTCTGTTAATAAAAGGGGATGAAATATCATTCAAGGAATTTCATCAAGAAAGTAACACAATCATATCAGTATTTTTTTTGAAGATTTATTTATTTGTCAGAGAGAGAAAGAGAGAGCACAAGCAGGGGGAGCAGCAGAGGGAGAGGGAGAAGCAGGCTCCCCATTGAGCAGGAAGCCTGATTCGGGGCTTGATCCCAGGACTCTGGGATCACAACTTGAGCCAAAGGCAGACACTTAACCAACTGAGCCACCCAGGTGTCACAATCATACCAGTATTTTAATGGGACCAGCCTACTAGCAGTATGGAGATGTTTTAGAGCCAGACAAGACTGCAGGCAGGAAGGTCAATTAATTTAAATATCAATTATATCTTTAAATTTAGGAAACACACCAGTATCATCAGCCACATTAATAAATACCTGGGGGTGGAGTAATTGGGGTGAAATATACTTAGGTCTAACTTTGTACTCCTTTAAAACATTTAGAGAATTGCTGACCTTATTCCTAAATTATATGGACCTTATAGAATCTTACGCATCTACTATTGAATATTGTCACATTTACGTGTGACATGTAAATACACATTAATAATATATAACAATAGGGGCACCTGGGTGGCTCAGTCGGTGAACTGTCTGACCCCTGATTTTGGCTCAGGTCATGATCTCAGGGTTGTGAGATCGAGCCCTGTGTCGGGCTCTGCACTGGGCATGGAGTCTGCTTGAGATTTTCTCTCTTCCTCTGCCCCTCGCCCCCGATGTCCCTCTCTCTCTGTCTCAAAAAAAAAAAAAAAAAAAAAAAATATATATATATATATATATATACACACACACACACACACACAATAGAATTATATATGTAAATATATAATAAAATATAATAAGAATAAAAACATCATTTCTTGTGTTTATGCCCTGAACTTGGGACCAGGAAGCAGGAAGACCTAGATTTACAGTTTGGATCTACAACTCACTAGCAGTATGATTCCAAGAAAGCCACCACTGGGCACCTCAGTTTCATCTGTAAAATAAGAGGGCAGGGATGATTTTATCCACTGCTGTGTCTCTAGTACTAGCCTGGTGATGAATACATTGCTTATGTCAATAAATAGTTTTTGATCAAAGGCATTTATTGATTAAAGGCATGTCTACTCTACAGGGTTGCTGTGATAATGAAATGAGACACACAGTGTGAAAGTTCCTAATACAGCTCTTAACAGGGACATTATTAAATGGCTGCTTTGTGCCAGGCACTGTGCCGGGTGCTGGGAATATGAAGATGACTAAGACAGCATCGTAACTTTGGGGGGCTTCTGTCTAGAGGGGCTACATAAAGTATGTGCGATGGGGCACACGGTACCATGAAGGGCAGAGCAAGTGCTCAACAAACACCGAATCTGATTTTTTATGAGACGTTTCAGTTTACAAAGCACCCTCATGAACATTATTCTATTTGAAATAAAAGGTACTGTCAGTTTTACAAGAATCGACAGAGGTCTGAGGCAACATTATCTGTTGGGATAAACAGGCACAACTTCATGGGAAAGACAGAATTTGAAAAGAGCTTCAAGATTTTGACAGGAGTGAAAGATGGAGGAGTGGAAGGTTTTTTGTTTTGTTTTGTTTTGTCTTGTTTTGTTTTTTAAATAGGCTCCGTGCCTAAGGTAGTGCTCAAACTCATGACTCCTGAAATTAGGAGTCATGTGCTCTAAGGACTGAGCCAGACAGGTGCCTGGGGGATGGGAGTTTTATTTTAATTTATTTTTATTTGTATTTATTTGAAAGAGAGAGGGCGAGAGAGAGTAAGCAAGCACCGGCAGAGGAAGGGAGAGGGAGAAGTAGACTTCCCACCAAGCAGGGAGCCTGAGGCAGGGCTCAATCCCAGGACTCCAGGATCATGAGCCAAAGGCAGATGCCCAACCGACTGAGCCACCTAGGAGCACCGGGAGTTTTATAAGATGGACAAATATATAAGCAAAAGCTCTTCCTCAGTAATTCCATATTGCTTTTTAAATCTGTGTTTGGGGACCACATGTTTATAAATCCCCTCTATAATACTGCTGAATGGAAATTTGTAATCTTTGGAATCAAGCCTTATCCATCTTTGAAAATCCGGAGAACATTTTTTCTATCTTTAATTTTCATGTACCTGATTCATGAATTGTAATGATTACTAACAGAAGTTACACGACAACATTCATTTATTCACAAGTATTTACTGCCCACTTGATATGCTCAAAGCCCTGTGGATGGTAGCATGGGGGCTACTAAGAGTAACAATGTATACAAACTACCCCACAAAGCACAAAGCTGGAAGCACCATAACCCAGCTGAAGTTGGATTTGTTGAGAGAAGAAAGTCTGCACTCCCCGCCCTGTCCCATTTTCTTCCTACAATGAATTCATCTCACTCTGAAGATTTGATCTCATATACAAAAAAAAAGTAACTGTTCTTTTACAACCTTCTCTTTCTAACTTGTCTGGGTTTGTGGTGCCCTTTCCAGCCTGAAAGTCCTTCTCTTTATGGGAAGATTTAGGCAATTTGGGAGCCAAATGACTGCCCTCTCTCTGCCAACAGGTTCAAGGCCCAGCACAGTCTCCGGAAACTTTACTCAGGTCTAGATTTCCTTGTTCTGAATATTCTTTAAAGTATCTTTTATTGTGTTTAGCACATCTGCAATAGTCACTTGACTTTGACCTTTAGCATCTTTAAAGATGGCTTTAGGGAAGGGGCCCAGAAAGCTATCACATTAAGATTTGTGACGCATTATGCCATTCATTGTACGTTTTTTTCTGTAACCCTCAGAATGGCCTTGGAGCCTGGAACATCTTATCAGTGTTTCAGTGTTTTGGAAACTCTGATCCTTAAGGACAACAATTCATCCAAGGTCTCAGAGCTCAGGAGTGGCAGACCTTGGATTTGAACACCGCTATTTCTGACCTCAAGCCCATGTTCTTTCCACCACAACGTATCAATCATGATAACGTGTATTTTTAATTTCGTCTTTCTTGCGTTTTGTAGAAACCCTTAAAAAAAAATCTCAGTTCATCAAAAAGTTTCCAAACTCATGGATTTCATGGGCTGAACGAGCATTTATTGACCCTGATTATCTGCTTTCTCCAGTATCCCTTTATAATCATAACTGGTCCTTATCACGTATCTGGCATTGTGAAATTTCCTACTGTCCTTGCTTGACGATGCCCACAATTCCTTTTTTCCCCTAATTTGAACTCCAGGATGATAATCGTCCACATTGGGTTTGGTTTTGTTTTGGATAGGGAGAAGGCGAGAGAAGGGCGGAACAGAAGTGGTGGTTTCCTTACCTGCGGGTCCTTTTACGGAGTCTTTCTGTCTGACGTCGACGACCTTTCAGAGCTCCTGGTTCCAGCAGCAAAGGTGCAGGCCAACCTGGTCGGCAGGGGTCCGGCCCCGCGCTCCGCCCCCGCGCTCCGCCCCGCCCCCGCGAGGCCACACCCGCCCGGGAGGCGTGGGAACGGGCAGGGGGAGGCGCTGCACTTGGGGTGCTGCCGGGTTTATAGGTCACCCGGAAGGCGCGCGCAGCCCGCGGCCGCCGCACGAAGCAGGCCCTCGCCGCGACCCCAGCCGCCGCGCTCCTCCCCGCGGACCCCCGGGCGTCCGGCGCCGGCGCAGCGGCTCGTTCGCACTCGCCGAGCCGACCGCGGCCGCTGCCGTGCGGCCGGCGTCGCTTCCGGTCGTTACCCGACCACCGGCTATGGCCGCCGCGGGGGGCGCCCGGCTCCTCCGCGCCGCCTCCGCGGCCCTGGGCGGCGCGGCCCGTCGCTGGCTGCTCGTCGCCGGACCCCGCGCGGCCCCCGGCCGGGGCGGCGGCGCGGGGGAGCTGCCCCGGACGCTGAGCGTGTCGGCGCCGGCGCGGAGCAGGTGAGGCGCGGTCTGGCGTGCGCATGCGGGCGGGGGTCCGCGGCGCGGCGGCCGGGTGGGCGTGGGGTTTTCCGTTCCGCCCCAGGCGCGGTCCGCGATCGCTCGCCCCTCGCTCCGTCGGGCCCGTGGCGCCCCTGCGGGCCTGTCTCCCCTATGTCCCGCCGGCGCCTGCGGGAAGCGGGGCCCCTGGCTCCCCCTTTCCCCGCGCCTCCCGGGGTCCCTCCAGAAAGCCGCGCGCTTTGCCGCCGCCCTGCTCCCGGGGTTTGGCTCGGCGGTGACCTTTGCTTTGCCCCGACCCTGCAGTGACCTTCGTTAGATGCTCACCACGGATGTCCTGGCCAGCGGTTTTCGTTCTGGGCCTTCCCGGCCCTGTTGGGACATTCCGTGTCCAGTTCTCCGGCAGGAGAATGTCTGTTTGGAAAACACCCACTGTGTCCCCAGTACTTCCCTGTCCGCTCTCTCCGAGCTGGGGGGAAAAAAAAAGAAGCGAAAAGCCTCTGCCTTGGATTGGCAAGGCAGGGTTTTAAACTGGGCTTAATGCCTAACTTCCTCCATCACAGTAGGACTCAGTTTCCCCATTTATAAATGGAGCATAACACTAGTGTAGGCCTAGTCCAGTTATTCGAAGAGTAAGTCAGGTAGTGCAGGTAGTTTTGTGCCTGGCAAATTGGGGAGGGCTCAGGGGATGCCACTTGTGAGCTGTAGCTACTGAGGCCCACAGTGTTGTGTTTTGTATTACATGTTGAAAGAGATGTGAAAAAATTTCCCCCAAATATGGTGAAGTTTTATATTCTTGGGCATATTTGTTTTTCAAAGACACAGTGCCCTGCGATGTCATGGGGTTAGAATGTACTCATCATTTCAGAGCGTACCTGTGTAATGCAGGTGTCTGAGCAGCTCTCTGACCCCTTGCTGTCCCCTAGCAGGGTGCAAGAACTGGAGGCAGAGAGTGTTGGATTTGTACACTGCCTTATCTGGTTTCTTCTTGGTAAGGTCCCCAAGAACAGAGTCTAGGACTTAATAAATCTCTCCCTCTTTAATCCTGTTGTGTAGAGTGTGCTCAATAAGTTTTTGTTTCATGGACTGTGAGGGAGATAATGGAGAAGGCAAGCCAGATTTCTTTGTCCCTATTTCCCTGACATTTCCCTGCCTTGACCTTTCCTCATGCATATGTCTTGCTTTCTGCAGTGGATGCATTCTTGAAAAATCGTGTATAAATTGGGACATATATCGAACATACTTACGAAACCACTATTTAAAGGGAACATGAGTGCTTTTGTGAATGGGAATTATCTCCCCCAAACTTAACTAAGTTTGAACTTGGTTATACAAGTTGTCTTAAAGGGAAGCACATCTGTTCTTTTCCCTCATAATCCTCCTTTCCCCTCCTTGGCCTTGTTTCAATGGATGGCCTTGAGCCTTGTATCACAGACTTTGGAGCTACAACGAGATTTTCCAACTCTTACTATTTGAGGCTTGTATTTTCCAGTTTGGATATGACTAACCACATGTGGCTACTTAAGATAACATACGTTAAATACAGTGAAAAGATTCAGTATTCCAGTTGCACTGGCCACGTGTCACGTACTCAACAGCCGCGTGGGGCCAGTAGCTACTGTATTGGACATCGCAGGTACAGAACATCTCTGCTAGGCTGCACAGAGCAGCCTGAAGGCTGTAGTTCCATCTCGGGAACTTGAACATGTAGCTAAGTTATCAGTAATTGAGAGCTGAAAAAACTCCTTTTGCTCCAAAATACCCTGCCACAATACTTTATGTTTTGTTGTGATTTTGGTTCCAAAGGGCTATCACAAAAACTGTTGTACTTCACTCTCAAGAAAATCCTGGGAGGTAGGTGGGGTAGGGAATACAAATTTCATATTAAGTAGCTGGCAAACTAGGAATACAACTTAAGTAGTTTCTCCAGCACCATAAGAGTTGATAATTCTTTAGCCCATGGAGTCGTTTGGAAGAGTTAAGGTGGCTACAGAAGTAGGGAGTCCTAAAAGGGGCCCTTTCCCTGGACCAGTTGCCCCAGGGGCACCCCATATGGTAAAAAGGTGGGCAGCAGCAGCTATCACTTCCCTCCCTGGGAGAAGTCTGTTAGGAACTTACCACCGCCACCCCTCATAGCTTCCTTAAAACATCTGTGGTTGAGCAGAATAAATGGCAGTAGGAAGAGGTAACAAGTGAAGAAAAGAGATGCGTGTGGTGCTGACTGATTAATTGATGATGGTAGAAGATTTAGAAGGACTGTATTTCTAAGTGCTTTGAATTCTTATCCTGAGGAACAGCTCAGGGCTTTTGGCTAGTTCTTAGAATTGGGGGAAAAATATAAAACCCACCAATACCAATTACTAACAGCAGAGGGAGAAAGGTATTTGGGTAACGTACATGTGTATAATGCTTTAAGGAACAGAGTTTCCACAGACTTTTCTTTAATGGGCTCAGCCACTTGGTGAAGTCACTGTTGTCCCCATCTTCCCCACGCGAGGAAGTAGGCCGCTTCCCACGGTCATCTCATGCGCGTGTGTCAGAGCCACAGCTGGAGTCTACATCTGATTCTTCGGTTCCATGCTCTGTTGACTGCAGATTACCCTTCTCTCGTTTCTGCTTTCTCTCCGGTCCTTTGGCAGACCTTGCATTGCTCTCACTCTGCGGTTTTTTCTGGGGACTGTACACCTTTAGTACATAGCACTTTAGGCTTTTCAGCAACAAAAGGACTGAGGCCTTGAAGTTACTAATCTGTGTCTGTTGAGTGCTCCTCTGTGTTAGGTATTTTGCCTCCATTGTTAAAACTAGAATCTAAATGTTACCCTGATTTTACAGAAGAGGAGTCCGATGAGCTTAGCTGTAGAATGCTCCAGAAGAACAGCAATGGTAAAACCTCTGGCTTTCAGTGGTGCACGTACATGATGGGATTCTTGCTGGTGTCCTTCCTGCAGCTTTGGCTCCCGGGCATTTGTCCATGTCAGATCCCTAGACTGCAGTGCTGGGCTCAGACCCATATTTCCATCTGGCTTCGGGACATTCTCCTCTGGTTTTTTCCTTTTAACTCAATTAAAACAGGTTTAGACTTGAACTCATTTCCATCTTTCCCAAAGTTGCTCCATCTCTGTTAACTCTAGGTTAAACTGGACGCCCTCCTTGCCTGGGCTGCAGATTTCAACATTGTTTCTTCCCTCTTTCTCAGTCTACCTCCTATAGATGGTCAACAAAACCTTCTCTTTCTGCGTCCTGAATATCTCTGAGGTCACTGTCTGCTACATTCTTTCTTAGTCTGCATTCCTTTAATAACCTTCGAAGTGGAGTCCACCCCTCCTCCGGAGTATCTTCATTCGCAGCCGTTCTGCCTGGAAGGGTGGCAGTTACCTAGGTGAAAATCATGAGTAATGTTCAGGAGTACTTACTTCTAAAGTATTTTTTGGCTGTGAAGAGAAGTTGAAGAGCACTGGCCCTTTTGGAGGGACATTCTCCCTCCCTCTCTCTCTCTCTCTCTGACACACTTACAGGTGATAATTTTTAATTTGTAGAATTCTCTTTTTTCAGCATTGAATTATCAGGGAGGGCTTTATCTGAAAGGGGCTTTCAGTTGCCTCATTTGTTAAATAAGATAATTGGACTCGATAATTTGGGATTCTAGAATTCTAGGTTTTTCCTTACATGAAAGTTTTCTTTGATGGATTATTACCATCTATCGGCAATAGTGAAAATTGCAACTAATTCTTTTCAGCTGAAGTACATCTTTTCATTTGTGAGGTAAAAGTCAAAAAATGACCAAGGGTGGATGACAAGCATCTAGCTGCTAATAGAATTTCTTCTCCCAAATTGTGGAGTGATCTTTGTGAGAAGGGAAAGCCCTTTAAGTCAGTCAGCTAACTCTGACAGATAAGATAATATCCTGTAAAGAAACACGTAAGGAGGCACCGTATTTATCTTTCCATGGATTCAAACAAATACAAATCTACGCTAGTCCCTTTGATTTTTGAGGACATGATGAGGACCAAAGTGAGATGTTTAAGTGCTCAGAAAACGGTCGGGCTGCTGCCTCACAGCCACAGTGCCTACCAGACACCTGCGCGACGGGAGTCGTACTGAGAGCAGAACGATGGGCCTTTTTCCAGCACTCCACAACCATGCTCTCGCTTTTAGGGACGCTACATAGAGACGTTGCTTTTCAGAGGGCTGTGTGAGAGCAACATAGATTTCATGACTGCTGAGGATTGCTGTTGTCACGTGACTGTGACCTATGACCGTGACCCTTGGGGTGACATAACAGGTGGCCTTGATAGGAATGCGGTTGCTCTTTCCTTTAAGGTGGTGGGTAGAGCTTCCTCTCTGGTAGATGGAGAGATAGACATGCCTCAGCTTTGTGATATCTTCTTCTCAAATAAACTGTGGAAAGGAAAGAAAATACTACAGAAAACATATTTGTGTGCGTGTGTGCACCTCCCTACACACAAAGCCTATTTTCTTTGGCCTTACAAGTTCTGAAAACAGTTTCTTTTTTTTTTTTTTTTAAGATTTTATTTATTTATTTGACAGAGAGAGAGAGCACAAGCAAGGGGAGCAGCAGGCAGAGGGAGAGGGGAAAGTAGGCTCCTTGACGAGCAGGGAGCCTGATGCGGGCTCAATCCCAGGACCCTGGGATCATGACCAGAGCCGAAGGCAGTCGCTTAACCGACTGAGCCACCCAGGAGCCCCTGAAAACAATTAAAGTATCCCTTGAAATGACTAAAAATAATAAAGGACTGCTTCCTTTTTCAGCTCAGAAGATAAAATAACAGTCTACTTTGTAAACCGTGACGGCGAGACATTAACAGCCAAAGGAAAAGTTGGTGACTCTCTACTGGATGTTGTGATCGAAAATAATCTAGATATTGATGGTTTTGGTGAGTATGGAACATTCCTTAAAATTTATAAATGAAACCATTAAATAGAGTTCAACTCTATTTAACTTTTGGGGGCTTTTTTGCAGAACTTTAACCTTTAGCATGCTAAGTAATATATTAAAATTCAGGATGTGTTGGTGTTAAATTCTCATTTATAAAGAATATAAGTGACACTGTGTTTCTATTCTTTGTACGTTGAATTAACCACGTGCCCTGAAGTCTGTTGCCTCATTCCCTTACTGATGATGACTTGTGTGCCACTAAGCTGGGGGTAGCAACTGGAGTTGAAAGACACCAGGTTAGAGATCATGAATGTCATATCACGGAGGAGTAGTTAGTTTTGACTTAATTTTGTGGTTTTAACTTTATATTTGGAAATATCTTCAACGTAGAGAAAAGAATTTTCCTATATAATCTTCACTAAGCTTCCCCTACTGTTAACAATTTACAGTACTATGGTATAATAATCAAAATCCAGAAATTAATGTTGGTTCAATTACTCAAAAATTCTAGACTTAATACAGTTTTCCTGGTTTTCCCACGACTGTCTTTTGTTTGGGATTTGGTCTAGGAGCCCACATTGCATTTAGGTATTATATCTCCATAGTCCCTTCAGTTTATGACATTTCCTTGGTCCTTTCTTGTTTTCACAACCTGGATACTTTTGAAAAGTATTGGTATGTTATTTTATACAATGTCTCCCTCAGTTTGGGTTTGACTGCCATTTTCTTGTATTGATAGAGCTTATGCATTATTTTAAGTGAGTTTTATTTTACTTCTTTTTTAAATTTTATTTTTATTGTGCTATAATTGCCATTTAACTTTATATTAATTTTAGGTGTATCACATACTGTTTTTTTTTTCCACATACTGTTTTGATGTTTGTATATTTTGCAAAATAGTCCCCGCAACATGTCCAGCTAACCTACATCACCACATAGTGTTGATTGTCTGTTCTCCTGCCTCAGAAGGGCAGTTTATCTACCTCTTGTTAGAGAAGGAAGTGTTTTAGTTAAAAGTTTTTATGTCTAGCTCTGACTGTATTCTTTACCCACTCACACAAAGCAGATGTTCCAGCAACTGGCTTCGTATAGCTCAGGGATACGTAGTCTGTCACTTGGCAGCTTTGCTCAAGCACTCTCGCTCTCTGGAGTGGTGGTTCTCAAAGGGGGTTCCTTTTACCATTAGCATCATGTCACTTGGGAAATGCAGATCCTCAGGCCCCACGCCAGACCTACTGAATCAGAAAGGCTGCAGTAGGGCCCAGCAATGTGTGTTTTCACAGGTTCTCTGTGTGATTTTGATGTATGTTAAAGTTCGAGAACCACTGGTCTGCAGTAAGGCCCAAGAAATGTATCTGACTATGATTCTTTCAAGGTACTGGTCACATTCCACTTTTAAGAGCCTTTTCCAGATCAGAATTATTTCCTCTCTATTTCCCATCATGTAATAAATATGCCTGTCTGTGTTAAATGAGAATGCCCGTCTCCCGCATGAGATTATGAGCTCTTGCTCCGGTACCTCACGGAGTAGATTTTGTCCAGAGTTGACAGTGCATCATATTTGCTGAATTCTTAAATCTAACATCAGTTTCAGGGTTAATTAAAAAACAGCCATTTGAGCGCAAACAACATTCCAGCGCACGTTATCTGTTCTTGTAACAACTCTAAGAAATAGACTTGTTTTTTTAAAAACTTCTGTGTTATAGCTGAAGAAAGTAAGGTTTGGAGAAATTAATTTTCCATGGGTCATACATGGAGCAGTTAGGAGGTTTAGGACTCAAGTCTCTAACTCCCAAACCTCTGCTTTTTCCTTTCTACCATTTTCCCTAAGAGATATCTTTCCTGTGTGAACACCTGTCCCAGATACAGTTCTAATTTTAAGGAGTTTTTTAGTCGAATGCAGTGGTTCTTGGTTGGGACTGAGTTTCAGAACCTCTACAGAACTTTAAAAAATACAGACGTCTGCCTTCCATCCTAAATAGTACAGGGAAAGACGAAGTTGTGCAGGTAGATTTGTAAAAAGTTGCACAGGGTTCAGATCTAGACTGTGGTTAAGAATGACTAATGTAGGGAAAGAACTCATTGGTAATATATGTAAAATATATATTCTATAAAATTTATAATTCATCTTCCTCATGAGTTCATATTCAGTTACATCTTTAAAAAAAATTTTTTTTTTTTTAAGTAACCTCCACATAGGCTCCATTCCACTGAGTGTGGAGCCCAACACAGGGCTTGAACTCGCAGCCCTGAGATCATGACCTGAGCTGTTATCAGGAGTCGGATGCTTAAATGACTGAGCCACCCCAGGCGCCCCCACATTCAGTTACACTTTTAACTCAGCTTAGTTTCTCTGAATTTTTCTCTCACGAATGAAAAGTGGTACTGCACACAGTAATTGAGAATAGACTGTGGAATCAGATTATGGTTCATAAACCAACACTAACGCGCCTCTTACTAGCCATGAGACCTGGAGCAAGTCACTCGGAAATCCGTATGCCTCAGTTTCCTCTTCTGTAAAATAGGATTATAGTGGTTCTGGCCTCACAGGGTGGTTGAGGATTAAATGGGCTCTCGGAAGTGAAGTGCTTAGCACCGCGCTGACCTTGGTACGAACAGTAGCATTTGTGGCATTTTAACTTGGCCTTCCCTCATCGTCTCCCCGTTCCTGCAGCAGCTTGGGAACTGCGGGAGCTGTGAAGCTGAGCAGCCTCGCGGCCGCTGGCGCAGCAGATGGATGGGGTTTGAATTCCTTGGGAAATGCCGTCTCCAGAACGCGGTCACCTTCCCATAGCTTCCCAGGAACGTCCATCCCAGGCACTTGTTCTTTGGCCTGCCTCCGAGACCGCTCTGTGCAGGAAGCTCTGTCCCCGGGCCTTCAGTCTAAAGCAGGCACCTGCGGCTCTTCCACACTCCAGCTGGGCAAACAAGAGCCCGGCCAAACACCAAAAAGGAAGATCTGGGGAACGAGATGTCCGTGGCGGGCTTTGAAACGCCCTGGGGATCTGGAAGGCCGTGCACACGTGCAGGACCCCGCTCACGGCCAAGAAAGACTTGCCAGGGTCCTAGCCTCTCACCTCGGCTCCCCGGCAGGTCCCACGCGGTGAGGGCTGAGACAGACGTGTCAGCCGCTGGAACGCGGAGGGGGAGCACAGCACGCGCACCAAGCTCGTCAGCAAAGGGTGGAGGACTCGCTGGTCCCAAGCACTGAAGGACACCCTGCTCGGGCATCTGGCTGACCACTAAGCCAACCGAGCCGAGGCCTCAGTGGCTGCACATGACCGGGAAGACAGACTTCAGAGAGTTAGAACAGGAAAGTCACCAGGAGCAGCACCCAACCTGGGGCACAGGGTGGAGATCCTCATTTCCACAGTTGCCACATCATATTATCTCCAGTGTCCATTTGAAGTAAAACAAATTCAAGCACCAAAAGAAATGGGAAAAACAGTCAAGCTCCCCTCGAGGAGGCAGACTTACCGGACAAAGACGTTACAGCAGCTGTTACAGAAGATCAGAATGCCAAGGGAAACTGCATGGCAGCGTCCTCTGGCATCTTCACGTCGGAATGTGTGGAGGCCGTCGCCGCTCTAAGCGGGGATACATGAACGAAATGACGGATGTCATCCGTGCCCTTGAGAAAGCCGAGCTTTTGAGAGCTCGGAGAAAGCTAATGTGGGGGCTGCAACCTGCAAACTGATTTGTATAAGTTTCTCCACAGATTCGATCGTATGCACTAGGCCTATGTACTGGGCTATTGCTGCAGAGATATTTGTAACAGCAGAAGATTTGAAACATCCAAATGCCCATCAGTAGAGGGCTGGTGTGTAAGTTATACAACAGAATATTATATGGAAAAGAAGGAGTCTCTGGAAGGAGTCTTAAAACCAAATATCAGTGGTTACCTGTTGGTGGGAGGAAGATTTTCATTCTATAACTTTTTTTTTTTTTAGGATTTTATTTATTTACTTGAGAGAGAGAGAGAGAGAGAGCTCACAAGCCAGGGAGAGAGGCAGAGGGAGAAGCAGGCTCCCTGCTGAGCAGGAGCCCAATGTGGGACTCTATCCCAGGACCCTGAGATCATGACCTCAGCTGAAGGCAGATGCTTAACTGACTGAGCCACCCAGGTGCCCTTTATTCTACAATTCTTTATACTTTTTGAGTTTTGAACAGTGTGAATGGTTACCTGTCTTCAAAATGTCTAAGAAAAAGCTGAGAGGAGACAACCTAAATATCTAACAACAGGAACTGTGTAAGTCCGCGATGGTGTTTCTAAATTACAGTATGTGTCTGCTAGAAGTGACATTTACAGTGTATAATCACATAGCTAGATGCTTGTCAGTGGAAAACAATGTTTTTAGTTGTTTTCAATTTTTCAGGATGCACTGAGAAAGATACTAGAAGATGTTCAGTGTTGGTTGTCTCTTCTTGATCTGATGGTGAGGTTCTCATCTTCATTCCACTTTTCTCTATTTTAACTTTTCCTGTAGTGACTTACTTTAATACCTGTGACTTGAGTAAGTAACTGGCCTTCCCTGCCTCACTTTCATTAAAAATCAAATGAAGGTAATAGTAGTACTTACCTAATAGGACTTTCATAATGGTTAAGTCAATATTTTGTCTTCAGAATACTATGACATAAGGAAAGTATTATAAATATGTGTATTAGTCTATTTTATTATATAAAAATCTGTGTATGTGATGAGATACCATTTCATGTCCATCAGGATGACTTCTGTCAGAGAAGGGGGAGAAGAACAAGGGTTGGCAGGGATGAGGAGACACTGAAGGTCTGATGCAGGGCTGCTGGGAACGCCGGCAGTTTGGCAGGTCCTCAGATAGTGAAACAGAGTTACCATGTGATCCAGCAATCCATTCTAGGTGTAAGCCCAGAAGAATTGCAAGCAGAGACTCAAACAGGTCCTTGTACACCAGCGTTTGCAGTGGTCAAAAGATGGAAACAACTCACATGTCCACCAGTCGACGAACAGATAAACAAAATGTAGTATATACGTGGAGTGGACAGTTTGCCATAAAAAGAGCTAAAATTCTGATATAAGCTGCAACATGGATGAGCCCTGAGAACATTGTGCTAAGTGCAGTAAAGCCAGATACGAAAGGACAAGTGCTCCGTGATTCCACGTACATGAGCTACCCAGAGTGGGCAAATTCAGGGAGACAAAGTAGAATAGAAGTTACCAGAGACTAACAGGAGGGGAGAATCTGGGCTGAAGAATATCTTCTGGAAATAGCTGGTGGTGATGGTCGTACAACATAATGAATGTACTTAGTGCCACGGACTGGTATACTTAAACATGGCTAAAGTGGTAGATTTTATGTTATGTATATTTTACTACAATTAAAAAATTGGGGTAAGAAAGAAAACCTGTATAAACACAGAAAATAAAATTTTTTTTTCTGATTAAAAAATCAATGCATATTCATTGTAGAAAATGTTGGAGAATTTAATAAGCATGTAAAATAAAAAATCCATCCATTATTCTATTCTCTGTAACCACTAATGACATTTCTATGCTTTTTAAAACCTATATTGTGGTTACATTTAATGCAGACACGGATTAGATAAAATAAGGGCAATATGAAACTATTGAAGTTTCTTATTCTACACGGTGTTTGAAATTGTGTGACTCTCCACATTTTTAAGATTCACTTAATTGTAAATACAGCTGACAATCGTGGCGAGTTATAACCGTGTCTGTGCTAACGCCACGAGGGGGCGCCACGTCAGCAGGTAAACAGAAGCGTTTCCTGATCTTTGACAGCGGCGCTGGGACTTGGGATTGTTACACTGTTGAAAAAAGTGGAAGTCTGAATATCATCCTGGGACAGCGTTGACTCACCGGGTGAAGGCGTGGTGCTGGAATACACCCCCGGACCAGTAACCGTGGGGTGGAAGTGGAACGTGACCTAATGCCGTAAGATGGTTAGTCACCCTGACCTTCTGTGCTGTTAACTGAGGAGTAGATGCTGTATAAGCACAAGTGCTTAGAAAATAGGATTTTAAAAAGCAAAAGTATTTTTAAGCTCAGAAAAATCTCTTGGAAATCAAGAGTGGTGTCAGAGTGGCGGGCGTGGCGCCGTGCGTCCTGGGCCTCGTCTGCCGCGGCTGTTGCTTGGAGGCTGGATGACCAGCCCTCCTGCCCTGCTCCTCTTGGCGCTTGTTTCTCTGAGAAAGTCAGTCTCGACTGGAGTTTTCCATTCTGTGAGAATTTGGGGACTAGCATCCCTCGCATAAAAAAAGATGATTGGTTTTAAATGCGTTTTTTTTTTTTTTTTGTCCCCCATTGAATATTCCACAGGAGAATATCTGACATTAAATATTCTTTTGTAAACATCATTTAGAATGTCTGGGGGCGCCTGGGTGGCGCTTTGGTTGGGCGTCTGACTCCTGGTTTTGGCTCAGGTCATGATCTCGGGGTCATGGGATTGAGCCCCACGTCAGGCTCCGCGCTCAGTGTGCAGTCTGCTTGGGATTCTCTCCCTCCCTCTCCCTGCCCCTTCCTGCTTCTGTGCACCCTTTCTCTGAAGTAAATAAATAAATCTTAAAAAAATAAATACAATGTCTGTATATCTTTCTATTATGTGGATATGCCATGACTTATCCATCTCTTTCTTTGGACATTTAGGTGGCTTCCAATTTTCAACTACTCTAAATAAACTTCAGGTGAACATCCTCAGAAATACTTTTTTAGGTATATGTTTGATAATCTCCTTGCAATAAATTCTAGGGATAGAATTGCCTAGTAGAGTTTGTTTTATAGATGGCTCAAATTATTTGCCTGTTTTCTGATGAGGCATTGTTTGTTTTCTTGGTTAGCAAAAGCTCTCTAAATGTGCCATTTGACAAAAAAATCCTAAAAGTGAAAACTAAACATTTACTTAAATGACTTTCAACCTCTGTTACTTGAAGCCACATCTTTTCTCAAAGCATTGTAAATGCTTTATTTGCAGTAGATAATTTTCTTGAGTTGCTTTTCATTAATTCCTTCTAAATCAAAGCAAGCATAAGTATTGTGATCTTAATACTTCAAGGCATCTTTTGAAAAATTTGAAAATATGTCATCATTAATGACTATGTATTTAAGTATTTGATTTTTAAACTGCAGGTTGCAACCATTAATGGATCATGAAACCAATTTAGTAGCTCCCAACAAGCATTTTAAGGAAATCAAAAAGAACAGGATATATAAAAGCATGCGATCTTTTGCAAGGGTATTCTTTCATGAACTATTTGTTTAGCTATTTTACAAAGTATATGTGTGCTGGGTCACGGTGTAGAATGGAGTTCACACCGAGTCACAATAAAAAAAAATTTGTTTTCGAGGGCCATTAGTTGGATGGGTAAGAATAGAGTCTTTGTGCATAGGTTTGATTTTCAGTTCTGCCATGTTACCAGCTTTGTGACCGAGGGGTTAGGTACCTAATCTCTCCATAACTTGTCTTTCTGAGGGTAATGTGGGAATAATGTTAGTATCTACCTCACGAGGCTTCTGGAAAGATCAAATGAGCTAATCAGAGCAAGTGCTTAAACATTAGCTACTGTTGTTAGCATGGTTATTAATACAGGTTCATTGTTCATTATAGAGCACTTTAAAAATACATTGAAAAAGGTTTCCCAGGGGCGCCTGGGTTGCTCAGTCGGTTAAGCATCTGCCTTCAGCTCAGATCATGAGGGATCGAGCCCCGAATCGTGCTCCCTGCTCAACGGGCATGCTTCTCCCTCTACCCCCTCACGCACCCCCCCATTCCCCCGCTTGTGCTCTCTCTCAAATACATAAAATCTTAAAAAAAAAAAAAAAAATTTCCCATCCCACTGAGGTAACCACTGACGAATCTTTTCCCCTTGCTACCCTAGGAATATAGAAAATTTAATGCCACAGTCTTAAGTAGTTTGGTGAGAATTCTGCATTCACTTATGTGGTCTCTGGAGAGAAGCTTTAAAGATCAATGACCTGAACATGTCCAGAAATTTGGGCATGTAAATATAAACTTGGGGTAAGCTAAACCGGGTTCACTAAAGATAGAGTTAAGCCTAAGCCACTTTCTAGAATAAAGATGAAGGAAATGAGGTCAGGACGTCTGGGGGCAGCTGTTTGGTTGATGCCTAACGTAGAATACGGAGACCCTTTCAGTGTTGCCCTCCTAAGTCCGACTTACGGGAGGCTGACCAAGTACGGAGTCCTTTCTACAACTCCTCCCTGGGTGATCTCATCCCTTCTGTGACCCTAAATCCCATGTAGATGTCCATAAATTCTTGCATTTACCTTCTTAGCTCTCCTCTCCCCTGAGCCTGGGACTTAGAGATCTAACTTTCTACTTTACATCTCCTCTTGGAAATTGCACAGGCCTTTTAAAGTCAACATACCTCAACAGCATTTGATTTTTTTCTTCCCCACCGAAATCAGTTCTTCCTCAGGTCTGTCCTGCCATCCGTGAGGATCACTCAGCTGTTCCAGCTGGAAACTGGAGAGTGTCTTTGGCTCTTCCTTCTCCCCTGCCCCTTCCCTCCGGTGCCGTCAGCAGCTCCTGTCAGCTGTGCCTCCAACATATGTCTGCCTGCCTCCCTGCCTCTCCGCGGTCACTGCTTGGGGCTGGCTGGCCGCTGCCCGCTGGGAACTATGTGGACCTGCTCGCGCTCTTGAGCCCCGCACTTGGGGTGATTTGTCGTAACGCACGTCAGGACGTCCCCTGACTGCAAAGCACCTCCCGTGTCACATAGGATACAGATCACATTCCTCACCCCAGCCTAGGAGGGCCCACTGCCCTTCTTCCTTTCCCGAATTTCTCACCATTCTTTCTCTCACTGCGGCCACACTGGCCTTTTCTCAAGAGCTGACCTCACCCAGAATTTTTACTTTGAGACGTCATACACACTTTATATGTTTCTCTTGCCTGGGACACCCCCCCCCCCTTTCTCCTGTACGTGGGATTTTCATCCACCTTGGCTCAGGTTATATGTTATATATATATAAGTGAGGCTTCTCAGTGAGGCTCTGCCCAACCACCCGGGCCGAAGTAGGACTCCTGTCACTGCCTTGAGCCCTTTATTCTCCGTCACAGCATCCTGTGTCTTTCATTGCATGTATCACAATCTGTTAATTATCTATTCCTTCATTTGCTTCCTCCTCAAAGACTGCGATGGAGGATAAAATCATTCCTGTTTTAGTCCTCACTGTATGAAGTAATGAGCATATATAAGTAAAAAGGAAAAAATGGTAGATTTTGGAACTTCAACACACTTATGAGCAAGTGTGTTTCCAACTTTTTTTTTGTTATTTCCAACTTTTATATTGATCTAGATCTTTTTGGATGATAGAAGTTTTCAGAGTGTATTACAATATTCCGTCACTAGGGGGCAGTTATACCTCTCTGATCAAATTGATCTAGTTTATTACCTCAGACCTTGTTTTTTTTCTCTGCTATATCATGTTTCCTTCATGTCTTTTTTGAGGGAAATTATTCAAATTGGGAGATCCTGATAATGTTCACATAAATCTATATGTATTCCTATCATGTTTTTTGACTCCTTGTTGTTACATTGTATTACTGGCTATGCTAGATCAAACTTTACTCTGGAAAATTAGATTTTATACTTATATATGTTTTCATATTTTTAATATATAATAATACAGTTATCCTCTGGCTTTTTCGAGGGAAAGGGATTAGGTTGAGGTGGGCAATCTTTCTTGTTAGCATCATCTCTCTACAAAATAATCTTAATATAAGATACATATGTGCACACACGTACACAAAATGATCTTTTTCCTGTTGGCAAACACTCAAATTACGTGAAAGATAAGAAGCAATAGTCCGTAGATCTCTCTTTCTGGGAGTTAATATTATGGCAAGAATTTCTGAACATTTGCACAAGAACTTAATGTCATTAGCCTTGTTAAAAAAAAAAAAACAACTCAAGCTGGGGGCGCCTGGGTGACTAAGTTGGTTAAGTGTCCGACTCTTCATTTCAGCTCAGGTCATGATCTCAGGATCGTGGGCTTTGTGCTGAGCCTGGAGCCTGCTTAAGATTCTCTCTCCCTCCCTCCCTCCCCCGCTTAAAAACAAACAAAAACCAAACTCAGTCTGGAGAAATTTTATTTATTACCAACCTTGAGATTAGCCAATAGCCATACTTACTTATTCTTATGGTAATTTTGAAATTCTGTGAATTTGAAATTTTGTAGATTAACAGTATTAAGGGTCTTACTCTAGCAAAATCAGAAGTACTATGAAAACCAAAGTTTGTCAAGAATCCCAGTTTCCAGGTGACAGGCTGTGTGAACTGTAAATTTTACATTTGTTATTGCAGCTAAAGTGATGCCATCCTCAGTCACTATCATGTAGACTGCTGTTTATAGAAATCAGAATGTCCGTATGATTTTGTTCACTATAGCGCTGATATTTTAAATTCTGGTTATAATTTAATGTTTTTAAAGCCTATAGGGGTTTCCGCCAAGCATTCATTAAGTGCTAGTGCTGAAAAATGCATCTGAAAATCAGTTATTTTGGAATAGAATTTAGATGTGACAAAAAGCTATGATGAAAGCCAACAATCTGTCATGATACTTGTTACTATTAATTTAGGAGAACTCTTAATCATTAGCCAGAGTGCCGACAAAATAAAAGCAGCATTACAGTGTGCATACCTTTAAGTTCATGAAAATTGTTGTATAACCAGGCAAGGATGACAGATAAAATGCTGGCACCAGGGGCTAATACCAGTGTGGCTGTAATGTGTCCCTAAGTCCGATTATCGTTTACGCTAAGTATTTCTGATTATTTGAAAGGTGGACGTAGTAATGTAAAAAGTTTTATTTGAAATGTTTGTTCACCTAAGTGTATTTTATTATTATTATTATTATTTTTAAAGATTTTATTTATTTATTTGTCAGAGAGTGAGAGAGAGATCACAAGTAGGCAGAGAGGCAGTCAGATGCAGAGGGAGAAGGAGGCTCCCTGGCGAGCAAGGAGCCCGATGTGGGACTCGATCCCAGGATCCTGGGATCATGACCTGAGCCGAAGGCAGCCACTTAACCAACTGAGCCACCCAGGTGTCCCTTATTATTATTATTTTTAAAGATCTTATTTTGGAGAGAGCTTTTGTTTGGGGAAGTCTTTGTCTCTCTTTCATTTCTGAAGGACAACTTTGTCAGAGTATATCTGGTTAGAGTTTTTCCTGTCAGCATGTTATATATGTCATCCTGGTGTCTCCCCGCCTCTATGATTTCTGCTGAGAAATCCACTGATAGCCATATGGGGATTTCCTTGTAAATTACAAGCTTTTCTCTTGCAGCTTTTAAGATTCCTTCTTTGTCTTTGGTTTTGGCAGTTTCATTATATTGTTTCTTGAAAAAGATCTCTTCAAATTGAGTTTTTTTGGGGACCTATGAGCTTCATGAATTTGCATGCCCAGATCTCTACCAAATTTTGGAAGTTCTCCGCCATTATTTCTTTAAATAATCTTTTTGCCGTCTTCTCCCTCACTTCTCCCTCGGGGACTCCAGGAACTCATGGATTGTTTGTTTCGATGGTTAAAACACCAGTAGATCACATAGGGATTTTTACTCTTTTCCATTCTTTTTTTCTTTTTTCCCTCCGACTGGATAATTTCAAAGGTCCTAGTTTCAAAGGTCCTATCTTCTAATTCGCAGAATCTTCCTTTTGCCTGGTCCATTGTGTTGTGGATGGTCTCTACTGCATTTTCCATTTCATTCATTGTGCTCTTCAGCTCCAGAATTTCTGTTTGGTTCTCTTTTATGATTTCTAGCTCTTTGTTAAACTTACCATTTGTGCATGCATCATTTTCCTGATTTCATGTGTTTCATGTCTTTCTGTGTTTCTTTGTAGCTCATTGAATTTCCTTGAAACAACTATTTGGAATTCTTTATCAGGTAAATAGCAGATGTTCTTGTCTTTGGGGTCAGTTACTCGAAGATTATTGTGTTCTCTTGGTGGTATCGTGTTTTCTCGATTTTTCACGTTCCTCAAAGTCTCGTGTCATCCTCACATCTGCAGTGGCAGTCACCTCCTCTAGTCTTCATGTACCGACTTTGGGAGGGAAATTTTTGTCAGCCCTGCTAGGGATTCTGAGGCTTTTTTGGGCCTTCAGTGGATTTACTTGCATGCTTGCTCCCTCCTGTGGCACAGTCTTAAACTTCTGTGCCTTCTCTGGATTCTGCAGAGCCAGCTTTTGTGCCCTTTTCCAAGGGCAGTCTCTCTCAGGCCCACAGATGCAGGCTGGCTTTGTGTGCAAGCTTCCTGGTCGTCTGCATAAGCTTATTCTCGATGCCCTTGGGAGTATGCATGGGGAGTTGGCCACGGAGTCAGAAGGGAGATGTGTGGGCGAGACGTACAGACTGCTTGAGGTATCTGTGCGTGGGCTCAGTGGATCCGTGGATGAGGCATTCCCAGTGCTCATGGTGGGCCTCCTGCTAGAGTACATGACATGGTTAGTAAGAGTCACATCCCTCTGATACATTCTGAGCCCTGGCTGCAGATCTCCTCGCCACTCGCTGCCCCCCATTTGTTCAGTTCCAACTCAGTACGCTGGATGAGGTGAGAGGGAAGTGGGCCTGTTGGGCAGCATCTTCTCAAAACAGCTCCTCATCCTCAGGCTGCACCGGAGCGTCAGTCTCCCACCTGGATCCCACAGCCCCCACGGAGGCACTCTGTGGACGGTGCCAAGTTGTCGTCGTTGATGGTGGGGTGTGACCGAGGCACATCTTTGTTGTCCATCTTGCTGCTGTCACTCCCTCACCACAGTTAATTTTAAAACATTTTCATTATGAAATTCTGTACCCTGTAGCTATGACTCCCCAATCCCCCATTTCCTGATCCCTAAACAATCACATATTTACTTTTTCTATTTATAGATTTGCCTATTGTGGATACTACATGTAAATGGAATCATAAGTTGTCTTTTGTAACTGACTTCTTCTGATTAGTATAATTTTTAAGGTTCATCTATGTGGTAGCATATATCAGTACTTCATTCCTTTTTAGGGCCAAATAATATTCATACTCTGTTTTATGGATATTCTAGTTTTTGTTTACACTTTCATGCCTTGATGGATATTTGGATTGTTTCCACTTTGTAGCTATGGCCAAGGTATGAAGGCAAGTAATGAAGAGAGGATAGTCTTGTCTTTTCTTTTTTTTAAGATTTTATTTATTTGACGCAGAGAGAGAGCATAAACAGGGGGAGTGGCAGGAAGAAGGAGAGGAAACAGAGCAGGGAGCCTGATGTGGGGCAGTCCCGGGACCCTGAGGTAATGACCTGAGCCAAAGGCAGCCACCCAACTGACTGAGCCACCCAGGTGCCCCAAGGATGCTCTTTTCAATAAAGGGTATAGTGTTAGACAACTGGACATCCAGATGGACAAATAAAAAGGAATGTTGACCTAAACCTCATACCTCGTACAAAAATCAACTTAAAATTTAGATCTAAATGTAAAATTTTAAAACTATGACACCCCTAAAAAAGAAAATGTAGGAGAAAATCTTCGGGACCTGCAGTAGGCAAAGAGTTCTTAGATATGATGCTAAAAGCACAATCTGTAAAAGAAAAAAATATATAAGTTGAAATTCATTAAAATTAAAAACCTATACTCTGCCAATGACACGGTCAAGAGAATGAAAAGACAAACTACAGAGTGGGGTACATGTCCAATAAAGGACTAGTATCCCTAATATGTAAGGAACCCTCAAAACTCAACACTAAAAAAGCAAACAACCCAATTAAAAAATAGGTAACAGATATGAACTGATACTTCACCAAAGAAAATATAGAGATGACAAATAAGCACGTAAGAATATATTCAAGGGCAGCTGGACTTGAACTTGTATATAGGTACAACTCTGGGCCATTTAGAGCTTTCTCCTAGTAGTACAAGAGACAAATTAGGCCATTCTCCCAAGTGGCTTTGGAAAAAATGATAGAAATCCTCCCCCTCCCCCCTGCAAAAAAAATCCCCAGATATTCAACATCTTCAATTTTTGGAGAAAACGCTGGTGCAAACCACAATGCAATACCACGATATACGTGTTAGAAACAAGCTGTGCTACGTCCACACAACGGGATGCTTGTCAGCAGTAGGGAGGAATGAGTTACGGGTGCATGAGACCACTTGGATGAATCTCACAGGCATTACACTGAGACAAGCCAGTCTCAAAAGGTTACATACTGTATGTTTATATTTATACAACATTCTGAAAAGATTAAACTATAGGATGGAGACCGGACCAGTGGTTACCAGGGGTTAGGGATGGGGGAGGGTGTGACCCCAAAGGAGCAGCCCAAAGGAATTTTTTGGAGTGATGAAACTGTTTTGTATTGTGATTGTGGTGGTGGTTACACAAACTTATACGTGTGTTAAAATTCATACAGCTGTATCCCAAAAGGACAAAAGTCAGGTGATTGCTAATTGGGGGACTACCTTTAACTACAAGACCAAGAACCTAATAAATTGGAAGAAATAGCCATCATGAAATATTTTTTATGAGCTGAAAAAAGAACAAAAGAAAGGAGTAACTTTTTCTGAAATAGCCTCTTGTTCTCACAGTTTTAGGCTCTTTTTAAAAAGATGTATATTTTCTTCTGAAGTACTTTTTTCCGACACATCTTCACTATTTTCTATAAGTCTTCTTGTTTTTTAAATAGGACAGATTTTTAAATCTCAAAAAGAAAATACTCCTCAGATTGTCTTATTATCTTGGGGATTTTGTAGGATTGTTTCTTCTAATCGTGATTCATGAGGTCTTGTGAATCTTAGCTGCAGAATTTTTTTTTCAAAAGCGACACTTAGAGCACAATATGACTGTTGTGTTTGGTACAGTGTTAGCCGTCTTAAACAGGCTGAGTTGATTTCATTCTGAGTCTAAGAGTCTCTGTTGTATTTGATTTCTTCCCAGTCCAAGGAATAAGAAAAGCACACCTGTTGACAGACAGAGTTTGGAAGGGACCATAAAATACGGAGTGATCATGAACGTAGTGCATTGATTTAAAGAGTAAATACGGGACTAGAATGTATAACAGGAACTTAGCTCGAAGGAACCAAAAGTTTAATCTTCTGTATATACTCAACGTTTGTCAAATCCTTGTTAGAATCCTCTTCAGCTCTGAGTTTGGCAACTTGAGCAAGATGTGGAAACAATTGGCAAGTTTCCTGAGAAGGCAATGAAAATTATACTAGAGAATGAAAATAAAACCTTTAAGAGAAGGTTAAAAGAATTCAAGTTTCCTAGGGAAGAGAGTTGAAAGCGTATGAAGAGCTGGAACATAGTTGGTGACTCTTCATTTCAGCTGACCAGGTGGTGCAAAAAGAATATCCTAAATTTTTCCAGAGGGATTTATTGGGTATATGAACTTTTCTCTCCATTCCAAGATGATCGAGACCATATCGTATGCACCCTCCTCTTCCCTGGGCTTTTCTCACATTGCACCTTTCTGGCGCTCTCTCTACCATTTGGAACATTCTTATTTTGACTCCCTTTCTAAGACGGGATCTCTCCTTGGCTCTCCCTACTCTCTTCCATCTTTTTACCCTCCCCCTGGTGCAATCTCATGGTGTCTGCTGCTGTCGTACTCATCTCAGATCCATCCTTTACACAGCCACCAGTGAGATCTGTCCAAAATAAGACATGCCACGTCACTTTCCTGCTCAAAATCCTTTAGCAGCTTCCCGTAACCCATAGCAGAGGTTCACCACCACGAACCTCTCCAGGGGCTGGATCTGGGAGAGGACAGGTGTCCATAACCCCCGAGCCACTCTCATGTGTGTGGCAGCCCACCATGAAAGACGGCTGGTCACCTGGGCGTGTGAGTCACCCACCCAGTGTGTCGGGAGACGAGGTGGAGAGGAATAACGGGCTTATGGAACAAGGTCAAGCTCCTTAGGAGAACAGGGGTGACTTTTCTATCCTCGGTCACTGCTTCTGCAGCCCCCACACACCTCATCCTGCTGGAACCGTGAGTTCTGTTTTCTTGCATCTTCTGTCATGTCAGGGTTCAGTTTTTTTCAATAACATAACTCTGAAGGGAAATATAAGCTTTTTAAATTAAGAAAGTTGCATGAAATATCTTGTAAGGATTGTTTGACTTGCATTTTAAAGACAAAAGGAGGTGGGATTTCCTGATACTTGTCCTATAGTATCTCTAGAAGGATTTGCCATTTTAGTTTTGAGTTTGTCTTGACTGGGTATTGGTGAGATGAAAATAGGAATCAAGGTAAGTGTATGTTTACTGAATACTACTGAACAAGCCCATTAAGAATTGTGGTTCTTCTCTGTGGGGTCATAACATATTGGAGCCACAAGTACTTAGAGATTATCTACCTCAGTTGTTATACAGATGAGGAAAAAAAGGAGGCCTTTGACAGAATTTCCCAGGACACAGGAGACAGTGTGGTGAGTCTTCAGGGTCCCGCTATAGCAATTTTCCTTTTAGTGCAGGAATTTTTGAACTTGAGATATATATATGTCTATGTAACTATATATATGAAGCCTCCCCTCCTCCCTTTTAAGTAAAATATATCCATTTACCTTTTGTGTGAAATGTTTCAAATTTACACAAAAATAGAAAAGTCAGCTACTTGCTCAAATAACCAATTGTGTATATATATGTGTGTGTGTATATATATTAAAATATATTTTAATTATTAAATAGTTAAATTTATTATATGATTATATTACTTTTATAATTAGTTATTATTTAAATATAATTTAATTATTAAATAATTAAAATATATAATTCAGTTGAGAGAGAAAGAGCGAGAGCATTTGGAGAGGAAGGGCAGAGGGGAAGAGAAACTCAAGCAGACTGCATGCAGAGCGTGGAGCCCGACGCGGGGCTTGATCCCACAACGCTGAGATCCTGACCTGAGCTGAAACCAAGAGTTGGATGCCTAACCGACTAAGCCACCCAGGCGCCCCTATGTATATGTTTATTAGATTATATATATTTAATATTTAAGTAAGGTGACTTAGATTATGGAGTGGCAGGAACTAGTTATCTTCAACATTGGGAAACAGTCGAAGCCGTGACTCATCTCTTAACTACCAATATGACTTTTAGTCTATTCATTTAACTTCTTGGGTTTAATTCCTGTTGTATTTAAAAAGAAAGTTGAATTATTTAAGATTCCTTATAACTTCCAAATAATAGTATTAATACATAACAATATTAATATATGATTAATAATAATAACAATAATAATTCACTTGTATTGGGCTTACTACCTATATGTCATGGTTGCAAGTACATATATTAAGTAAACATTCATATGTAATTCTTGCAACTACCATGTGAGGCTGGTAGAGTCGCTCCTGAGGGAGCTGAGGTGTGGCGGGTCAAGTAGCTCAAGGTGATGCTGGGATCAAAGCCTGAGAGTCTGGCTCCAGAGCCCGCCTCGAACTCCTGTACTTCACCGTATGATCTCCTTCTACTCAGTCCTGTTACTGCTTTGAATTAGATTTAGTAGAAATGAACATTTAAGGAAGTCTCTCATTTCTTTCTTGATTTTTTTTTAGATAATAAAGTGTGAATGACAAATGTTTAAATTATGAGGGAACAACTCTTGTTAAAATTAAGTCATTCAGAGGAAAATAAAGCAGATTACTCATTATTGATAATAGTTTTATGTTTTGTATATGTATAATAGTTTTATGTTTTGTATATGTTTATTGACCAAAAGAGAATCTAAATCAAACCGAAGTTACTCCTAGAACTCTACAATCTTTACAGTTGTGTAAAGGCTTTAAAAATTATTTAAAAAACAAGCCAGAATAACCTTTGCAGGTGGAATTTAACCAGAACGTGCTTCTGCGTGATTCTGTTTTGTCAGATCCTCCTTTGGTCTCCCATTTTTGAGACTTAAGCTCAGCCAGACTGGGGAATGGGATTGAGAGCTGTTAGTAGGTGAGACAAACTTGAAGTAGCTAAGGATGCTAAGCTTGGAGAGGGAAGAACAGTCTCAAATATATGAAAAGCTATTGTTTAGAAGAAAGATTTACTAAATAAACTGTTAATAAAATTCTCACAGAGAGTAGAAAAGTGGGTGTCAGGGGGTGGGGAAACAGGGAGAGGTTGGTAAAGGGATACAGACTTGCAGCTGTGAATGAATAAGGTCCGAGGATTTCATGTGTAACATGGTGACTATAACTGATGTAGAATGTGTCATATAACTGACATTTGCTAAGATAATAGAACTGGAATGTTCTCACCAAAAAAACACAAAAAAAGATAAATATATGAGGTGGTGGGTGTATTAATGGATTAGGTGGGGGGATCTTTTCATGTTGTGTACATGGACCTGATCACCATGATGTACACTTTCAGTGTCTTACGGTTTTGTCAGAAGGACCGGACTGTGGGCTAGACCTGGGTCGGCAGCTGGAAGTAACGGGGTGACTGACTTGCTTACGCGGCGTAGCTTTGTTGGGAGGCTTTCATGCAGACGCTGGGGAACCCCTGGGACAGAGATGGCGCGGAGCAGAGCCAGTCATGGTTGGCTTGGACTCGATGACTTTTCAGTTCCCTTTGCACAGTGCCTGGCATATAACAGATACTCAGAAAATAACTGTCAAATTCATAACTTAAAAAAACAGGACAGGAGAAATAGCCTTATCTCATTCTTTTAAAACCAACATAATTCTTAAAGTCTTATTTGATTCTATCTTGATTATGAGGAGAAACCGAGAGGGAGGAATATTTAATCTGATCTAGACATAGGTTTAGTTGCTTTCTCATTCCTCTCATATACCACAAGGCTTTGTAAATTGTGTTGAGCTCTCCAGAATAAAGGTAAATAACTTAGATAGTTATTATATAAATTACTATGTAAGTTTAAAAATGCACACATTGTTATATGTGTGCATGTCTGAGTTTATTAACTTGTAAGCTCTTTGCTATTAGGATTGTGTATTTTGGTGTTTCCCTTCACAGCACTTAGCCCAGAACCTTTTTGAAAGCATATGTGAAAGATTTCAAATTGCGTGTGTGTGCTTGGGGCAGGGGGGCAGGAGAAGTGGGGGAGTGGGGTTTGTCTCTAAATCTCATTATTATTCAGAAATAAAGTCCTATCATTTCTGTATGCTAATGCTGATTCTAAAATTTAGACATAATCCGTTCAAGCTAGATTTGAATTGTGTGTGCTGTAGGGGAGTGTGTTCAATGTCTTTTGCTTTCTTAGGTGCATGTGAGGGAACCCTGGCTTGCTCCACCTGTCACCTCATCTTTGAAGAGCACATATTTGAGAAGTTAGAAGCAGTCACCGATGAGGAGAATGACATGCTCGATCTGGCGTACGGACTAACAGATAGGTAAGATTTTAGGACCTCTTCAGCTATACTAATAATCTGGGAAGATAAAGTTTTTAATAGTTTGTATCTATCTGAGACCAGACCCACACATGTAATAGTGATCTCCTGGCACAGATAGATAACAGTCACAAACTCGGAATATCAAATATGCGACATTTCTTTTTGTTCTCACTCTTTTATAATTTTTGCCTTTATGAAACTTTCTACTAAAGTAAAAAAAAGAAAAAGTCCATTCAAGGTATAGGAGGTATAAGTTCTAGATCCTAATAAATCTTCTTTTGTCTATTTTTATTCCAGGGATTAATATTTATCACAATTTAATGAGTTGGGATTCAATTTAATGCTTTTTATGGTGTTCTTGAAGGACAGATTTGATAATTGGATGAAATTATCATGGGAAGTTTAACCTACCTGAAAGAACAGAATTTTTAAAGAAACTTAATGAGTAATAGTAACCATATTAAAAAGAATAGTTCTGTTTCTAAGTGTATCTTAATGGTGATTTAATCAAAGCTTATTCTTGATATTAATAATAGGTAGAATTACTCTTTAAAGTAGTCAGATTTATAGTAACAAGTGGTATTGAGTGATACTTTATTTTTAAAAATTACCTAGTCTTTCGGTTGGAGTTAGAGGAGGTAGCTAGTTGAGTTATTGTTTCAAGGGGGCAAGATCATGAGGGCTTACTTAATTAAGGTTGCCTTTGGTGTTTAACTGTAATTTGGTGACCCTCATGAAAAATCATTGTTTAAAAAATTAAAAGTAGGGGCGTCTGGGTGGCTCAGTGGGTTAAAGCTTCTGCCTTCGGCTCAGGTCATGATCTCAGGGTCCTGGGATCGAGCCCCACATCGGGCTCTCTGCTCAGTGGGGAGCCTGCTTCCCCCTCTCTCTCTGCCTGCCTCTCTGCCTACTTGTGATCTCTCTCTCTCTGTCAAATAAATAAATAAAATCTTTTAAAAAAAAATTAAAAATAATAGTAATAATAATAGCCTGAAATTGTATATATTATATAACCATAATTTTGTTAAATCCTCAACGTCAACCATCTTATTTAATCCTCGGGAAAATGTTTAGGTCATTAGTATTTATTTAGAGGTGAAGAATCAGTTTATTCCCTTTGGTGGTTCATTTCCCCGCTTGTGGCAGTGAGACTGATCCCCAGCAGGAGAAGCTGGGAAAACAGGGTCTCTTCAGAACAAAGTGGACGGTAGCTCCACGTCCCCATCCCCTTTCACATCTTCAGGTGCCACCTTCTCTGTCGACCCCTGTTTTTGCTTGGGAGTAGCACACAGAAGGCACCCTATGACTGTTGTGGGGAAAGAGAACAATGCTCTCACAAATAGCAGTTATAAGACACTGGGATGTTCTATCTCGAATGAAAATAATTTTGCTCAAAGTCAGTAACCACATGTAAATGATTTCTGGGGTACCACATATTTCCAAAACAAAAAAACAAGGAAATTCTTTCGGTTCCTACTTTTATTTTATTTTATTTTATTTTATTTTATTTTATTTTATTTTATTTTTATTTTTTTTTTTCCTACATGTATTTTAAAGTTAAGTGCTGTGTAGGGACGCCTGGGTGGCTCAGTGGGTTAAAGCCTCTGCCTTCGGCTCAGGTCATGATCTCAGGGTCCTGGGATCGAGCCCCACATCGGGCTCTCTGCTCAGCAGGGAGCCTGCTTCCCCCCTCTCTCTGCCTGCCTCTCTGCCTACTTGTGATCTCTCTCCTCTGTCAAATAAATAAAAATCTTAAAAAAAAAATAAAGTGCTGTGTAAATATCTTTAATTTTTAAGATAAAACACCATTGTTTTAATGTTTATTATAGGATCTTCTTCAGTGTGATTACTGCTGGACTTGTGATACATGGGCTCCTGGAGCACTTATTGTAATGGTTACCAGTCACTTTTTTCCTGTGTCTCCAGGGCCGGATTCACCATAGGGCATCCCCCAAATAGCTGTGGAATTAATGGTCGATAGAAAGAGAAATTCAGGAATTACCTGTGAGTCCGTATTCGGTGATAGTCATTGTCTGGTGCCACCAGTTTCCAGGGGTAATGGCCACAGAGGCCTGAGTTTCTGTAGTTGGATGATGAGGAGAATAATGGTGCCTGCCTCGTGCGACGCTCCTAGGACAGTGTCTGGTGGAGAAAGCAGTCATTAAATGGTTTTTAGCATTGTAACCGTAAAAATATCAATTTATATGCCAGATACTTACTACAGTGCCTAGGTGCTCAACAATGATTATTTCTAACCTTCAGGGTTACTGATGATGCTGCCTTTATCATCACCATTTTGTAGGTAGGAAAAGAAGGTTTAATTATGAGATTTGCTTAAGGCCGCACAGCTAAAGAATGACAGAGCCTTGATGTGAATCGGTTATGTTGGTCCCCAAAGTTGTTGATCTTATACTTCTCTGAACTGAAAACCAACCGTGAGGAGTAAAGTAAACACACGCCCTCGTGTATTTCCACTGTCAGGTATATATGGCAAAGGGGACTGGAGAACATACTGTCAAAGTTTGCAAGGTGTCAGAATTTTGTGGAGCTCAGGGTGAAATCAAGGCCACCTTGCGGTCTGTCTCCTGGTCTGGAGGTATAGACACTCTCTCCGCCAGGTAGACCTAGGGCAAGGAGGTAGAGGAGGGAGGGGAGAAAACAGCCCCAGGGCACCACTGCCTTGTCTTTCTGGAGCCACCGTCCCTGGGTCCCCATAACACACTTCCTGTCCTTTCACCGCGCTTACCGTAAGCTGCCCCTTTTCACTGACAGCTGTTTCCATCTCTGTCTCGCTTACTAAATTAAAAGTGCCTTGGAGACTGGCATTATCTTGTCTTTATGTGAACACCAGGAATAACCGGCAGTCTCTAGGACTCTCACAGTCCAGACGAATTGGCCTAAATTGGCTCGCCACATTTTCTGTCCTGCAGACAGAGCTCCAGGCATAACTGAGTACTGTCAAAGCTATTTGTCATCAGCAAATAGGAATTATTGGTAGAAGGGGATTATTTCTATCAGAAGTCAGTATTTCCTCTGGTTGAACTTCCTTGCTCAAAAACTTCCCAGTGGTCCCTCATTGCTCACCAGTTAAAGCCTGCACTCTTGCACTGGCGTTCAAAGCTGTCTGTGGCCTGGTGGCCGTTCTAGCCCATCACCCTCCCCACACAGGAGCCAAGCCAAGCTGCAAACCCATATTGCCTCAAATATGCCTTGAATCCCTGTTACCTTTGCCTCAAATGCCTTTATCTTTTATTAAGTATTATATCCTCTCCATCTTTTAAAGCCCATTCTAAGTACCATCTCTCCTTGCCAGAAGTAAGTGCTTTCTGCTTTCTTCTCAGACCTTCTGGCTTTCTCTCTCTGTGGCATCGGTCACCATCTCACATGTTAATTATCTGTAAATGTGTCTCATCTCTTCTGTTTGATTGGAAGTTCACTCTTTCATACTGATATTAGTAGTTGATTCCCACAGCAGTTCTGTGAGGAACCTGCTTATTCTTCATCTTTAGGATTAGGTTAGGAAACTAATGTGCGGCAGAGTTAAGGAAATGTGCCATTTGCCGTGCTGGATTCTGGACCGCTGGCTGGTCGGCTCTAACTCACTGCTGCCTCCTTGCGGCCCCCGGCACCCGGCATGTAAGCATGTTCAGTGAGGGATGTGAGGTGCTCTTCTTTGCACACCCACTGACATTCAGTGCTGTGCCTTTAGATGCTCAGGAAATGCTGGATGGATACATTAATGAGACCAAGACCTGCATGCCGTATTTCATCACAGTGTAGACAATCTGACTGTAACACTAATATATTTGTTTTTATGTGCCTCAAAGAGAAAAGCACTGCTGATTAAAATACTGGTACAAAGTTATCACTTGACATTTTGTGCATATTAAAAGAGCTACTTATACTGATCTAGACATAGATTTGTACATCACTGTTTAAAAAAGTAAAATATAAATAAAATAAAATTGGTCGTAATTCTCAAGTAAAAGAAAATGGAATATTCTTCCAATGACAACTCTTTGCTTTACTAATACCAAATTTATGTGTGCTATGTATGTTTCTTAACTTTCATAGTCTCTTTGGACTTATTTTGAATGGTAATTAAGTTCACCCATGTAGTATGAACACCCTTCCCACAACTCAGTTAAAAAGACGCCCATCAAACAGTGTCACTAAGCCCACAGCTCTGACGTGACTGCCGCCTCCCAGTGCGATTGTAAGATGCTGTTAAGACACATCTCAATTTCAGAGATGCTAAAAATGTGGCAAAAAATATGCATCTGATAGTTGATGACTTAAGTCTATGTATTTATTTCAAATTTCTTGTTTTAAAGGTTTTAAAAAGGGTAGCTTTCTTTTATTGTCCGTATGGTCTCAAAGACCAGGGGATTGATGAATCGTTCTCTTGGTGTTGCTCAAACCTCTGTTCTCTTCACTGTCGAGCCTTCCGATGATTTCATTGCTCGTCAGCCCTTTCACCGAAATACAGTGGTTGTAGGAGATGCTAGGGACTGAAGACGAAAATGCTTCGGCACACCCGCTTTGTGTTTGGTTTCATGTTTCCATTTCCGTGTAGCCTCTAGTTTTGAAAGGGTTGGCTGTATGTGTTTCGACGTAATGGAAATTTAAAGGTAAGTAAATCCCTCACTGCTTTGGATAGGAAAATGTCCTGTCAACTGCATTGCCTTGTGAATGATAACATACTTGATCCTAAACCATACTTCTCCCTTTTTTATGTAGATCTCGATTGGGCTGCCAAATCTATTTGACAAAGGCAATGGACAATATGACGGTTCGAGTACCCGATGCTGTTGCTGATGCCAGACAAGCCGTGGATGTGGGCAAGAACTCCTAAGCTAGAATAAATTGGAATATTTTCACAAAATTTTACCTATTTTTATAATTATTATTTCTTAATGTAATTACATGAGAACATGGGTGAAGGGGTTTATTATTATGATTAGCTTTACCACTTTAATTGGCCTTACATAACTATTGCATTTTGTAGTTCTAAAAGTATGCAGCCTTTATTTTGGTTAATTTATAAAAAGCAAATCAAATATTAGAAAATACTTAATATTATAGAACCTTACATATTTTACCTTATGTTTGTCTAGCAACTTTAGCAAGATATTTTCACCTAAATCTTATGCCTAATTACATGTAAGTTAGGTTAAAAAAAGGTATTATTTTTCCCTGTTAGATGTGGGTGAAGGCAGAGATCAAAAATGGCTTGTCTAGAGCCATAGAACAAATTAGAAAATATGTCCTAGAACCCGTATCTTACTACAAGTAATGTGTTCAGACTGACACTAGAGAAATTATGAGTATCTTATTAATAGCAATAATTAAATGGACAGAACTAATTGCTCAGTAAACCGCTTAATTTCAAAGTCTATTACTGCCCTCTCAATAAAGATTCCAGGATTTTGATCCAGTGAAAAGCATCTGGACTTGCTCACAGCCGGGGGGGGGGGGCTCGTGTCTGAGAGCCCGCCCCCTGCGGGGGAGCTCACGGGCCAGGCAGGAGCTGCGTCCTGTCAGTGACTAACTCTGGAAGTCCCTCAGCATCACTCTGCCTCTTCTTTTCCTGAGCAGTGAAGCACTGGGTCTGGCCCATCATTTGAAGAGAGGGTGTCAGAGAACTTGCAGACGCGGTTTAAAGCCACCACGGTAACCGTTACTTTGAGGTTAGCTTCTGGCACATTACTGCCTGAGAAGACTGGCCTTCTAACTAAGTGTTTTAAACATTTCAAGAAGGGCTGCATTTCGCTCTTACGTTGCATTTTGAAAGATTCTTGTGTCTTCTTTATTATGATGTTTCATTGGTTTTCTTCTATAACTCCCAACAGTTTTCTTCCTGACAGTTGGTTAAAATCAGAGAGAATAATGGTGGGTTCCATTTCAATGCTGTGTAATTTTAGTTAATATTTCTCTGCATTTTGCCATCAAGACAGGCAGCTTCCTTTGGCATAATAGTATGTATAATTGTTGGTTACATGCTAACACTTAATATTGTATTTGGTTTTCACAAATAAAACCAACCTGTAATTACATACGTAATTCAGAACTGCTGAATTAGTTTTTCAAGTGAACGATTCTAAGAATTTTGAAAACCTTTTGCCTAACTTTCACTGTGAAAATATTGTCTAATTTTTGTCTTAAAGGACAGCTTTCTTATTTTCTTTGTAACTATTTAAATATCATGGTGATCTGTGTGGTTTCTATCATAGTCATTTAGCATTTATCAGAACAATTACATTTCGCTTAAAAAATTGTTTTCTAAGGGAGAACTTAGATTCATTATATGTTTTCCCATCTTTTTATTCTTTTTTACAACTCTTTTAATTGCTTTTCCTGCTCTTAAACTCCCTGAAATTTTGTGGCAAACCACATTTTGGATCAGAATTTGTTAGATGGATTTCTTATTTATAGGCTAACTTATCACTCTATAAAAACTAGAAATAATGTGTTTTATGTACATTTCTAAAAATAGTACATGAAACTTAGAATATTCTAAGTGTAAACTATTCAAAGGTATTCAAACATTATACACAAACTTTGTTTCCTATTAGAGAAATATTTAAAGATAGAAATATGATCCTGGTTAAGCAACAACAGGATTCCTTTCATGTGTCAACACATCGCATGATATCAAGTTGTTTTTATCAGATTTTCTTTTGTTTATAAGTTTCTAGAAACTTAAAAATTAGAAAACCAGCTGGCAGGAGGAAGACATGATCACTTGCAGACCCAGAGTGGTTATTACAGAACAGAAACAGGGGGTTAAAAGACGATTTAAATCTACCAGAGCCCATTGAGAAGTGCTTGGGAAAGATCTCTGTAGTGAGAGGCGTTACTTCTGCAGAAACTTAGTAAGAAATCATCTGATCATTGCCCTCATTCCTCTTTCCCTCTGACTCTCATCTGACCATCTTACCACCTGGATGTAGTGTTTGTCTTTTAATTTTTAGACTTGGTTTGATGTTATCAAGGTAAGCAGAGCCTTCGCGCCTTTCTGCTTCCCTCTGTGTCCGAGGCGTTGCTGAAACCATGACCCCTCAGCTTGATTCACCCAGTAGTAGTCTGTCCCCGCTCATCTGCCCGAGGCCTCTGCCTCAGACTGCCCTTTCTGGCATTTCCTACATATGGCATTATATAGCCTTACTTCATGCAGCACTTACTACATTTGTCCCCTGATAAGACAAAGCTTTTTAAGAATTAGGACTGGGTTGTGTTCAGCTTTGTAACTGCGGCGTCTATTGCGGTATTTGTCCCACACTAGGTATATAGTAAATACTTGAGTTAAACAAAACCTGGTCTTACAAGGAATGTGCTTCCAGTATCTTGCTCTGTGGCCGTCTCCTGTTACGGATGACACCGCCTGAGCTCAACGTGGGCCTGTATACTCCAACTTAACAGAAATCAGGACACACCGGTTTGCCTGAGAGATCAGATAATTTCCACTGTATTAAAAAGGATTGTTCAACCTGTCATCTTTTTTAAACATACCTTGAATGAAAAAGCTTTTGAATGGGCTAAAGTCCAGTCGCTCTGCTGGTCTTAGATCTTGTAGGTAGGTAGTTCTTGAAATACACGTGCTGAGACCCTATAGGTGGTGGTACATGGTCTCCGTCCCCTTGAGTCATGTGACACCGTCAGGACAAAGCCTCCAGATGGGCACTCCTCCATCTTGGGAGTGTCTGCCGTCACGTATTTTGGAAGGCCTCGGTGATTTCCCATCAGCGTTAGGCTTCCCATTGGTCCTAATGAGGATTCCTTAAGGCAGTGAAAAAGGACAGGTAGTTAGTTCGCAGACTATTTTCCCAAACCAAGCAAACCAAAGACTGAGAAAAATTGGGAAACACACTCTTCTTAATATTTTTATTTTATTCTCCTATCTTTAATAGAATCTCACTTTGTTTCTTGACTGAACTCCAAAGACTGAGTGCACCTCAGAGAGATAGCAAGGTAGCTCTCCTTTGCAGTGAGGGAAAAGCATGGGGTTTATTGTTTGAAGACCTGGGTACTATTTAAAAAACTATCTAAGACTTGAAAATAAAGCAAAAATATTACTACTGCAGGTCACTTTAAAGTGGTACTTGGAGGATTGTCTAACTGGGCACCAAGGATCACCTGATGTTCTAAGACAGGGGCATTCACAAACTATGACCTGTAGGTCAAATCAAGCCCACCCCATTTTATGTCACTAAGCCTTACTGGAATGCGGCCATGCTCATCTATTACTTACTGCCTATGGCTGCTTTCATTTGACAGCAGCAGGGTTGAGTAGATGATTTATAGCACCTAAAATATTTGCTGTCTGGCCTTATACAGAGAAAGTTTGCTGACCCTGACTCCGGAAGGTAACTTTGACTTAGTACTTATTAGCGATTAGGACCCAGTCCCTCTAAAGTTAGACTTTTTTTTTTAAAGGTTTATTTGAGAGAGAGAGAGAGCGAGAGCGCGCGCACGTGCTCGTAAGCAGGGGGAGGGGCAAAGGGAGGGGGAGAGAAGCAGGCTCCCGGCTCTGCAGGGAGCAGTCCAAGGACTCTGAGATCATGAACTGAGCCGAAATCTAGTCAGACGCTTAGCTGACTGAGCCACCCTGGTGCCCCGTCTAAAGTTAGATATTAAGTAACTTAGAGAAGATTGTTAAGTTGCAAAGGTTTTTGTTGTTGTTGTTGTTGTTGTTTTTGGTAGAAAAGGTAACTGAGAGTTAAGGTGTCTTGCCTTGTAGGGCCTCATCCTGTCCTCCGGCCCCCTGAGCAGTCTCCTCCAGCACTCTTTCCCACCGCATGTATGCGTGCGTGTATTAGTTTCTCATGTCCTTCTCTGAACCAGCTTTGCCATTCTGCTGGTCCCCTCATTAATGAGTTAAATAAATCTTTGACATGTGCTCACCATGTATTTGTATGAGAATCCTTTATAATTCATAGAAAATGATAGGATTTTATTGTAAAATTATATAATACCAAGACCTCTTGAGGCCTGCCTGTGCCTCCTCACTCATGTCCCATCTTGAGGCAGTCAAGCCTCTGGTTACATAGCTGGTAATAGAGAGAATTATATCCAGTACCTCAGCCAAACTACTCTCTCACCCGTGTAATAATATCCATTGGACAATGTTTTGTAGTTTCTTAAATTAAAAGATGATAAAAGATGATGTGTGTAAACATTTTTAACTATAAAGTACTGCGTGGAGTGTAAAGTGTTAGTGTAAAGAACGGTAAAACTGTGTTATCACTTCTTGACAAAATCTTGACTATAAGTAATGAAGCAGAGGTGGAGTTCTTATGTAGGAATGGCAGACCGGGGCTCGATTCTTTGACTTTCCCATTTAGAAGAGTTATTTTTAAAAAGTAGATATATACAGGGATTAATCTTAAGCCTAACTACCTGCCCGATGAATGCGCTCAAATGGAAGTGCTTTATTATAATCTTTTACGTTAGAGAAATAGTCCATTGCTAAGTCCTTGAGAAGTAGCGATGAGTTGAACATTTCTAGCCCGTAATAACTACAAAAGGAAGCAGATAACAATATAGCTATGAATGTGGGCTGGAAATAGCTCATTGCCTTATTATTAAAAGAAAAAATAAGGAGCAATTCTCATAAAAGTAAAAGAAGGAAAGTACCTGTCGCTGGAAGTGGAAATATAAATTGTTTACTTTTTAGAGCAACATCAGTTCTTTTTTTTTTTTTTTTTAACATCAGTTCTTTGAAACCACACAGCTCCTTGTAATACTCCAAAACACTGCCACACAGAAACCCGTTCTGAATGGGGGAACAGCACTCTACCGCGATCAGCTTACCCGTCTCCTACTAAATTGAGATGGACACAGGAGTTTAAATATATTTTATTAATCAAGCTCAGAAAAAAATTTTTTTACATATTTCTTGGTAGCCCAATCTTATTTTTTTCAAGTATGATCGTTGGCTATATTTTGCATGAGAGATAAACCATTTCTTCAGCACAAGAGAAAACACTTTGAAGAAAGTTTTGATAATCCTACAAGGGGTCCATTTAACATAACTCTGCTGTGGGGAAATAGCGCGCTCTGGCTGCTCGGTTTTGAGGTGTGTCCTGTACAATCAAGTGAAATCGCCGGAAGGGCTCCTCCGCGCAGGAATTTCAACTGACCGACCAGATTTTTTTTTTTTTTTAAGATTTTATTTATTTATTTGACAGAGGGAGAGAGATCACAAGTAGGCAGAGAGGCAGGCAGAGAGAGAGGGGGAAGCAGGCTCCCTGCTGAGCAGAGAGCCCGATGCAGGGCTCGATCCCAGGACCCTGAGATCATGACCTGAGCCGAAGGCAGAGGCTTTAACCCACTGAGCCACCCAGGCACCCCTACCTACGACCAGATTTGAATTACAAAAGCACAAGTGACAGCTCCTCCTTTTTATTAAAATCCAATCTCTTTTATTCATGTTATATTCCAAATGCCTTGAGGTATATCTGGCACATAGTAGGTGATCAGTCAATATTAGTTGAATTTTTTAAA
>CM052884.1:6018676-6149707 GCA_028534135.1 Potos flavus
AGCCAGTGAGCCCTTAGCTCACATACTCCACCCAACTAGCCCACTCATACCTTCCTTTCTGTTCCTGGTGATCCTGGTCTGACCGTTTCATCCAGTCCTTCCTGGCTCCCCTGGGCTGAGTGCTGGTGATGCTGCCACGGCCTCACGCTCTTTAGATTAACTCTTAAGTAAATTCTCAGGTACTTCATGGAAAAATCCAACATCGACGGATACGCCCAAGTCTGTAAGATGACACAAAATGTGGCCTTACCATTAGATCATCCAGTCCTGGGAAAGATGGGAAAAGAAAATGGGGAGAGAAAATGGGAGGCTTGGGGGAGAGGAAAGTGCAGAAACTGGGCGCACAAAAGATATGAGGGGAGTTACTGATAATATAATATTGTTGTAAGATTTAGTCACTATGTATGAAATGGTAGATTAATTCTCGATAGACTGTGATGAGAAGCCATACTGTATTCCCTACAGCAATCACTTAAATATATACAACAAAGAAATATAGGTAAAAAACCAACAGGGGAAATAAAATGGAATACGAAAAATATTATATTAATTAAAAATTAAAAAAGACAGGAAAGGAGGAAAAAGAAATAAAGAACAGATGGGAAATAAACAAAAACCAAGATGGCAGACCCAAACTCAACTATATCAACAATTACAATAAATGTGGTGTTAGTTTCCTAGCACTACCATAACAAATGACCACAAAGTAGGTGGCCTAAAACAACAGAAATTTAATCTCTCAAGGTTAGGTGGCCAGAAGTACAAAATCAAGGTGCTGAGCACCCTTGGCTCCATCTGGGGACTCTGGGGCCTCCGAGGGGATTCATGCCTCTCTCCCGGTTTCTGGTGATCGCTGGCAATTCTTAGTTCCTCAGCTTGTATCTGCGTCACTCTGATCTCTTCACATGGTATTCCTCTCTCTGTGTCTCTTGTGTGTGTCCTCTCCTTTTCTTATAAGGACACCAGTCATTGGATCTAGGGCTTCTTCTGATTTGGAATGATCTCATCTTAACTATTATCTGCAAAGTCACAATTTCCAAATAAGGTCACACTCTGAGGTTCTAGGTGGACATGAATTTTGTGGGGGACACTATTCAACCCACATAAATATTAATGGATTAAACACTCTGATTGAAGGTCAGAGACTATAAGGACTAAAAAAAGCAAGACTCCACTATTTGGCATTTATGAGAGATATACTTTAAACATAAAGACAGATTAAAAGTAAAAAAACAAAAACAAAAACAGAAAAAATACCAGGCAAAGTGATGTGACTGTAACAATTTTAAAAAGTAGTCTTCAAAGTAAGGAATATGACTAGAGATAAAGTGGGATATTTCATAATGATACAAGGGCCAATTCATCAAGAAGACATAAAAGTACTAAAAGTGGGGCACCTGGGTGGCTCAGTGGGTTAAAGCCTCTGCCTTCAGCTCGGGTCATGATCTCAGGGTCCTGGGATCGAGCCCCGCATCGGGCTCTCTGCTCAGCGGGGAGCCTGCTTCCCCCTCTCTCTCTGCCTGCCTCTCTGCCTACTTGTGATCTCTCTGTCAAATAAATAAATAAAATCTTAAAAAAAAAAGTACTAAAAGTGTGTGCTCCTAATAACGAAGCTCCAAAATATGTAAAATAAAAATAGATGGAACTGGAGAAAATAGAACAATCCATAATTGTATGTGGATATTTCAGTCTTCCTCTCTTAGCACCTTATAGAGGTAGATCAATAAACCAGTAATGATATGGAAGATTTGAACAATAGCATCACCCAACTTGTTCTAATTGTTATTTATAGAACTTTATATTCAACAACTGAAAAATACAAATCTTTTAAAGCACACATGGAACATTTACTAGTGGACCTGGGCCATAAAACAAGTCTCTCTGTTTTTAATATGTATTTTTTGACGACTAATAAAACTCAACAGTTTTTCATATGACTTTGACTATATTCTCTGGAAAACTGTATTTTTGTGTCCTTTTGCAAAGTTTTGTTTTTTTTTTAATGGGGTTCAAACTGCATTAGCCATTTGACTTTGAGCTTGTCCCTTTGTCTGAACCTCAATTCTTTTTTCTATAAATTGTATGCTCATTCATCCATTCTTCATTCCTGCTTCTGGCAAATATGTACCAATATGTGCTTCTATTCTAGATGCTGAAAATACAACAGTGAGCAAGACATAAACATCCTTTTTGTCATTAAGCTGACATTCTGATGGGAAAAATCACCGCTTATCTCATAGGGTGATGTCATGTATATGAAAGCACTTCTGCGGTATAGAGAAAAAACATGAGTGGTTATGATTGTTACTATTTTATCTTTCAACAATGGTGTGATTAGGAAGACACTAAAATATCCTCTGTGTCTCTAAATAGCAACTCCAATCTTCCTGCCTTGGACTTTATATTACTAATGCCTTTATGCCAAATTATTTTATATAAGAAGAATGAATAACAGAATTTATTAAGATTATTAGCTTAATAAATGAACCAGTCATCAACAGGACTCTTAAGGTACTTAAGTATTGGTTGAGTTTAATTTTTATGTCATGAGAAGGGTCAAAAAAGGCAAGAACATAGTGGAATTGCTAGTGGGGACCAAGCTGGAAATCAAGGCAACACCCACCCCCTGTGCTGGGAACTGGGACTGAAGAGGAAAAAGGAAGACAGAGGTCTTTATTCTCGAAAACCAAAAACCTTCACTGGACCCTCCAGTGAGACTCAAGCCTGATGAAGGAACAAAATGGAATTGGATGTATTGTATTCCTAGCACCAGCCACGGTGCCTCCTGTAGCATAAAGCAGTCACTTAACAAATATTTGAAGCATTATTTAAGTGCCTCCATTCCAGGTGTTATAGTTCGGCTTTAGAGAAATCCCCTAATGAGGGGAGAACAGACAGGACTTTGTATCAGACTCCAGAAAACTGCACATGTGAACCAGATAACCAGCCTTTCTGGAAAAGTACAGAAACTACAAACTATCTTTAAAAGGCCTTTCTATTTCAGGGTCAAGTGTCTGAGGAGAAAGTAGATTCCCAGAGACCCAGTGACATCAGAGATTGAACGAAGTAGGTCCTTAGGACCCAGGAATTGAGTTTAAGGATGGATCTCAGAGGAGTGCAGTTTTTTGGGGGGTTCAGTTCCACTAAGGTTCCATCTACCACATAAACACATACATCAGGAATACCCAGTAAGAAAGAATGCATGTTTTGTTGTTCACATTTTAGTGAGAAAAATTGCCATTCGAGAGTTGTTAGCCACTTTCCTGCCTTAGTAAAGATAAATCGCCTTGGGAAGAACCACTTGAACACTGCCTTTAAATTATTCAGTTATAAATCATCATGGGCAAGGAGGCAAACTTTCCTGTTAAGTCAACAAAGTCTGTCCCGAAAGACTCTAGGGAGTGAGTGGGCACATCTGCATCAGAGCCGAGGAGTCCTCTGGGAGAAATAATTAGAAAACTTCACCCCCCCTCTTTTTTATGTAACAGCTTTACTGAGGTAGACTTCACATATCATAACATTCACGTTTTTAAAGTATAAAATTCAGTGGCCTTTGTATATTCACAGAGTTGTGCGACCATCACCAGAACCTAATTTTGGAGTATTTTCAATACCCCACCAAGAAACCCTGTACTATCAGTAATCCCTCCTCACTCCTCTTTGCTCTAGCACCAGGAACCACCAATCTATTTTCTCTACCTCTAGACTTGCCTGTTCTGGACATTGCATATAAATGGAATCATGCGAAATGCGGCCTTTGGTTTTCTTGCTTCTTCAACTTAGTATGCTTTCAAGGTTCATCCATGTTGTAGCATGTGTCGTTAACTTCCTTTTTTTATAATGGTATGTTTGCTTTTATTCATAGTTTTATCAACCAAGTAAGATAAGGACTATATTCCCTAGACAATATTGTTTTATTTTGCCTATTTTTTTATGGTGGTAAAATATACATAACTTAAAAATGACCATTTTAAGTGTGCAGTTGGTGGCATTAAGCACATTCACATTTATGCAACCATCACCACTACTCACATCCTAGAACTTGTTCATCATCCCGTACTGAAATTCTCTACCAATTTTTTTTGAGCAAGTCTGACTCAGTGTATTTAACTATTCTAGGTACCTCATATAAGTGGAATCATACAATATTTATCCATCTGTTTGAATTAGTTCATTTACCATGTCTTCAAGGTTCATTCATGTTGTAACATGGATCAGAACTTCCTTCTTAAGACTGAAATATATTCCATTATGTGAATATACCACATTTTGTTTAGCATTTATCCACTGATAGGCATTTGGATTAATTCCATATTTTGGCTATTATGAATAATGCTCTTATGAACATTGGTGTACAAATATCTGTTTGAGTCCCTGCTTTCAATTCCGTTGGGGATAGATAGACAGATAAATAGACAGATGGAACTGCTGCATAATACGCAATTCTATGCTTATTTTTTGAGGAACCACCATCTGTTTTCCAGAGCTGCTATACCATTTTACAATTCCACCAGCAATGCACTCCACGTCCTCACCAATACTTGATATTTTCTGATTTTTTTTATAGTACCCATACTAATGGGTGTGAAGAAGTATCTCATTGTGGCTTTGATTTTCATTCTCCTAATGATTACTGCTGTTGAGCATATTTTCATGTGATCATTGGCCATTTGCAGATCTTCTTTGGAGAAATGTCTATTCAAGTCCTTTTATCATTTTTGAATAGGGTTGTTTTGCTGTTGTTGAGTTGCAGGAGTTCTCTATATATTCTGGATAGCAATCCCTTATCAGATATGTGATTTGCAAATATTTTCTCACATTCTGTGGGTTGCCTTTTTGATAATGTCTCTAATGATAGTGTCCTTTGATGCACAAAAGTTTTTAATTTTGATGAAGTACAATTTCTCTTTTTCTCTTGTTGCCTTTGACGTCATAGCCAAGAAATCACTGCCAGATCCAATGTCATGAAATTTTTCTTGAACTAATTTTGCAAAGTCTGTGTTCTTTGTCATATGCAGCCACTGAATACTCTGCTCAGTTGCCTTAGTGCTCAGCTAATGATTGGGCAAGTGATTTCCTTAAATGCCCCCTTTGTTGAGTGGTTTTGCATGTATGCTGGGGCACACATTCAATGATTAGGCAGGAAATTTACAACTCTGCCTTAGCCTTTACTTCCTGCTTCACAAAGCCTCAAGGTCAGCTATATGTGAGATATTAGGGTCCTCTCAGATCTTTGTTGAATAAGCTCATAGCCCTGAATATGTGTATGGCCTTCTAGATTCTCAGAAATATGTTGGAGTCTTTCAGAGGCTGCTGTAGACATCTCACTCCTCAGTTTTTCCTCTTGAGAATTTTGCTTAGGGTCTGGTTACTCCCAACTGGTATCATCTCCTCAGGTAACTACATTGCTAAACAATTTGCTGCTGAATTTTTGGGGGTGGGGACAAATGGCAAGGGATATGACTGCAGAGAGAAAAGTCTGAGTTAGGTCAAATATAAACGAGCTCTGAGAATGGAATGTTGTAGGGAGCTGCCAGACAAGTCAAGTAGTGACAATTTTCCAGGGATGGAGCTTTTGGGAAGTCCCAAACCCTCTTTTCCCTCCCAAGTGACCGACCACAAGGTGGTTGCTTTGAACAACTATGGTCGTTACAAGGGCATCAGTTTTCAAGGTTGAGCAGTTGGGATGCAGAGGGTAGGAATAAGGCTAGTTAGAATGTCACAAACCTCACTGTTCTTACCACAACCCACCTTTTTTTTTTTTTTTTCCTGGACTAAATGCTCCTTGGAGTGTTGCAAAATCTCGATTAATTTCTAGAGTCCTGGAATGGTTGGTTTTTTACAATTTTTGCCAGTGTTCTTGCTTTTAATGGAGGAGCAGTTCAGAGGCCCTTTGCCATTCTATGCATGCGTCAGCCCCTCTAGTTTTTAGCTTTGATACAACGCTGAGTGAAGAAAGGCATTATGAAACCACTTAAGGATGCTTCCAAGGGAAAGAGGAAAGTTTGAGCCAGTGATAGAGACTTAACTCCAGGGTGTCACTGATGCTAGAGTCCCTTCTGGCTCTGGGCACTGTTGAAGACAACTGGATGTATAAACAATGGAGTCCAGTGCTGTCAGGATTTTGAGTAATGGATCCCAGCCTGTGGGGAAGAAGTAAACCACGTAAAGGCCAATATACATAGGCCATGTTTAGCTCACTTTCATAACATCCAGCGAGCCTGTGTAATCCCTGGAGAGAATCAGGCCAACATAATAGGTCCATAGAAATCCATCTACGGCAGAATTGGCCTTGTCAGGTAGGGGACCTGAGGATGGGAAATGAGTCTCCTAAGATGGCCACTAAAAATGTAGAACTTAAATCAATAATTCTAAGCAGAAATCCAATAAATTTAAACAGTTTTAGTCAGAACCCTGCCAGTGAAGAGTCAATAGATAAACAAATAATCATAGTGGTTAGAAGACTCTTGTTTCCGCTCTCAGTGTGTTTGCCTGGTGACACTTTACAAAGTCCTGGAGACTCTCCGGAGTTGACCGACGCCGTGGATGTGCGGCGGCGGCCTGAGCTTGGGCATGGACGGGGGACTCGTGATCACAGCACGTGCCACCTGCTCGACCTACCTCTGTACCAGACGCTGTGCTTCTCACAACAGGATTCGGGATTGGTGCTGATCCATAATCTGTTTGTTAGTGGTTCCCGACAGGAAATACAGGAATCAACAATAAGTATCTAAACATTTCTGTAACAGTTTGACACTCCTGCCATTTCCAAGCATGTGATCATTGTTTAAGCGTTTTATTTTTATTGTATTTTACGAAAGTATCAGTCTAGGTTGGAAAAAAAAGAAAACTCCAAAACGGGTCCTTCATTTCAGATAGTTGAGAAACACTGTTCTAAAATGTTATTCGCATTGCATAGACGAGGAAACAGAGAAGCTCAGAGAGATGAATTACTTGCCCCAGGTGACGGAGTTAGCAGGTGCTGGGATCTGAACCCACTTGACTTGACTTCAAGGCTGTGGTCTCAGGGACCGTGCTGTGAGCCCTAGGACGCTGCGCTTCACCCCATCGACGATGGATAATTGATAATTTGGCCGCTGGTTGTGGCTGCGGCAGCCCTTCACAGAGCCCTCCCATTTAATGCCTCCAAAGACCCGTATAGAACTCGAGCTCACCTATCACTGGGCAGGAGGTAAGCAAGGGGCTGCCCGCGGGGCCTCGATGCTAGGGTGGAAGACTGGGGCATAGGTATTTGTGTTATTAATCACTTGTGGCCAGGAAGCCTGGGTTTCCAGCCACAGAAATGTGGGTCTAAGCACTTCACACTAATTACCATGGTTTCACAGCTGTGATCAATTCACGTTTTCTCACTTTGTGCTCAAGCCGGGTCTGTGGGGACTGATGTGAAAGAGGTGTAAAAATAAGTTCTGTTTCCAGCCAGATTAATTACGGGCTCTGCTAAGGCCCCAGTGCGACTGCCTGGGCTGCAAGATTGATTGACTCAGCCCCGGTCCAGCTGCAGGAAGGCCATGCCGACCTGAACCGGGCTGTCCGAGGAGGGGAAACGGGAGCTGGGCCGTGGCTGGCCCTGCCCAGCACCCGGTCTCGGCTCTCTCAGTGCTGCCTCCACGGCAGGGCCCGTCCTCCCTTTCCACACCCACCCAGCTGAGTCATGTGCTGGGAAGATGAAAATGAGGCAAGGTCTGTAGAAAGCCAAGGCCGGGATGTGGAATGGAGCGGATATGCTCAGCAAAGGCGAGCGTCATTGTTATTAGTGTTAATTATATTTATTGTTACTAATTTTTGTAAACATCTGTCTCCTCCTAAACTCGGAGTTCCTTGAGGGCAAGGGCTGTTTCTTATTTTCTTTTATTGCGGGGACCCAGCATGGTGCTAGGCATGCTGTTGGATGTTCTATAAATGCTTGTTGAATGAATAAATTACTTGATTAAATTGACTCCAATTAGCATATTTCCTCCTTATAACTAATTCATTTCACTTGTTACTGGCTTTCTTCCCCATAATATCCATATCCTATAAATAACTGATTAATTCCCAGACGGGCTTGCCCCACAATTCATAGAAAGCCAACCTCGAGTCTGTTGGTTAAGCAAGACATCTTTCCGTTCAGTGGTGGCCCCCCTACCCTTTTAATTCATTCACACACATTAATTCAATCCATAAACATTGAGAGCCTGTTTGGATCGGCCGCTGAGTTAACCCCAGGAAGGACAGCTGGGAAGGACACAGTCCCAGACATTAAGTTGTGTTTCGACTGGGGTGAGCACCTAGGAGGGACCCGAACCTGGCCTTGAGGGGCTAAGAGGTCCCTAGCAGAGGATGGCTCTGCTGAGTGTTGCTGGATGAACTGGAGGAGGTGAGCGGGGCTGGGGAAGAGACCAGGAGCCAGGCAACGAAGGCCTTTGTAAGTCCTGATAGGGAAGTTGAACTTCATTTGGGGATAATGTGGAAAGCTGGAGTGGTGGGTGGGTGGAGGGGAGGTGGGAACTTTACACTCTTGGATTTGCAGTGTAGACAGCTCACTTTCACCACAAAATAAGGGATGGACTGAAAGGGAGAAAGCCTGGAGAGGAGACACAAGTTTTGTAAGGTCAGCTTTAGTAGGCTGGGTTTGCTTCTACAGAAAGCCTAAGAACCCAGCACCCTCTTTGTTGCCATGACCTGAATTCTGACAGGCTCTTTTTACTGAGCAAACAGCTGCACAAACCCTGATCCAATCCACAAAAGGCTTAAATACATTATGTATGTCAGTACTCCAAAAACAAGCAATATGGCACTGCGTATTTCATGAGGCGGTGAGTGAAGGGGGGTTAGAGGCGTCGCACTGTGTGTGTGTGTGCATGCACGTGGACACACGTGTCTACAGAGGTAGGGAGGTCTCCTTTTATGAAGGAAGTAGACAAATCCTGGAGACAATGGAATTTACTGCATGAAATCTGGAGAAGAGGCAGCAAGAGTGGTGACTGGTTATCAGGCTAGCTAAGGACACGTTGAAGACTGGAGCTTTCTGTGACACAGAGGGCAATGGCGTGCTGTGAAGTCAGGGGGTAAGCAGGCACTGGGTGTGTGCTCGGGGCAGAGCACAACTCAATGTGTACTCTTTGGATAAGTGATTTTCAAGCTGCTAACTGAATTATGAAGTTAAGAAATGACACCTCTGAGAAACAGCTCATCAGAGTTGCGCACTTTGCCTAGACTCAGCAGAAGTCGCGGGTGGTGGGTACGGGGTGAGGCTGAGGGATAGCTACGGTCTCGTGTGCAAAGGAACAACAGTGGGTGACAGATGTAAATGATGTTTCCTATGCCTGCTGACAACGGGGGATCAATACACCGAAAATGCAATCGTTTGGATGAAATGTTTTTGCTGAAACGAGGTCTTCCTAGGAATTTGTGAGGGTTCCCTCAGGGTGTCCCCAGTGAGCAGCTCTCTGAGAGCAAGGGTCCCTGGCCCTGCTGGGAAGGAGCCCGGCAGGACTGGTGGCCACAGATCCTATCTGAGTGGTCAGAATGGTCCAGATTGCCTTGCAACAACATGGTCCCACCAGAGCCTCAGGAAAACAGCAGCCATTGTCAGAAAAGGGGGCAGGGCGCCTCTGAACAAAGGTTTGAGCTAACCAAGAATGGGGGCCACTGTGATGACGACAATGGGCTGAGCACCGACTATGGGTCGAGCACTGGAGTAAGCGTCTGCCCCACCTGATCTTACTAATTCCTCGGAACAGCCTCTTGTGGTCAATACTAAGGATGTCCCCGTTTTGCATATGAGCAAGCTGAGGCTGAGATAAGGTAAGTAGCTGTTCAGTGTCACTGAAGGAAATATATTCTGGGATTTTTGTAGCCCTCCGCCTCAATTTCCTCCTCTTCACAGCATACGGAGAGATGCTTTGATGGAAGAGGGTGGGACTAGATTTTCTGCGGCAACAACTCTGTCCATGTCATCGGCCTCAGGGGCCACGCTGGCTCTTGTCCTGATGTCCTAGCCACTGTGTGACACCCACCCAATACACTTCCTTCCGGCTGCAGTTAGCCGGAATTGGCTTCTGCCTCTGGTGACATAATCACAGGCTGGCAAAGCATGGGGGTTTGGGCCCAGGCCATGCCTGTGGGCAGTGGCAGGCACAGAGCTGCGTCTGTGGCACACACAGCAGGGACAGTAGGGACTCTGGAAGAGGCGATGAGACCCACTGAGAGGAGACAGGGCGCCACTGCTTCCCTGCCCAGCAGCGTGCATCAGGAGCTAAGAGTCCACGTTTCCAAGTTAGGTACTCACCAGTCCAGCTGCGTGGACATCTTCTGAGAGAAGCGCAGACACGGCGACGTAGGTTCTGTGTCCTGATGCTGGGGCAGTGCTCAGGCCAGGCGCTCAGCTCCCAGGGTCGTCCACGGAAGGCATGGCCGCAGCCCACCTTTTCACCTTGCTTGAGTCTCACTAGCCTGCTCACAGACTCCTTCGGCGTCTTTGCTTTCTCCCTCACGCTTCCCGAAGGGCCTGATACCAGCCACACGAGCTGGGGTGAGGTCCCATCCATGGCCATACTTTCTTCTCTGCAAATTTGTCCTGGAAGGAAAGGTTTCATTCCCAGGTAAAGGAAGGTGAAGAAGCTTCAGGAAGTAGGTGAGTGACACTGGGTGGGATTGGGAGCTGATCACACGTGTCCGGGAGGGCTTGGCTCATGCCTCCCTCACCATGGTTGCCTCCAGGCAATTGTTCTCCACTGATCTTGGCTTCTCTGGTTCCCCTGAAGATTGCTCTGCCTCATTGGCCGGATCTGCCACATAGGCAAGCCAGATTGGGCAGGAAAATGCCAGCCTGATCGTTTTCCAGTCTGCTGTGTTTCCTTGCCCAGCCACGGTTTCTTCCAGCTGACTGCATTTTTTCCTATTTTTCCTGCCTTGTTACATGGCTCTCTGGCCCATCTCTTGGGCATCGGGCCTCCTGGAGTCCTGTGTTCAGTGTCCTGGGAAGTCAGCGAGGGGGCCCTGGGGAGAAAATGGGGCTTTTAAAAATACTTCTGTACTTTAAGAGAGAAAAAGGCATAGAATTTGTGATTCGGTGAACTTATTCAGCAATGTGGAAGAGATTAGTTTTTAATTACTTTAAACTTGAAAAGCGAAATAAATACTAATAGACCAAAGCAATCAATTCATTAATCTTATAATGCCATTTCTTTTCACTTGATATAATATAATTGATCCCATTCTAGTCATTTTTATTTCGTTTTTGAATAGGTGATATATGCACATGGTTCACAAACCGGTAAGTATAAAAACTTACACAGAGATATGTTTCCTTCCCAACCTTGATCCTCATGTGCCTTTCCCCATCAATAACCACTACTTGGAATGTTTTTAAATGACTGAAATCGATCTTACAAACCAATACTCATCCTCCCCTTTTTATATCTTTAATACTTTCATATTAACTAAAAACTAATATTTTAGTTTTTACTTAGTATAAAAAATATGTGGGATAAAATTATCTTTTGAGATGATCATTTCTTTAAAAAAAATTAAAAATACATGTTATATACCAAAGACTCTGTTGTCATCTTTAAAATTCTTATCTCTTTCTCTCTCTCTTTTTTTTTTTTTACAAACCATTCTCCACTGTTTTCAGGTGATCCGATATGAGCTTTTGTGTCTCAAAATCCCAGAAAGATTTGTTGAATGTGAACTTGATCTTAAGATACATGTGGTAAATGATCAATACCATGGGGAAACTTATTCAGAGTGGCATTCGAATGTTAAAAACCCTAAAAATAATTTCTGGCTAGGCACGCCCCTTGTCCGCCCAGGGTCTCAAACTGTCAGGAGGAGTGTGTTCTCTTAGACCAAACAGAAAGATGTCAGGGGCAATGGTCTCCTTGGGAAATGCCTTCAACTCAGATCAACAGGTGTGGCCTGAGCACCACCACAGACCAGGTCCTGTGCCAGCTGCTGTGATGGGAGAAAAAAACATGATTTTGAGGTAGTCTGACAGTTGGATATTTTGGCTTGAGGTTACCATGTAGAGAAAGAGAGAGAATGTTAGAACAAGAACAACAGAAGAAACAATGTCCAACTCTGGCCACATCTTAGAGTCACTGAGGGGAGCTTTTTAAAAACTACTGGTCCCCGAGCCTCACATTCTAGATTTCTGATTTAGCTGATTTGGAGTGCAGCCCAGGTATGACTGTGGGTTTTTTTTTTTTCCTTGCGTTTCCAATGTACCTTTTTTAAAAATTTATTTTCTCACCATAGCAGCACATACCCTCCCTAATGTCCATCAACCAGCCACCCCATCCCTCCCACTGCCCTTCCCCTCCAGCAACCCTCAGTTTGTTTCCTGAGATTTAGAGTCTCTTATGGTTGGAAGCTTCTCTAGGTGACTCTACTGTGTAACCAGGGGACAAGCCACCACTCTAAGGTCATTCGAGTCCAATATATTCACCTTGAATTGCATTGAGATACAAAAGCATGTGAATATAACTTGTATAATGCAAGTGTCCTATTAAAGACCTCAATTTACTTTGTTCTCAGAGAGTAAAAGTCAACAATAAACATGGTTCTTCCCTGATGCAGCTGGACAAAACCATCTACTATCTATTTGAACTTGACTGTATGCCCTGGAGCCATAGTTCAAACTGAATCAAGCCATGCAGGACCCAACCCCTTACAGTTGGGCATCATAGGGGTAGCCCTGAGTTTCATGGCTCCGTGCCTTCCCTCTGGATGTCTCTTCCTGCTCTTCTCTTTAAAATGATCACTACCTTCTTCTCTTTCCTTCTGAAAACAAATTTTTTGTCCAGAGTTTCGAGCAGCACAGGCAGGATGCTACTTCTTAAATTGGTCCCAAGGTCACATGACCTTACTCTATGCATGGCTCTGAGGAGACAAAGTGTGCGACCTTGTTTAATTCCAGTGTTTCCCAAGCTTATTTGACCACGGAACACTTTTTGTGTTCAAGAAAGTGAAGTGAGATGTTCCAGAGACCCAAGCTTGCATTTTGAATGAAGCACTTACTAATAGGTAGCAGTCTCCAAGATGGCCCTCAGTGATTCTCACTGTTGATATTTATGCCCTGTGTAGTCTCCTCCCATGCCGTGTGACCAAGGTGATATTGAGTGAGCAGTGGTGTGTGACTTCCCAGGCCAGCTAATAAAGGGAGTTATGGCTTCTGCCTTGCCTTTTCTTTGGTGGCTCACCCTGGTTAGAGCCAGTCACCATGTTGTCAGGACACTCAAGCAGCTCTGTGAAGGGCCCATGTGGGAGGGAACTGAGGCCTCCCATCAACAACCAGCACCAACTTGTGGGTCAGCCACCTTGGAAGTGGATCCTCTAGTTACAGCCAACACTCCAGCAGATGGTAGCCCTGACCGACATCTTGACTACAACCTCATAAGAGACACTGAGCCAGAAGTACCAGCTGAGATGCCCCGAAATCCCTGACTCACAAAAACTGTGAGAGAGAATAGATGTTTATTATTGTTTTAAGCCACCAGGTTTTGAGGCAATTTGTTATTCAGGATTGATAACTAACACAAGTGGGGATTTTACCCTTGGGTCCCAGTTTCTTAGTCCTTAAAGCAGAAATTATAGCAGCTTCTTCATACAGTGACTGTGCCAATTTTTAAAGGAGAAAATGCTTGACTGATAGTATGTGATCAATAATTGGGAGCTATTTTTTATTAACTCATTCAGAACATTCTTTTTAGTTTCTGTCCCCTTAAAATCTCATACTATCATTTCATTTTGCTATTTATGCTTATATTAGCTGTTCCAAATAGATGGAAAGCTCCTCACATTTTATTTCTTTTGTCTCATCTCACCTGACAACAATTTGAAAATGGTCTTTCACATTCACAATGTCAGCAATAACAGGTGGCTTCCAAAGGCTTGCTGTTGTTGTGTCCTGAAAGTGTCTCCTTCGGAGATCTTGTTGATAGCCACTGCCCTGCTCCATTCACCCTACGGCCCACTGTGGAGACTCGCCACCTGTTTATGACCATTAGACCACAGGACAACCTGGTTCATAGCCTTGGGGATCCCATCTTGCCAGGTAGGACAGGTAGGTGGGACCAGAGAGATACCATAGTTGACAGTGCTAACGTAGAGCTTTAGGACCCTTACTACTCAAATACTATAGTTCCCACTTCTGCAAAAGCTCTTGAATCTCTCCACTTCCGTCTGTTCTCATAGCTGCTACCCTGGGCCAGGTTATTATCTTGCCTGAACTATCACAATGGCTTCATCCTACCCGGTTTTCCGGCTTCCGCGACTGCCCCTCTGTCCCTGCCCCAATCTTGCAGTTAGAATAATCTTTTTAAAGTTTACATTTGATTATGTCACTTTCCTGCACCAAACTCTTTAACATGATTTATAAGACTTTGCAAGATCTGGTTCCTATCTACCCTTCCTTTTCCACCTCCTCACACGTATCTATTTGTAGTTCCTGAATGTGCTAACTTCTTTCTAGTCTGCTGAGCTTTGTACATAATTTTTTCTCTGCTTCAGGTCATGTGACATATGAAGTTCCAGAAGGTACCCCCAAAACACCACCACCACCAAAAATCCTCAGCTCTCTCATTCCAGACATGCTGTAAATACTATATAAAATCCTACCATTCACTAGTAGAGACACCCAAGAGTTTGACAGGCATTTCCTCCTATTAGATGGCAGGTAAGTGGCATGGGGCAAGTGGGCAGGGGTTAGAGACTGTCACACGAGTTCGGTTTCTAGGCATTAAAGGCTATACTGTCCACGTGATTCCCAAAAATCACTCCAATTGACTGGGAACTATGGCAGATCTGTACTGGTGGGTGAGAGTAGTTAGAAGTGAATGGAAAGCAGACCAGGTTAGAATTCTGGGATGCCTGGGCCAATGCACGGACTGGACAATTTTTCTGAATTCTAGACCTAGAAAAACAATTGCCAACGAGACATGTCCACTTGCTTGTCCTACAGGCACCTCAAACTGCACATGTCCATGATCAAACTTATCATGGGCTTTCCCAAACCTTCTGCTCTTCTGGCATTTCCTTTCTCCATGAATTAATGGTGCCATTACTTACCCAGTCCCCGAGCCAGAAAACCTGGTTGTAACCATGTCCTAACCTTAGACAAGTCACTCATGATGTCCTGTGTATTCTGCGTATTAAATATCCCTTCTTAGTTAGTCTTCCTTTCTTCACCCACAATTGCTGTATCCTTGGTGCTACAGGTCCTCATCTCTTTCTCAGACTATCGTTACAAGAGTTTCCCAAAAGATTTCCTGCTCCCAATCGTGTCTTCCTCCATATATTCCCAGAATGATCTCTGGAAAATGCAAATCTCTTCTGATTAAAAGTCCTCAATGCCTCCTTTATTCCCTAAGATTGAGTTCCAGATCCTTGTCATTACACACAGGGGCCTTGATGATGTGCCCCGGCTTCCTCTGAAGCCTCACCTTTGACCCACGCCCCGCTCTCATACTGCACTCTGGCTGTGATGACCTCCACGCTATTCTACTCTCCTTGGACCAGACCGTGAGGTCTCACCTCTGCCCAGGGCCTCTCTCACTGTCTCTGCCTGGAAAGTCTGTTCTCACTCAGTCTACGCATCTCACAAACACCTTCCCCTGAGGTACCTTAAAGTCTTAAAAGAAAGTCTTGAAAGATCTCTTAAGATGCAGTACAAGCACCAGAGGCTTGCTGAAGTCTTTCCCGACCACCACTATGTCTTCTCCCCCTCAGATGAGTAGTTAACATGGTGGGTGTTCCCCATTTTAGCAGCAACTGGCTGACTGGGGGAGGGCGTGTGGGGGATGGAGTTCAAGTGTGTTAGGCAATGGTATGAAAAATTTGCTCAGCGGAAACCGTCAGTGGGAGGGAGGAGGATCCAGGATTAACTCGACTTTGGATTTGGCACTGACACTTTGGCCCTCGGCCTACACGAAACTGGAGTGGGCTTGGAGGATATGAGGCTGCTGGCTGGAAGGAATCAGTCTGTGGGACAGCGAAGGATGGCAGACAGCCTCTCTGGCCCCTCAAAACTTCCATGCTGCTCGTTTTGGTGTTGGTGGAAATCTCAGTGCGAGTGTATGTGCGTGTAGTAGAGAGGGGAAGATGAGGGCAGGCAGCAGAGGAAAAGGGAGAAAGAAGAGAGATTCTGGAACATACCGCAGCCAAAGGCTTGGTGGAGTGGCCCTCAGAGGGGGGAGGGAAGGGCCAGGACTCTGGGTGGGTAAAGGGGAGGGAGAGTATCATCCCATTAAACAGCTCTTCACCAGGCCTCGTAACATTCAGGTTTGTACCTCTTGGCACTCCCAAACCACAGTCCTACTTCCAGGGGGCCTTAGAAAAGCCAAGGGTGTTTATGGTGGGGGTGGGGGTGGCACACGGGCCACCCTCCTGCCTCCAGTCACTTACCCAATACACTGCGACCACTGGGACCCATTTCTCTACAGCAGGCACCCTAATCTTGCAAATGCGGGAAAAGCGAGCATACAAAATGAAAGCTGCTGGGTACCGGTCCCGCTGCTGGCTTGGAGGGAATCCAGTGGGGACCCTAGGCAGGGGCTGCCCTTGCTTCATTCCACTGGGACTTGCTCACGAAGCGATGGTGGTGCTTTCCCCAAGAACACTGTGTTTTTATTTAACCAATTCAAAAGGAAGTTAACTTTTCCCGAAGCTTCACATAATTGGAAACATGCATTCTGGCAAAGAGGGATGGAGAAATTCTTGGTACACGTCCAGCAGAAAGGCCAATCTCTCACCCGCTGGGCCTGACAGAGGCTGGGCCGCTGGAGCCTGGCGAGTTTGGGCGGGAGACGGAGCCCCGCGCCTGGCGTGCCCGGTGGGTGGCTGCATGAGTGCTGCTGCTAGGCTGCACAGAAACTCAGGGGGAGCCTTATCAAGAGAACAAGGGGTGGACTGACAGTGTGGGGCCATCCTCCCTAAAGCCCCAGTGTAACTCCGACCGGTGACGTGTCAGCCACTCACAGAGTACAACTATGACAAGCAGGTGGGGGGATGACCGTGTGGTGGAGGGGAAGAAGGGGGGTTCTGTCCGTTACTTATTAACACATTTCTCAGCTCTTCTAAACCTGTTTCCTTGTAGATAAGTTGGGGGCCACTGAGGCCTGACCACAGAGCTGTCATTAAGGTGGAAAAAGTACTTATACAATATGTATAATACAGTCACTGGCACTCCATATTAATGATGAGTAACGTGACGTGATTTCCTCCTACTATTGATTAGGTCTTGTTGGCTAGCTAATGAAGGGAGAGGAGACACCACCAGAGCGAGTGTGGAAGGTCCCTGGATGGACTTAGGTGCCTGTATAGCTCTCAGCTCATCACCTACTCCCCCTGGGTGAGCCCCCCCCCCCCCCACGATGATGTCTCTACTTGTCTTGGCCCCTTGCTGCTCCAGACCTCAGTCTCGGAGCTCTGGCCCAGCTTGCCCGGGACCCAGGAGCCCATACCCATGCTCTCTGTGCTTCTCACCTGATCCTGATCAGGCTGCTCTCAGCTCCCAAGGCCATGGATGGCTTTATTCTCCCTTCTGCAACTACTCCCTTTCCTGCTCCAAGAAGCTTCCAGGAATCATTCCAATGGCGGACGACAGCCTGCCTTCTCCAGCATGACCTCATTCCTGGATTTGAGAGAGTTTCTCAGGGGTGAAGAGCCAGTCTTTGGAACAGCCAGGCCTGAATTCTAATTCCAGCTCAGTTATTTACCAGCTGTGTGACTTTGGGCAAGTCGCTTAGCGTCCCCGAACTTCAGTTTAACTGTAAAGTAAGAATAATAATAGCAGCCTCATAGTGATATTATGAAGATCTAATTAGGATCTAGCACTTGGGAAGTGTCTGATAGATGGTAGTTATAAGAATGGTTATGCTTACAGCTGTATACAGGTGTATGAGTCGGCATGAGCCGTAACCTCTGCATTCCTCCTGTGCTCGTCTCTATCCCTGGGGCGACAGAAGGGGAGCACACACCTTACAGGCCAGTCACTCAGGTGGGACCTGGCTTCTAATTCTGGCACTGCCTCTAATTAGCTGTGTGGCCCTGCAGAAGTCACCTCCTAGAGCATTTTCTCTGGGCACTTTGCTGAGGTCCGAGCATAAAGCGGGCACTCTCTCCAAACTGAGACAAAAGTGTTGGCAGACAAAGGGCTAAGGAGCCAGGGTCCTAATAGGGTTTCCGAGCTGTCAAGACTGAGTTGTGGGAGAGAATGGGGAGGGGCCACTGTGCTCGGATTTTGTTTCTCCGCCTCCAGCTTCTTCCCCAGACCCTCCTGGGCCCCAGCAACCCTGCAGGCTGCAGGAAAGAGGCTTCTCCAGCCTGGCGCGGCCTCTTCCCTCCCTGAGCCTGAGGCTGCTGCAGAACTGAGCCTGATTGTTTCCCCGGAGTCCCTGAGCTTCTGCCTTTGTGTCAGGTAACAGCAGCGTGCCTGGGAGCCTACCGAGTGCTACGAAGGGGCTTTTACCCCTGGATCTGGCCTCTAGGGGTGTAGGAACCCTAATGTTGCATATGGGGACTCCTGTTCTGACACATGGGCAGAATGCTTGCAAATCAGGGCCCTGGAAGCCGGGAATAAGATAGAGCTGAGATGCAGGGATCCTGGATCCAGAAGCATAGGGAAGGAGCAGGAGAAAGGAGCTCAGAAACATCCAGATCCCCACCATGCGCGGCACTGCGTTAACACTTTACACGTATTTGTGCCTCATTTATATTTCTGCAACAAACTATGAAATAGCCCTATTACCAGTCCCATGTTAGAGAGAAAGAAGTTAAGGCTGAGAGTTTACGTGACTTGCCCAAGGTCACCCAACTTGTCAGTCCCAGTGTCAGGATTTGAATCTAGGTCTTTCTCTCTCCACAGCATAAGCACTGAGCCACTGAGCCATAGAGGAGGTTAAGGGGACATTCAGCCTTGTGAGGTATAGACACCATTACCCTCATTTTAGAACTAAGACCCAGACTTCCCCAAAGATTCGCAGCAGGGATCTGAACCCAGCTCCATCTCACGCCCTAGCCTGTGTGAGAACAGTACCCTCCCCGTCTCCCCAGCTGAGGAGAGCGGCTTTAGGTTCCCACGGGACAGGGCAGGCACAATTGGACTTTTGGGGTCCCTGCTTCACTGAAGACTTTAAACCATTTTCAATATCACTGACCACTTTTGCCAATTTAGTAAAAAAAAGTTTAACATCAAGAGGAAGCATAAAATTTATGAGGGATTTGTTTAATCTGGTACCATATTACAAGAGCCATTTCAACTCACTGAAAGTATGAAAAGCATTTTGCATTTAAGCAAACAAGTTTTATAAGTCAACTGATAATTATGCAATCCCAAATTTATGGTTCCTAGGTCTCATTGGATGAAATGTGAAGTAGAACAATAAACTCGTCAGATTATGACAAATTAAAAGAGGAATGTGAGATATTTATTAAAGCAACAGGCACTAATGATATAGCTTGGGGCCTGATACTTGAGGATGAGAATAAAAATTTTGATAAAACGCCAATATTTCTGCAAAAGCAATATTCATTAACATCTGCCACAAGAGGTCAAGGGACCCAGAAACTTTGCATAAAAACAATGAACAACTAGGGGGAGTTGAGCAGGAAAACTAGGTGGCTGGAGAAGTGTGAAATGCCTTTAGAATGTCTGGAAGTCTCCCTTTTCATATGTATAGGCCAAGAGGTTAGCGGTTTAGAGGTGACCTGGGGCTAGAACCTCACAATATGTCACTGCATAGACCCTGAGATGGGTTTTTACCAGTGCACCCTTTTGAGGGTGGTGGTGCGAGGTGGGATCACTGACAAGCCTGTGTGGTTACCTTCATTGGATCCCCTCACCATTAAACAAATACAATTCTGGATCTTAGGCAAACACTATCTTTTAACATGTATGTTTTCAATAAACTGGGGCTCACCTAGACTAATCCCGGGAGCATGGGTGAGAGGGTTACTCTGGGCAGCACCCGCAGCTGTTTGGGCCTTGCGGGCACAAGTCCCAGACTTCAGGGAGCAGAGAGTAGTGTCCTGAGCTGGGGCCTGTCCACATTTCTGACCTGCATAAACACGACAGGGTCGTGTGCTGTGCCACTAGGTTTGGGTGCTTTGTTCTGCAGCAAGAGATAAACCAGAACACGGCAGAGTCTCCTACATTTTAAAGGCAACAGCTAACTCAAGACTGAAAAACAACATCAGCAATACAATTAGGCCAGTGAATAGTGTGCAGACCAAATGCAATTGCTCAACCCATCTCATGAGACACTAATTTGAGACTTCAACTTAGAGAAATTATAAATGGTAGGCGGTTGGTGACAACAGAGAGCCAGGAGAGGGGACAGAGATGGCTTCAGGAAGAGGCAGCGGGCACAGTGTTTGGTGGGTGTGCCCAGCATTACGGCGGTTTCCAAATGGCTAATATTAAATAAATGAGAGTGCTCCCTGAGAGGCCAGAGATCCGTGATAAACCTGGACTACACTGGCTTCTCATGCACCATATACTCGGGCTTCTCCGAATCCACACGAGCAAACCACTAATGGCTATTTTTAATGCACAAATACCAAATATTTATTTCCTGCAGGGAACCTCAGTCTGGAGGCTCTCATTTATTTCTCCCTTACCTGGGAGCGGCCAAGTGCTGTGTTTTCGCAGGTTGGGTTGGGAGAAAACACTGCTGGACAAGGTAGGGGCCAATGCCATAAGGATATTGGGCCATTGCACACAGAATCCGTGTAAATAAGGCTGCTTAGACCCAGGGGGATACTGACAAACTCATGCATGCACCAGCCCAGCTCATCTTATGAGGAGCTTGTTCTCCATCACCCTGGGACTGTGAAGCCAATTTATGTGAGACTGCTGGTCAGTTACAGTCAGTGGTGTGAGGGCCACTCATAGACACATTAAGTCCCAGAGCAAGTCGAGAGCTTACGATCCAGCCTTCTTGTTTTACAGATTGGGAAATCAATACCCAGAGAGGGAGAAGGACCTGCTCAAGGTCACACAGCCAGTCAGTTAAAAAATTGGAACTGAAACTCAGCTTCCCTGACTTCCTTTGGGTAACCAACTTGTTTTCCTAGGCTTTCATAAGCTTTCTGTTTGACTTCATCCGAAGGTCTTCAGAGTATAGTTTGTATCTTTCTTCACGATTTCAGTAATACATGAAGAGAATAATTTTCTTTGAAGCTTGAATTTTTCTAAGCCACACGTCATGTTCACTTTCATACTGTACCAACCGTGTAGGAATGTCACAGAAATGTTGCCTTCCCGGCTCTGATGGCCACTGCTGAAGGGGGTGGGCTTATGTGGCCACATTTGGACCACAGGACCCTGTTTCCAACTCCTTTCTAATTCATAACTTAATTGACCTAAAGACAGCTGGTCCATCACCTGGACAGCAAACAAGGACTCTCTTTCTCTCTCTCAAAACTTGTCACCAAGAGACTCAGAAACTACAGATAGAGGATAATGAGCATTTGAATGAAAAGGTTATATAGAGTCATAGGCATTACAGAGAAGTCTGCACTGTGGAGTGGGTGGGGGAGAGCACAGCTGCGGGGGGGCCCTGGGCTCCCTGAGGCCAATTTCGTGCCCAAAGGGCCAGGCTGATGCCCTCTCTACTCGAACTAGCTGGTCCTGAGAGCGAATAGACCATCAGACATAGCGCCTTTCCTCATCAGGCTCACAACCCAATGGTGAGGATAAAATATATAACCGAATAGCTTCGGATTCTATTTTGGTGAGTCTGGAAAGGAACTGGATGTTCTTTTTTAGAAGATCTCCACAATCCTGAAGACTAGCCAAGATCAAGAGCACTGATTTCCTGACGAATAAAGTCCTAGTCCCTTGCAGGTCCACACTCCCTTCTACGCCTTGGCCACTGCCCACCTCTTGAGCCTTATCTCTTTCCCAGTCCTGCTTCAGAATTTCGGCGTCAAGCCTAGACTTTTCTCCCTTTGGAGAGAGATTTTTTTCTTAAAACATGGGAGTACAGAGAGAGAATTTCTCTAAAATACAAGGGTACACAGGGTGGCATACCCTCAAGGGCGTCCTCAGAAGGAGACTCAGTCCTGCTGCCCTGTGCATGGGCCCCTCCCCTCCTGCCACCGCTCTCGGCGCGGTTTCTCCCCCAGGTGGGAAACCCTCCCTTCTCACTTACAACCTATCCTTTCACGGCCCCAAGACTCCCTCTGTTAGCATAGACGAGTTTCCTCCAGGGGCTGGGACAAAAGGGAAGGAATTCTAGTACAGAGGGGGAGGAGGTCACCATCTGGTTTCTACACCCTGCACATCCCTTGGGCCCCAAGGGACAGCATGGGAGTAATTAGGTCTTTCTCAGGGAACACCCTGGGTCTTCCCCTTCCTCTCTGCTCCCTTCTTCAGACTGGTTCTCTGAGAAGCTCCCCTCAGCTCCTTCTGGAGTCCTCACTCTTTCCCACAGGGAGGACCTCATGCCCCTCCTCTCCACGTGTCTCCCCAGATCTGAGCTGTTTAGGTTGGAGGAGGGTCCTAGGCCTCTGAAGGACAGAGGACTCTGCTGACAGAGCTGTGTGAGGCAGTAAGGAGGTGAAGCTAGTGCTTCTGGATGCGTCCTTCATATCCAGTTTTCTCTGGGGCTGCAGGCTCACTTATTTTTATTTCTGGTTTTTTTGAGCCTGATAGTTAATGGAAATACCTATATCAAGAATGGACACTTTTTAGGGAAGCTGGCTAGTACCATCTTAAGCTAAAATGAGAAAGTGCTTCCTTAATTAGCAAGACACCTTCTATTTCCTCAGAGCCGAGAGCTCCTGTTAGGGTAAAGAAACCACTCAGCATGTGGTTTCTTCCTACTCATTACTGGTGGCTTCCGTAACAATGAAGAAGCCACAGTATGCATCTGGGTTACTCTCTGTGACACCGGGAAGGGCGTCCCACTCACATTTCTGATTCTTGGATTATCCCACTTTTTCAGTGGGATAATCTCCTTGTTCCTCTATCTTGCCTTTGTTCTAGCGGTTCCTACTACCTCCACTGTTCTTGTCCTTTAACTCTTTACTACACTGACTCTTGTCTAGTCTCCTGAACATGACTAAAGTTTTTTATTTCCCATACAGAACTCTGGTAGTCACTCGTTAGCAAGAGAAAATTCGAACGTCTGAGGTAGCACCTCCCCCGGGAAGCCTTTCCTGCCATCCTCCTCCCTCCAAGTGTTACCCGTCTGCCCTTACAGACTCCACAACTACCTCCATGACACACTGATCAGAGGTCAGTTCAAGGGCTTGATGATGGAGGAGTTGTGCCTTAGCAGAAGCCTAGAGCAAAAAGTATCAGGGCCAAAGCATGATACTGGGGAGACTCCAGTATGATTCTAGATGGCCATGCAGTGGGCAGAGGAGCAACAGAGAAGCAGAGGATAATGGACAGGGTGAGAGCAGACAGCTGCATGGTGGGCCAGATGGGGAAGGAGAAGGACTTCCCCATAGGGATAGAGCTGGCACAGAAACTGTGAAGAGAGGAGGAGAAGGAGGGGTGCAAGTGGATGTCTTCAGTTTTACTGGCCTGGGACTTACACATTTTTTTGAACTGGAAGATGTAATAAAGCAAAAATTTTACTCTATAACCCAGCAGACATTTGTCATATCCTACCTGGGGATAAGTTTCACAGAACATGCATGAGAAGCATTGATTTTTCCTTTTCTATCCTACTCCATTCCATTCCATTCTACCCCATCCTCATCCCACCCCCCTGTCCTATCCCATCCCATCCCATTCTATCCCATCCCATCCCATCCCACCCTATCCCATCCTGTCCCATCCCATCCCATCCCATCCTATCCCATCCTGTCCTATCCCATCCCATCCTGTCCCGTCCCATCCCATCCCACCCTATCCCATCCTGTCCTATCCCATCCCACCCTATCCCATCCTGTCCCATCCCAGCCCACCCTATCCCATCCTGTCCTATCCCATCCCATCCTGTCCCATCTCATCCCATCCCACCCCATCCTATCCTGTCCTATCCCATCCCATCCCATCCCATTCTCTTTCATTACAAAAATGCGGATAGACTCTCTAAATTGATCTTATAACCCATTAACAGGTCAAAGGCACAGTTTGTGTGTGTGTATATGTGTGTTCTCTTCCAACATTTTATCTTGAAAAAGTTAAATCTGCAGAAAAATAAAAGAGTAGAACAAGAACATACATATACCCCTCATCTAGATTCATAAATTACCATTTTGCTACATCTGTGCACACTTTCTGCAGGTGAAAATAACATATGCATGTATGTCTATAAATACACGAGTGTATTTTATGTACACACAACCTATTTCTCTTATTCGCTGTAGTTATATTCTATAAAGTTGCAGCAAACTCTGAATTAGCAAATACCGAATCATTGCTCCTAGAGGAAATATAGGGTTAGGTTCCTGCAAGCCTCTGATCACATTTTCATTAATCTTGTTTTATGCATGTTTCTGTTTAAAGACATGTTATTAAATATATGTTGTTGATTCATTAACACTGAGCTCACAGACAGCAGCACTATGTAACTCATGCCTGAAAAAAGCTTATCTAACACATGAATTTTCTCCGGACGGCTCATTACAGCCTTCTTGCACTTAGGATCTCTACACAGCACTTGAGCACTATGCTGGGCACTATTTTAAAAAGCAAAATCTAAACACCCCCCCCCCAACAAAATATACAAGCCACGACCCCACAAAAGTATGGAAAACATGGTCCTAACTAGACTGTGAAAGGGAAACTTGTTTTCTGCACGAAACAAGTGAAATGAAGGCAGAGTGTCGCCTTGTTTGACCTCCACTGGGAACGTGCAGCTTGTGTGACTCAAAGTTTTCACATGTCTGTAGGGGGCCACAAAGGCACCATAAGTATTGATTTGGGGCTTACAAAGCAATCTTAGCCAGCAGGCAGATTTGCAAATATGGGATCTGCGAGTACTGTGGACTGACTGTATGTGTGCCTGAAGGTTGCAGACACTGTATCTCTTCACCCCTGAAGCTCTGCAGAGTCAGGACGTTCTACAAGGAAACTCCATTCCCATTATGTGCCCTGGGAAAACTAATCGTCATCCAATAACATCATCTGATATTCTGACTTCTCCAATTGTCCTCGGGGATTTTTAAGGACAGTTTTGGGGGACCAGAATCCAATCATGGTTTGCCCCCACATTGAAGTTAGTTATGTCTTTTTAGTCTCCTTTAATCTAAACAGTCTCACACCCTTTTGTTTTAAAATGAAACTGTCACTTTTGCAGAATTCAAGCCAATGGTCTCTCCGAATGTCCCACATTCTAGAGTTGTCGATCGCTTCCTCGGGATTCCATCCCGGTGATCACTGCCTAGGTGACTTTGTGTACTTCTTTGGCACACCAGGAGAGGACTCCTGAAGTCAATTTGTTCCTCTGCTGGTGAGGCCACATTGGACTCCCTGGTTGAGGTGATGACCCGTGGTTTGAAACGCACAGCGCTCGGTGAGATGGAGGCAGTGCTGTCAGCTGCAGGAAAGGGGAGCTGAGGGCCCGAAGAGAGGAGACATAGCCGGGAATTACTGTGTGATGAAGGCCAGGAAGGCCAGGGGCCAAGTCCCGGCACAGAAGAGCCACAGTCTCCCTCTGAGGGCAGAGGGCCTGCATTGGCCGAGGAGCCTTTTGCTTGCCAAGAGCATGAAGAAACACAGTGTCAGTGTCTGGGGACTGAGTTTTAATTTCCAGTGAAATTGGGACAAAGTTCCTTTAGGCTAGATATAATTTCTTTTTAAGCCTTGGGTTCAAAGCCTTGGAGCATTCTAAATGCTTAGGAAATTGTTATGGGTAGCAACGAAAGGCAGACTAGCTAGCGCCTGACATAGTGTTTTTCTATGCCAGTGCCACTAGATGATTTAATATTTAATATGATTGTGGTCAAACCCAGTCTGAATGGAGCGAGCCCAAAGCATATCTAGAGCTGCAGCCAAGTGGCCAGGAGCCCAAAGTGATACAACTGTGGTTTACTCACCAGCCTTGAGAGTAACCTCAAGGGCTGGTTGAACTCTCAGACACCGCTTGGTATTTCCTAACAATGATCTGTAATGCATTTGGGAAGCCTGTTTAAATCATCCAATTAGACCGTGTTTTCCAAGGGGCCCTGGCAGGGCCGAGCAGAGCTCCCCTCTCTTTACAAGGCAGCTTCCTCACTCCATCCCTCATTTGATTCTCACAACAGCCCATGCAGGACCCCAGGCCAATGTGACTGTCCCCATGCGCAGACAAGGAAACTGAAGCTCAAAGAAGTTAAAGGACTTGGAGATATCACAAAATCACTGAATGTCTGCTATGAATAGAGGCCTTGACTTTCCAGCTAGGCATCCTTCCTACTGTGGCTTTGGGAGTTAAGCAGGAGTGACAGGCCATTTATTGGTTGGGAATTGCCCCCGTGAGCCATTGTCAGCTTGTGTTCCCGTACTGGACTCCAGCAGTCCTTGACTCATCACAGAGAGGGTCTGTGTGTTTAGAACTGGTCAGAAGGCATCCACTAAAACCCTATTGATTTTCTACAAGGTCAGGAGGGCTCACTCTCATATGGGACCACTTAAAGTGGTCCCATAACTTGGAGGTTAAGACCAGAGAGGTGGGCCAGGACTGGAACTCTAGCTCTGCCTCTTACTACTGTGTGAACTTGAGCAAGTTATGTAACCTTGTTCAGCATTAGCCTTCTCCTCTATAAAATGTGGGTAATAGGACCTCTCTCTAGGTCTTATTATTGGTGAAGACTGAGTTATTACATGTAAAGCACTTAGGTCAGCAGTGAGTGCTCTGTAGTTATCAACTGTTATTATGTAATGTGCTCAATAACCACTCAAACAGTAGACATTGGGTGCCACAGGAACATTCTCATAAATAGTGGTTGCTATTTGCAGATATTACTGAGCATTGCATGCATTTTGCGACATGGCTCAAAGAGGCTAAAGAAACCTCATCAAGCACAGAAGACTGTGATTTGCACTTACTTACGACGTGCTTCGTGAGATGATTTTCCATCTTGTCATCAGCATGCACCGAGGTAAATGCTGGACGAACAGAGATAAGAGATGTGTTGCTTGCCCTCAGAGTTCTTCCAATTTGGCCTGTGGGGAAAGAGTGCAAAAATTCATGCATAAAAAATAAGAACGAGGTACGGTAATGTTTGGCCACATGAAGAGGATTGGGTCTCCTTGGGGTCCCCTTGGGAGAATGTGGGAGGCAAGAACCAGGATAGCAGAGCAAGGTCTGGCAGAGGAAGTAGACTACAGCAGCGGTTCTGCGTTTGTAGGAGGCCATTCCCATACCCTCTTACTGACCAGCGATGAGAGAGCCAACTCTTAGTGACAGGTCCTGAATTGGTGTGACCTTAGAGGACCCTGCAGGGGTAGTTACCCTGTGGTCAGCTCAGAGGGTCTAGGCAACTGGTGTGGGTGTCAGTCAGAGTCAGTCCACACATGGGTCAGAACAACTCTGTTCACCTATTTATCTGTCTGTTCATCTATTTGTCTGTTCACCCAGTTATCCATCTGCTTGTCCATCTATCCATCTGTCCACGTGTTTGTGCATTTGTCTGTCCGTCTCTTCATCCGTGTATCTGTGTATGTTCATGCGTCCACCCATCAGTACAATCACCCATCTATCTGCCATCTTTCCATGCCTCTACCTGTCGTTATTTCCATATTGCGATTTCCCATCTCATTCTATGAAAGATTTGCAGTGGTCACAAAAAGCACAACCATAGTAAAGAACAAGCAAACACGTGCACAGAGGAACAGGAAGGTGTAGAACGAGAAGAGGGAAATAAAACTCAGACTATGTTGGATGGACGTAAGTCACTGGCTGCTAGAGCTGAGCTACAGATTTGTTATTATTTTTATGGTTATCTTCACTGAAGTAGAGACAATCTACCATGTGGTCAGGGGAATAAAGCCTTTATCTCTTGTCCTCAGTTCAAAAAAATACTTGATCTCATGAGGTTTCCTTCAGTTTCTGGGGAGAGGCAGCGGTCTGGTGGATCCAAACAGTGACTTCTAAATCAGGCAGGCCTGAGTTCAAATCCTGCATCCAGCACTGAACAACTGTGTGACCCTAGGCAAGTCACTGAGTCTCTCTGAGCCTTACTTTTCTCATCTGTAAAAACGGGATAAGTGTGGTGCCCGGCCTCAAAGAACTGCAGTCCGGATTGAATAAGACTCTGTGTGTGTGTGTGTGTGTGTGTGTGTGTGTGTGTATGTCCGGATTGAATAAGACTGTGTGTGTGTGTGTGTGTGTGTGTGTCCGGATTGAATAAGACTGTGTGTGTGTGTGTGTGTGTGTGTGTGTGTGTGTGTGTCCGGATTGAATAAGACTGTGTGTGTGTGTGTGTGGTACGGGACACATAGTTAGCCTTCAATACAAGGCAGCCATTGTTACTACCGAACAATCAATCTATTGAATGTCGTTGGGAATTGGCATTTCCTCAGCTTCTGCATGTAGAAGCCCTGGGGAGAGTCGAGCTGGAGCACCTGTGACCGGGACAGTGCTTGCTAGCCCTGGATGGGTGGGAAACACTTTCATTCCCCCCCCCGTTTCTCCTGTCTGTTAGCAATCTGCTTTCCCCCGGCTCCCAAAGGTCCAGGCAAGGTAGAGGGCTGGGTCAAATTGCTCTGACCCCTGGCCCCAGCTGGAAAGCAGAGACTTAGCAAACTGCTGAGACTCACCTCATCTTCCCAGCAGCCATTCCCTTTGCACGTACAGATGATTAATTGCATAGGAGAGAAGGTCTGCCTCCCTCTCCTTGGCTGGGATTCCCTCTATCCCTTCAGCCCCTCATAGTTGATAGTGATTCACTCTTAACCTTGCAGTCTGCCTGGGCCTAATTTGCATCTGCAAAGTCCATATATACCAAATAGGAGTTGAGCCATCTGCCCTTAGAGACAAGGGCTGGGAGGCAGGGACTAGGAGAAGGTGGGATGGCTTTTTGTGTTTGAGAGCACAAGCCCGTGACTTAGTTGTGAGTGTGTGTATTTGCAAGTGAGGGAGGACAGGGTGAGAGTAGAATCATTTCATTTTGTTTTTACTTCTAAGTATCATACAAATGGTCTCTGGAATCCTCTGGCAGCTGGTGGACTTTGATTCAGCAAGCAATGAATTATATCCTCCAGTTGTGAGTAAAATTACAAATATCTTCAAGATGTTCAGCGCTCTGGGAAAGGGCAGCCAAGCCTTGTTGGCTCTGTGGGTTGCCTCCTGTTGGAGGAGCAAATCGCAGCACCTCTCTCTCTGAAGAAGGGAAAAAGGAGAGTGGGGAGGGGGGTGGGAGAAGGCACCCACAACCGAGAAACCAGAGAGGAGTGGGGTTCGGGGATACAGCCGGGGCCCTGTATGGGGTAAGATGGAAGGAAAAGCCTGAGCAAAGCCCCATGGACTTCCTTCAGGCTCTGCAGGTGATAGCCACTCAAATGAGTGTCCGGGGAGCAGCTGTGCTCCTCAGCACTTGGTCGAATGCATGCTGACAAAGTCTCCTTCATCTCAGCAGCAACTATCTATCAAGTCCCCCCCCTGCCCCCCCCATGTGCTTAGGATTTGGAGTCACCAGAGCAAGACAAAGACACATAGTGGCTCCAAAAAAGATCAATTATTCACTCCACAAACATTTGCTTAAAAAAAAAAGATACCTACTTATAAGCTAATACGGGATAATTCATTCAATTTCTATTATTTGAAAAACTAATACAGCCAAGGCATATGCCACTGGGCACCCAGAGACCTCTGTTGAACACCCATTGTGTTGAGACTGCATATAGTCTGATAGTTGAGGCTTGGTCTTCCCCACTAGCCTGTGAAAAATACAAAGGGAAAAGACTGGGTTATGTTTATGGGGCATTATAATGGCCTCTCCTCTCTTTAACACTTTTCTTGGCTTGGTAACTAGTAGCATTTAACAAAGTTTGCTAAATGAGTGAGATGAAGTTAACCTTCTCTTTGTCTCTGTTGATGGGGTCAAGCAAAGGCAAAGATAAAGCAAAGAGCACTCACCTTTTAAATTACTTCCCTGGAGGAGAGTTCTAGCCCTTTCCCGGCTCACCGCTGTGGCCAGTCTCAGCTGTAAGGCACGGAGTCCAGTGACTGGGAATTGACCTCTCGGAGATACCATCTTAAAAAACAGAGCTACTGAATACCTGTAAAGAACAGATACTGAGATTTGTCTGGGATTTCAAAAACAACTTATTGACTTAATGAGTATGTGATTTCTAAAAGCAGTGAAATTTCATCAAATACGTATTTAATATATGGAAATTCAATAATTTGGTATATGAAAGAGAAAGAGGGAAGGTTGCCCAGGTACGCCTCTACACATGCAAACACACAAACACACTTAAATGACCCGGACTTCTCCCTGCCAAGCCACTCAGTGGTTACAGACCTATAAGCAGGTGGGAAAAGAAAATAGGTCCTTTCTTCAGGTGGTCCCAGTTTTTACGAACCTCACAGAGAGGGAGTGCTTTGTCGCTTCAGTGTTGAAAGGTTTTTTGTTTGTGTTTGTGTCTGTGTGTTTAACACAACCCATCTGTCCCCTTTTCATACTCAGCTGAAGAAACAGATCTGTTAGAACCGTGAAGGAAACCGTGGCTCTGTTGCACTTACTGAGAGATGTGGTCTCCGACATGATACTGTCCTCAGGAATTTCCAAGAGTATTTTTAATCACTTGTGATTGTATAAGTTCAGCTTTAGATGCATAAAATAGGAAACTCAAGTGACTTAAGCGAGACGATTTTGTTCCAACCAAGAGTGTCCACAGATAAAGGTGGGCTGGTGACTCCATTCATGGCTGTTAGGGACCTTTTTTTTTTTTTTTGGTTCTATTAGTCCTGGCACACATTTCCAACTCAAGGTCGCCTCATGACCCAGGATGACTACAGAAACATTTCAGAGCCCACAATCCAGGCAAGGAGGAGGAAGAAGGGAGGAAAGACCAAAAAGGTGAGCTTTCCAGCCAGTAAACCCATCTAAAGTGCTTTCCCAGCAGCTCCGTGCAATGACTATAACTTACCCATCACTGGCCAAACCTAACTTCAAGGGAAATATAATCCTATAGCTATGCATATTGTTACCCAGAATAAAACTGGGGTTCTACTAATATGAAAGAAGAGAAGAGCGATTATTAGGGAAGCAAACAGCCTTTCTGCCACAGTGAGTTTCTGCTTATGAGTTGACTTCAAAATCCAACTTTTATGGATGGTAAATAACCAGAGCTAAGTCAGAGCTCTTCAGGTCCTCCTAGGTGGTTTCTGACTTGCTGGCTCCTTGAGGGCAGATGTGCTGACCTGGGCTAACCCAGAGGGCACCGGGTACCAGCCTGACACGGTGTGAGTTTGCTCTACTCTTTGGAGAGAAGCTAGCCTTGAGGGCAAAAAGCAGGTTTCTTTATTCTCATTTCATGGAGAGAAAAACACCCGTGGCAGTGGTCTCAGGGGAAAGGGTTAGAAACAGGGTGGGCAGGTTTGAGGGGAGGACAGGCAGACTTTTTTCACCAGGGGTGGCAGTGGAGGGAGGACCTTTAGCACTCAGATAACCAGTGGTGAGTTTGGGGAGTCTGCTGTTGAGGGTGTGTGCGCATTGTAGGAGTGTCCACTTACGGGGTGAGCATTATGCTAGTCAAGACCTGCCGTTGGCTCTGCCCATCCACAAAATATCCCCTTGTTGGGTCTAAGCTGGAGTTGGCCAGCTTTCTCTTACCCAGCCTACAACTCTAGTCTGACTTTGGTCTGATATTCCCTCAGAATTATTTGAAAAAAAAAAATACAGCCTGAGAAGATAGCCGAAAGATACCTAGGGTCCGATGGACAAGGGCGTTCAATGCAGCATTGTTCATAAGAGTAAAACATTGGACACAACCTACATGTTCTAAGTGTTCATTAATTGGGTATCAGTTAAATTATGAAACAATCATCTGAAGAATGTTATGTGGTCATTACAAAAGATAATATTTATATGTTCATTGGGATAAGATGAACTCTGTGACACAGACTGGTAAAAAGATCACAAACCCCAGGGCGCCTGGGTGGCTCAGTCGGTTAGACGTCTGACCCTTGTCCGACTCTTGACCTCAGCTCAGGTCTTGATCTCAGGGTCCTGAGTTGGGCCCCACATTGGGCTCCATGCTGGGCGTGGAGCCTACTAAAAAAAAAAATCACAACCCCTCGGCCCCTGTTTATAGTAGGATTCCACTGATATACAATGTTACATATATAATTTATGCAGAGCAGTATCACAAAAGATGTTTTCCAAGATGTCTGAAGTGGTGACATTTTAAATAATCTTTTACTTCTTTTTAATACTTTGCTACAGTGATTGAACATGCCAACTGTGTGTTGTTTTTAGAATCAGAAGAAATTAACTATTTTATGAAAAATGCACAGAAGTAAAAAATTGGAAGAAAACTCATAAATGATCACATTTTTTTTTGTTGTTGGGATCAGAGATGCCTTTTTTTCCCTCTTTTCTTTTCCCCAGATTTTCTGTGGGGTGGTTATGCTATTTATGATAGGAAAAATAAAGTTCTAAGAGAATAATACTAATGATTGTAGATCGTTTTGCACTTACAATCGTATATCCACATAACAACTGTCTGATCAAGCCAACAAATGTGTGGGTAGGAGATGGGGAATGACTATAAGGGATGTTCATTTCCAGCAAATAAATAGCTACAAAAGCCTTGCCTGAAATTACAAATCAGGGAGTTAAGAGGGACTCTCTAGGTTGTGTCATCTCTTTCCTATTAATGCAGGTTTCCCTTCCTTTATATTCTACCAGAGGGGAATTCAGTCTTGCCTTGAGCACAGTCACCATGGAGGTCTGTTAAATCCATTGTTGAATGGCTCTATTTATTAGAAGTCCCTAGTCATACTGATCTCAACTCTGTATCCTCGAACTCCTACTCATTGTCCCTAGTTCTAGTCTGTGGGGTAACAAGAGGCGGGTCTTGGCAGGGACTTTCAGACTGTCTTCTGTGAAAGCTGGGTTTCATAAGGTTGCCTCTTCTAACCATGCGAGAAAAGCAAGGCAGGAAGAAAGGATTTCGTATCTGGGCTGATCAGCTCAGATCTAGGACAATGTTTCTCTTGTCCTGGACCTGGATCTCTGTTTATAAATGGGGTTCACACCCCAACATTCTTGCTGCTAGATCTCTCCTGGGGTTCCTACTGCCTAGATCGGACAGGTTTTTGCCCATTTTGGAACCTGGTTCTGTAGCCTTCCTGCCAACTTTCTGAGCAGAGATGACTTTCCAATAAACCCTTTTGCTTTGTAAGTTAGCTAAAATCGGTTTCTGTTGCTGTGGTCAAAGAGCTCTGGCTGATACAGAGGTCATTCACCTCTTTCTTACAGAGAGATAGCCCATTGATGGCTCACATTGAGATTCTGGTCATCCAAACTCACCTTAACCCACTCCCCCAGACTCCTCTATCCCAAAGCTGCCTTACCTAAGCTAGATCTCTCCATCCTGTGCTTGTGAAGGTGACCTTTACCCTTTCATCAATTTCCATTAAGCTTAACTTTGTTGGTTTGGTCACCTTCTGTTGAGATTATTTTTAATGTGGATGCCTGACCCAATTGGGGTATTCTGGGACCCAAATTTCCAATATGTGTGTGGGGGTTCCCCACCCCAACAAGCAATTCCTAGACACCCTGTTTGTATCCGAGAATTCAACTCATTCTGACACTATCTACCCAGAAATAACATCAGATTCCACAGATCAAGGGCTCAGTCCTAGGAAACAACTGCCTCCATGCCCCCAACTTCAGACACCAATTGCAAGCTCAGGTTGCTACCCCTGCTTCTCACCAACCAGTTCTAGATTAGAGGTTCCCACGAATCCCTACCTAGGTTCAGTTAATTTGCTAGAGTGGCTCACAGAACCTTGAGAAACATTTTACTTACTAGATTACCAGTTTCTTATAAGAGGATAGAACAGCCAGATGGAAGAAATACATCAGGCCAGGTATATGGGAAGGGTGTGGAGCTTCCATGCCCACTCTAGGCATGTCACTCTCAGAACCTCCTTGTATTCACCAACGTGGAAACTCTCCAAACCCAGTCCTTTTGGGTTTTCATGGAGGCTTCTTTACACAGGCATAATTACTTAAATCATTGCTCATTGGCAATTGATTAACCCTCCAGTCTCTCTGCCCTTCCCAGAAGTCAGGATGTGGGACTGAAAGTTCCACCCCTCAATTGCACTGTTGGTTCTCCTGGCAACAAGCTCTCATCCTTGGGTTCAAAGTCACTTCATTAACATAACAAAAGGCACCTTCGTCGCTCTCATCACTTAGGAAATTCCAGGGGTTTTTGGAGATCTGTGAGGGAAATGGGGTAGAAGGCCAAATATATATTTCTTAGTATAAATCACAATATCACACTGGCATTCACTTGTCCTGCTTCTCTAAGTTTTGTGTTATTTGCAGACACCATCACTAAGAATCCTAAGCCTTTGTCCAAGCCACTGTTGAAAGTAGGCAGTCATAATAACAATTTAATTATGGAATATTTTGCAAGTACAGAGGAGTATAGAAAACAACACAACACATCCACATACCTACCATCTGGATTTTGCCATATTTGCTTCTGAATTTGATAGTGGCAAGTGATGGTGAAAATGTGGGAGTATAAACTGATACCACCACTTTGAGGAGAGACTGTAAGCAATTCAAATAGAGTTAAAGGGGGAGGCACCCACAGCCTACAACTGAGAAATCTCACTTCTACGTATGTACCCTAAATAAGGTCTCTCACACAGCACACAGAACTAAGTATACAGGAATGTATGTTGTAATAACAAAACACTGGAAAGGACTTAAACATCCACCAATCTAGTATATTCATAAAATGAAATACTGTTATTAAAATAAGTAGATAAAATTTATCAACACGGACAAATGTCAGATACATAATGTTGAATGAAAAATAGCAAGTTGTAAAAGGATACACCTGGTATGAAAGTATTCATGTGAGTTTTGAAAAAGAAAGCAAAAGATACCACCGTTATTAAAGTACTTGGTGTTGCAGATGACCTCTGGGGTCACAGCGACCTGGGTCAAATCCTGGCTTCAAACTTTATAACCACAGGCAAGTTGTGTGAACTCCCTGAACATCAGTTTCCTCAACTAGTAGGTGGGAACAATAATAATAGCTATTTTATAGACTTGCTGTGAGGATTGGATTGTATTATGTACGTAAAATTGTTCAGCCTAGTGCCCGGGATGTAATAAGTGCTGAATCAATATTAAATTTTGGTTCCTCTCCTCTTGCTGAGGCCAGTGAAACTTAAATAGACACGGGTAGGAGTAGAAAATGGTAGGCAGGGGAGGGCAGGGAGGAAGTTAAATCAGAGCCGTATTCACAACTGGTGCTGGGAATAGCGTCATGGGAGAGGGGAACGCCCCACCACCGGGAAAGTGCACAAAAGCAGAAGGCAGGGAGCAAAGCAGCTGGAAGCGTTCAGGGGAAAACAACCCAACACAGCAGGTAACTCAATCCAGTGGAATGAGCTGGGAAGCGTGGCAAACTGGTGACCAAGAGAGAAAAACACATTTGCATTCTTGGAAGGAAATGCGGTAGAAAAATAGCGCCCCCCCTCCCCCCACCCAGACTTGGAGTAAGCAGGCTTGCCCTGAATCCCTGCCTGGCCCCAAGGGCTTCTCAGCCCTGCGGTCTACCTTCCGTAGGCTACATCCTCCTTAATGCTCAACTTTACTTAGGTTTCTGTCTGGAAACTGATGGAATGACATTGTCCATGCTTCTCTGGAAACAATCTTCACCTCCCCTACCTGTACTTTCTGTGATGACCTTATAAAGGTGAATCCTGACTAAAGCCCCTGAAAGGGTGGTGTGAGTGCTTTCACAGTAACTCACTGCTTCAGGTGGAGAAGAACAAAGACTCCTCGAGCTAACACTCTTGCCTTTTTACCTTGAAAACTGCTTTCTATTCACCGAAAACACTTTTCTCATCTCCTGTCCCTTCTCACCCAGTGGCTTTCAGGGTCATTTTTCTGAGACAGAGTTCAAAAACTTACCCTTCCTCTGTTTATAGCGTTAAATAGCTTCCCTTTTGTTCTCAAAATTTAAGACCAGTTCCTTGGTTCAACCTTCAGAGAACCACCATACTTTTACTCCAACCCATTTTTCTAATTGTTCCAGTTAATTTTCTCTTGATTTCATCTGCCGGCCTTTCTCCCAGGCCAACTGGGACCTCGCCGTGTCCTGTCTCTCCTCCATCCACACTGTCTTCCCACCTTTGTTTCATTCATCACACTGTCCACTTCGTCCAGGGAAGGTCATTTCCTCCCATTGCTACCTGTCCAGATTTTACCCATCTTTCATGGTCTACTTCATGCCATTTGTTTTCTAGAGTCCTCCTGGACTCACTTTCCTTCCTCCCGTGCTGGACATAACTGTTCAGTTCAATTTTATTTAAGAAACTACTGAGCTAGGTAGGTGTGAGGGAGGAAAAAATAGATGGTCCCTCTCTTCCATCAGCAGCCATCTAGTCAGGAAGGCAGGCACAGAATAGACCCTAAACCACATAATAAATGAGACAACAGCAGAGTGATCAAAGACCTCCAGAGCTGCCAAGGAGGCTTATCCTCTCTTGACTCCTAACTTGTCTCTCTGGTTCTTCTCTTGCCTAAACCCCCCCTTACCTTAGATTTCCTTCTCCACACAACAGTTAGAATCATCATTTCAAAAGCCCATCGGATGTGCCTTTCCCCTACTTAAAGCCCTCTGGAGTCTTGCTGTTGTACTTGGAATAAAATCCAAACTCCTCACTCTGATTTATAACGCCCTTCAAAGTGGCCCCTTCCCACCTTCTGGGCCTTCCCTCTGCTATCTGCCTCGCCCCCTTTGGTGCACCACACTAACCTGCGGTTCTTTAAACAAGGCGAAGTGTTTTCTTTCTTAAGACTTTGCACCAGCTTTCCTCTTTCCTTTATCTGCACTATCCCTCCCTGCTCACTCTTGGCATTTTAGGTAGCCGTTTCAATATCATCTGGTTGGGGAGAACTTCCCTGACCCATCCAGCGTGAATCAGCTCTCCAACTGCTCTTACATCTTGTCGCTGCCATTTTTCCTTGTTGGCCGTTTATCATGGGAGTCTCCCTCTAATATCAGCTGCAAGAGGGCAGAGGCTGTGCTGTGTTGTCCACGGCGCAGCCCCAAGGCCACGACCAAGGCCTGGTGGAGGGATGGCACTCGGTAAATACCTGCGGAATGAATGAATGAGTGAATGAATGAATGAGAGGATTTCATGGAAGTTCACAGTACAGGAAAGGGCATTTTGGGCAAAGGGAAGAGCACGCATGAAAAGGAATGATGAGGGGAGTGACCGAGACAGCCTTCTGTACTTCCCAGGTATAGCACTTAAACACGTCGGTGGAATTGCTTGCCTGACTGGCTCTTCTCCCCAAAGATTCTGAGTTTCTGAGGGCAGAGGCCTTATCTCTTTGCTGACCATTGTATTTTCAGTGTCCCAGCCCATCTTGGGTTCTCATGGTTACTGAAGGAATGAATGAAGGTTCTAAAAGGAGGAGCGACGGCAAACGAGGCTCATTGTTAAGAACCTTGAATGTTGAATAAAGGAGTTTCTATTTTGTTCTGTGAAAAATGGGGAGCATTGAAGTTTTTTGTGTTTACTTTTTTAAAAAAATGGCTCATCTATTTACTTTTTAACTTTTAATTTTGAAACAATCATAGATTCCCATGAGGTTGTAAAGAGAGGTCCAGGGAGGTCCCATGCACCCTTCCCCTGGCCTCCATCAATGTTAACATCTTATCCGTTCACAGCACAAAACCAAGGACCCGACATTCACATATCCATAGAGCTTATTCAGGTCTCACCGGTTTACAGGCACTGATCTGTGTGCGTGCATGTGTGCAGCTCTGTGCAATTGCACCTCATGCATAGCCTCGAGTAACTACCATCATAATCGAGATACTCAACTGTGCCATCACTACCAGACTCCCCTGCATCACTGCGTGAGAGCCATACCAGCCCTAATACTTGGCGACCACCAAGCTACACTTCATCTATGGTATTTCATGATTGTTACATAAATGGAATCAAGCAGTACGTAGCCTTTCTTTTTTCAGTCAGCATTATTTCCTTCAGATTCAAGTTGTGTCATATAGCAAGAGTCTGTTTCTTTTCATGGCTGGGTAGTACTTCATGATACGGTTGTTTAACCACTCACCATTTAAAGGACATTTGGATAATTTCCAGACCTTTTTAACTAAGGGAATAGCATGCTGAGGTTTGTCTCTTAAGACAATAATTTTAATGGTGGAAGACAAGAATTGGACTGATATGGGGGTAAGCATAAAGAAAAGGAGAGAAATAAGAGGTCATTTCAGTAACAGGAGAGAGATGACAACTGGAACCAAGGAAGCGGCAGTGAGGATGGAGAGGAGGTAATGAACTCAAGAGACATTTCTGAGGTGGGGTTGACAGAAAGGGGTTGGTGATGGATGTGAAGTATAAGGTAAAAGAGAGGAAGAGGTCAAATCTTCTGGCTTGAGTGTTTGCAAGATCAGCAATAATATGAACTGTGAAATGGTATGCAAGGGGAAGGAGCACTTCGAGAGAGGAGAACGAGTCCTATTTTGGACACCAAGAGTGTGTGATGCTCAGCAAGACCCAAATGGAAACGTGCAGTGGCTCAGGACAGCGTTCTGCACAGGAGACTGAGTGGGGAAGCTGTTAGAGCACAAGTGGCAGGAAGGTGAGCAGAGAGCCGAGGACATAACCTTGGGGAACACCAGCAGTTAAGGCTACCCAGACATCCAACACAAGGGGGAGAGGTACTGTGCTGGCCCGTAGGTGGTCACTGTGTGTTCTCTGCAGGAGCAGGTCTGTAGACAGAAGCAAGGTGGGGCAGGTGAGGTAACAAAGGAGAAGTGAAACAGTGGACACAAGAAGGATAATGTAAGCTTTTAAGAAGCTTAGCAACAAAGTTTGAGAGAGAGTCAGGGCGGAACAGGATCTGTAGGTACTCATCAAGAAACCCAAGATGCTTGGTGCTTTCTGTGACCATAGGTAGTACCATAATAACCCATCAGATCTATATTTCCTGTGAGTCCCCACACGATCCTGGGAACTCCCCTTTACCACTGCGCTCAGGAAGGTCCTACCACCCATCGATCCAACTAGCTCTTGACTCAAAATCTATTTGCCATCTTGGGGGTAGCCAAGGAATATTGCTTTAGGACTACAAGGAATGAACAAATCTGTGAATTTCAAACAGGCCAACGAATGATGAGAGAAAAGGTAGGGAGCATGGGGACTGGCAGAGATGATGGAGCGAGGCCTCGGAATCTGGGGAAGAACATTAAGTGGAGAGATCAGTCGTGGAAGAAGAATTTTTCCTTTCTCTGAGTCAGAAAGTAATCCGGGAAGAGTAGAAAGAGGGGATGGTAGTTAGGATGTGCAGGGGAGGGGGCCTGAGGCAATTTTCCCAGGAAGCTGGGAGATCACTATAGTCAGCAGCGAGAGAAGAGGGACTGTCAGATTGCTTGAAGGGAGAGATAAAGATCCAGTCAGTACCAGTCACCCGCGGACAGGCTCTATCTGTTTGTCTATACTCTACATTCCCAGTGCGTGGAACAGTGCCTGAGACATAGTAGAGCTCAGTGAGTATTTATTAAATGGATCAAAGAATAAATGAGGAGGAGCAAAATGACTGGTAAGCCTCATGGAGGCTCTGCTGAGCTTGGAAATAACCCTCCCTCTCTTGATGTGGCTCCCTCACCTGTGCTGGTCCCCTGCTGCCCTGCGCCACCTAGAGTCACACCGTGTCCTCTGCTTTGCAGTGAACATCTTTCAGAGCCAGTCTGCTGTGTGGGTCACAACACGGTAGGGACTCAAAAATTATAGGCTGAATGAATGGCTATGTGAATGGAATGCTAAGCAGCTCTGGCTGCTACAAAGGTCCTTTTCAGGTTGCATCAAAATCCAGCTTCTTGTGACTGCTCTGCATTGGGCGAAGTTTTGCCATTTGGATAGAGAGAGGCTGTTTCTTCTTTCTTTACACAGATCTTGACGTATTCCGAATGGCTGTGGCACCTTCCCATACTCTTTCCAGGGTAAAGCTACATGATTCTTATTTTTATTTATTTAAATTCAATTAATTAACATACAGTGTATTATTAGTTTTAAAGGTAGAGTTTAGTGATTCATCAATAGGCATGTGATTCTTGTGACTGTCCCTCATGTGACTCGTTTCTAAGCCCTGAGGTCTCTCTGGCTGGGAAACTCCTGGCCCCCACGGGTTGTTTAAATACCACTCAACTATCCCTTTGCAGAGAGAGCAAGCATCCTTGGCCTAGAAACAGACAGGTATGCCCTGCGGCCCCGTTCTTACCGTCCCTTCCTAAAGTTTTAAAGCCTATCTCTGTGTAAGGTCCAGGGAACCCTAAAATTAGGAGTGAGTCTGTCAGTGGAGCTGACTTCTGTGCCAACAATGATGTGTCTCTCTGCCCGGTAGGATGGGTGACCCTGGGCCTATTAAAGCTGCTGCACTCTGCAGAGACTTGCACTTTATTCCTTTTTGGGCAACAGTGAGAAATGACTGGCAAGAGCCTCTGGTATTCGCCCTTCGAGTTTTAACAGATGAAGATAATAAATAAGGGGTCAGTATATCCCTGGGTGAGGGACAGAGAGAAGCAGCTTTTTCAGCATCACTATGCAGAGAGGCCTTTGGTTAGAGTTGTTTGGCTGAAACTCTTCATTGCCTTCACCGCTGAGGCCCGGGCTGTTGGGGGAGTTCATTAGCTCAGACCTCAGGTTTCAGGGTCCATTAAAAAAAAAAAATTGAGATATGATGAACATCCAACAAAATACATAGATCTTTAGAGTTCAGTTAGAAGAGTTTTGACAGTTTTAGACAACCTGTGTAACCACTACTCAAAATAAGAGAACATTTCCTTTACCCTCCAAATTTCCCTTAGATCCTTGTCGAATCAATTCTACCACCCTCCTAACCATTTTCTGACTTCTATCACTATAAATTTGTACTTTCTGTTCCACTTAAGTAGCATCATCACTACGTACTCCTTTGGGTCGATCTTCTTTTACTCAACACCAAGTGTTCGAGATTCTACCATCTTGCAGTGGGAGTCTGTCATTCATTCCTCTTCGGTGAGGAGTAGTAATCCACTTTATGAATATGCCATAACTTACTTATCCATCCTTCTATCACTGAACACTTAGGTTGTTTACTGGTTTGGGCTATTAAGAATAAAAGCTGCAGTGAGTATTTGTGTAGAACTCTTTGTATGGACACATCTTTGCTGCTCGTATTATGAAGTATCTAGAGTGAATGTGTGTTTAACCTTGTAAGACACTGGCAGTTTCCCAAAGCGGTTGTACCGTTTTATACATGCCGCCAGCAATGGAGGAGAGTACTGGATGCTCTGCATCCTTTGGCGATGTCACTTTTAAAAATTTTTAGCCATTCTAGTGGGTATGCATTGCTAGGTCATTGTAGTTTGTATTTGCATTTTCTTCTGACTGATGATGCGGAGTTTTTCACATGCTTATTGGCCATTTGTGTATCTCCTTTGGTCAAGTATCATTCCAGGTCTTTTGCCCATTTAATAAACGCACTGTCCTTTTACTCTTGATTTGTAGGGTTTCTTTATATATCCTGGATTTGTCAGATATTGGCTGTGTATATTTTTTTCCCCTCAGTCTGTGGGCTATCCATTTATTTTCTTAATGATGTCTTTTTAGGAGACATGTTTAATTTTGATGTTATCAATTTTTTTCTTTTATCATTAGTGCTGGGTAGTCTAATTTTCCTGTGAGAGGTTGTTTTCAGCCACAAAACACAGTAGGTCTAGAAGCCCCAAAAGAATCTGGGATAACAGGGAGTGGGGTGGGAGTGGTAAAACCTTTATCTTTTAAGTGTACAACAGCTCTGCAGCTTGGTATTTTGAAAAGATGTAAGCTTAATGAGTTATCGGGAGGTCTAGATTCAAGCTCTGGCTGGGCCATATCCTAATTGAGTAACCAATTCATTAATCTGTAAAATGGGTAATCACACTTGCTTCGCTGACATCTTAATGGGCGTTGGATAATGGGTTTAAATAAACTCCCGAAATTCACAGTCAGCAAGCAATCAGGAGTATTACAGCAACTACCACTATTACGATCACCAGTCCTATTCTAGTCTGCTATCCTGCTGGTGGTATCTCGTCCCTCCTCCTCTCCCCTCAATCCTCATTACTAAGCATCCTTACATCTTTCTTGGGGCACAGGCAGAGAGGAAACACTGTGAAACTTAAATTCGTCTCTTGTTATTTGTGTTTCCAGAAGAAAGTCCTTGACGTGTGCCAGTCCCCAGGGACTGTGTGTGGGTCCCGGAGCTCTGTGTCATGGGACGGCTGCGAGCTGCCAAAGGCGTCTTGCCTTTTCCCTCTGACGGTTCCTTTTGTTATGGCTCCCAGCACATCCCAGTTTCTCACATACTTCTCCACCCAAGTAACCTCTCACTTACAAGATTTTAAGTAGTTTGTCAGGAGACAGACCTTGTTTTCCTACAGGTTAACGTACTAGGTTCATGAGTTACAACTAGAAGTACAGGCTGCTTCTGCTATTGCCATTAGCCTGTGTGATTTTATAATGGGCTTTTCTTAATGTTGAAAATGATGTGCTTACCTCCATTCCCACCTCAGAGAGGCCCAAGCAGGTAGGGGCCCCTCACAGGAAGCTCCTGTTCACTGCAGACAGAGTCTTTGAGGAAAGGTATGCGGAGGGTGATTTTTTCTTGCTTCAAAGCACAGTCCTCTTTCTTGGAAGGAGCAAAGGAAGCAGGCAGGGACTCTTCTTTATAAAGTAAATTGTCAATTGGTGATGGAAAAGATCCGTTTTCCAAGTTTGGGGTACTTGGAAAACATCTGCAGCTGCTGGTTTTGGACTCCTTAGACGTCCAAGTGTCAAGATGGGTCATTTGTGTCACAGCTCATCGCACCCACTGGCCAAACCTGAGGGACCCACCAGGCGATGGGAACCCGAGATGGCCCACAGATGAAAATGTCACTTCTTCTGGGCATGGCCTGATAGTACGAAGCTCTTTGTTTCCTCCACGGGAAGCTGACAAGTATAAAATCTACCTAAGGAAGTCAACAGTCTTGCTTTTCATACCTCTTGAATTTACCAAGGAGCCACAAAACTCCAGACCAAGTATTTAATTCTAGGTTCTGTCCCTACCTTGAGATGGGGCCTCCAGGGTCTATTAGGGCACAAAGCCTGTCTGAGTAAGACATCTGATAAAGGCAGGTGTTGAGGGCTTGGTCTATGGTCCTCACCTGGCTAGAGCATCACTAAACAATGAGTTCAGCAAACAGAGGGTGTTAAGGGAAGTGATAGGGTCCTTAAGGCTTCAAAGCAGGAGTGGTCTGTGTTCTCTCTGTGGATCTGAGAGAGGAGAGCTGGGAGGTGAGAGGAGGCAGCAAAGATAAGAAGCAGCTGGGTGTCATATTACAAAGCTGAAAGGAAGAAGTGGAGAAACCAAGAACATGCAAAAGAAAGATCAGAGAGAGTTATTATTATGCAATATGCCCATTGCAGACAGACAGGCGGCACTGGCCTTTCATCTTTCTTAACCTCAGATTCCAGAAAGCCGTTGCTCTAGCCTGGTCAGTCACACACAGGCACAGGCTGGGGTGAATGTCAGAGTCCTGGCAAATTCCACCCTGGACAAGAGGGTAAACTTGAGAAATCTGAGACTTTTTCAGGTGACTGACATACTCAGTCCCCATCCTAGTTATCAGCTTCCCAAACTTAGCTCCCTTCCGTTGCCCCCACCCTCTACGCCAAGCGCTTCGGGCCACAAAAAGGCAGTGGGAAAATGGGTCTGCTGCCAACACCACAGACAGCAACTCGTGCAGGGCCCCAACCTGCCCACATACTTGGCAGGCACCTCCCTAGACTCATGCCAACTTGCGCTGGGTGAAAAGCGAAAACCCAATCCATCAAAGAGTCGTTTTGTCTACGTGACGCCACACCAACCAGCTGTTTACTTTGATGCCACATGGCACCAAGGGCTGTTCTGACTGACGTCACGCATGGTCCACAGCCTGCACCTGACACCGTGTGGAGGAAGGCAGAGCCACATGTGAGAGAATTCCTCAGACCCAAACTGGGTCAAACATAACCAACCTGGATGAGACCTGGGCGCTGTTTTTGTATGCTTGCTATCTTAAAGGATCAAGTGCCATTTTGTCCACCGCCACAACTCACACTGTAAGCATGGCATCCGTGGTGGTCCCTGAATGGAGAGCGTCGCAGAGGGTAAAAAGCTGAAGGATGCCGTGCTGTGCTTGCAACTAAGAGCATCAAAAACCAGAGCTGAACAGAAACACACCCTCAGCTAAGAAAGTGTTTGGCATTTGGAAAAATGTCTTAGAGAAGCTAGTCTCCAGGTCACAGCCTGGACGTGGCTTAACCCAGTTGTGGGTTCTCGGTGAGTCTCCAATGACCAGCTTCCCAGGTAGGCAAACGCAGGGGTGAATGTGGACCACGGAGAGAGCACCGAGGAGCGCACTGCCACTTCCTAACTGTGGAACCTGGGCCAGATGTGGCCTCTCTGGGGATCATTTGAGGTTGGCCTGCTGATCTCTTAGGTCACTTCGAATGGCTCTGATTCTAGGTAATCATCTTTGGGCAAAAGCTAGAGAAAAGAGAAGGAAAAAAGACCATAAAATACCTAAGACGTCAGATTACTTCTCCTTCACCTGCACACATATACAATGCTTTGAACTTTTTGAGTTTTCTCACTCACCACATTATCAGTCACACTCCAGCCTTAGATACCCACAAAGCTCACTGCCTGCCTCCCCCCACTCTCTTCAACTTGTTAGCTAAACGTGCCTTCTCAGGGGCCTTCACTGGACAGCTGATCAAAAATTTCACCTGCCACTTCCACCTCCCTTCCCTGCTTTATTTTTCTCCTTAGCACTTACCATCATATAATACACTAAATATTTCCTTATTTGTCTTGACAGTTTATCATCTGCCCTCCACACTAGAATGTAAACTCCACGGGGACCAGAGTTTTTCCCCTTGCACAAGGCTTACTCACCGTTGTACCCGGCTAGGACAGCACCTGGCACATAGTGAGTGATTAATATGTATTTGTTGAATGAGTTACCAATTGTTTTCTGTCCTTTAAGTAGAGCAAATACCTTTCATGAACACATCAGGACATTGAGGCTGAGTGTTTCTATGTTCCTGGCTCCTAGCTTTTTGAAAAAACAAAACATTTCCAATGACTAGGCTTTTGCTTTTTTTCCCCTATCCCTCAGGTGAGACAGGAAGGCTGGGGGACTGGAGTTGGGTATCCCCCCTCTCTCCCCTCCCCGCCACCCCCATCTCGGCATAGAAGGCTAGAGTGGGCTGCAGTTGAGTACAGCGTTTCCATTTGTTGGTTAGGCTAGTAAAATAGTTTTCCTTGAGGGCGGGCCTTGTTATAAAGAACAGGATGCTCCAGGCATATTTTAAAATGGCTGTTTCTCTCTTCTTGCTGAAGGCATGAAATTCTTTTTTTTTTCTTTTCTCTTTCTTTTCTCTCCCTTTCTTTCCCTCTTTCCTTCCCTCTCCCTCTCTTTTTCTTCCTTCCTTCTTTCTTTGCTTTTCTTTTTCTCTCTTTCTTCCCAGGAAGAGTAAATACTAGGAGTTTTTTATTGTTTGATAGAACACATAAAACCAAGCAGAGAAGTCCCTAAAGAAATGTTGGTTACATTTCATTATTGTTTGCCCTTTGGTCCTTTGTCTTCTAAGCATTTATTATATTTTCTTATAAAGGTAATAGACATTTGTTTTTATCACAAATGCAATCCAAGTGTGAATAAATACATGTAATAACTCTTAACATCTGTCCCTTCCCGCCACATTCCTTTAAATAGAAAAAAGAGCTGAGTGCTTCTTCAGAGCCTATTTGGCCGGAGCTGTCCCACCTATGGTTTTAAAAACAGACTGTGACTTATCTACTCAAATTCCTTCTTGAACTACAGCTCATTGTGTTAAAGAAATCCTGGGAAAGAAGTCCTATTGGTATTGTTGATAGTCTCCAAAGAGGGAGGATGGTAACTGGGCTGAAGGATCTTCTGCAAACTGAGGACACTGGGAAATTGTGCAGAGGCCAATCTTGTCAACAAGATCCCAGCTCCTTCAGTCCAAGCTAGCAGAATGACACCCATCATGGCTGACCCAACCATGGCCACTGGTCCATTTCTTGCTGCCAGTATGGCTCCTATTACGGCACCACTTGTGATGGAGGGCCAGGGATCTTCTTCCCCTCTGACTTGAACTGACTTGAACCATACTGCCGTCAACTGTGGAAAATAAACCTCCCCAAACTGCAAAGCTACCTCCCAACTGCAGAACCCTGGTTTTAATAGCTGTCTAATTCCCTCATAGTCTGTGGTTTACTCCCACTGGAGAACTACAAAAACCTCTGATTGCCTGAGAGGTCCAGCCACCTACGGTACCCATCCTAAAGGCCCCACCACAATCATCTACAGTTCACCAAGGGCGAGGCTGTCGGGCGCACTCCTCCACCCTGACTCCGCCTGTGCGAGAGATCTTTTTCTGATCTTTGTCATGAGAACTTGGTAGGGCCCCTGTTAGTAAAACTCACAAAAATGTGGTGGTCTCCTAAGACTGGGCACCCTGGAGCTTTTAACTCTCAAACTTGTCTACACTGAGCCTCCAACAATATGTTCATTATTAATTATAATGTAAGTTTGCCGGTTCAGGACTGGTTCCAGCAAGGGATTCTGGTTCTGGGCTTCTGCTCTGGTAAGCTGTCATTCTCTGTATCCACTTGCCTTTCTCTCTAAATTTGGGGGCAGCAGTTTTCCCTAGGATCTCCATTCTTTGATGGATCTGAGAAGAACTGTTGATTTTGTTTGTTCAGCTTTTTTCTTGCTGTGAAGAACACTTTCAAGCTCCTTACATGCCAGACTAGACTTTAAAAAAAATTTTACTGTTGAGTTTTGAGAGTTCATATATTCTAGATACTAGTCCTTTGTTAAATATATGGCTTGCAAATACTTTCTCCCAGCCTATAGCTTCACATCCTCTTCACATGTTCTTTCAGAGCAAAAGTTTTTTTTTTGACTCTGGTGAGGTTCAATTGAGTTTCATTTTTATGAGGTCTAATTTTTTCCTTTTATAGATCCCGCTTTTCATGTCAAATCTAAGAACTTTATACCTATCCCTGGATCCTAAAGATCTTCACATTTTAAAGGGTTTTATGTTTCAAAATTTACATTTAAGTCCACGATCCCTTTTGTATAAGATCTGAAGTTTAGTTGAGGTTCTAGTTTTGCCTTTGGATGTCCAAATGCTCTAGCACTGTTTGTAGAAAACGCTACCCTATCTCTACTGAATTCCTTTTGCACCTTTGTTGAGAATCAGTTGACTATATTTGTGTAGGTCTACTCTGTGCCACTGGCCTATTTGTCTATCTTTCCAGCAATACCACGCTGTCTTGATTGCCGTAGTTATATAGTAAGTCTTAATATTGGATAGAGTGATCCCTCTCACTTTATTCTTCTTTGTCGAAAATATTTAGCTATTATACAGCCTCTGCCTTTTCATATGTTTCAGAAGAAGTTAGTCTATGTCTACAAGAGTCCTTTCTGGGATTTTGGTTGGGACTGCATTAAACCTGCATATCAATTTGGGAAGAGATGACATTTTACTATGTTGAGTCTTCCAACCATGAACTCTGCATCTCTCCATTTGTTTAGGTCTTATTTGATTTCTTTCACCAGAATTTCATCAACATTTCATAATTTTCAGAATACATATCCAATGCATGTTCCATTAGATTTTTATCTATTTAAATTTATTTGGGGTGATTATAAATGATATTGCTTTTAACTTTATTTTCTGTATATTTATTTTTTTAAAGATTATATTTATTTATCAGAGAGAGAGAAAGCACAAGCAACGGAGAGGGAGAAGTAGGCTCCCCGCCGAGCAGAGAGCCCGATGAAGGGCTCCATCCCAGGACTCTGGGATCACGACCTGAGCAGAAGGTAGACACTTAACTGACTGAGCCACCCAGACACCCCTATTTTCTGCATATTTATAGCACATATAAGTGAAAATGATTTTTGTGTGTTGATCTTGTATCCCATGGCCCTGCTAAATTCAGTTATTAGTTCTAGGAGGGTTCTTTTTTGTTGTTGTTGTTTGTTTTTTGGTAGATTCCTTGGGATTTTCTACGTGGACAATCACGTCATCTGCAAATAGTTTTATTTCTTCATTTTCAATCTGGGTATCTTTTAAAAATTTTTCTTGCCATATACCAGTGACTATGCCTTACAGTAGTAGGATGAACAAGAGGAGTAAGAGCAGACATCCTTGCTTTGTTCCCAAAAAAGCAAGCAATCTTTCATCATTAAGTATGAGATTAGCTGTAGACTTTTTGTAGATGTTGAGATAATTTTCTTCTAATTTGCTGAATTTCAAAATACACAAATTGGTGTTAAATTTTGTTGAATGTTTTGTGTCAACTGATATATTGTGATTTTTCCATCTTTAGCTTGTTGATATAGATTACACAGCTTGATTTTCAAATGTTACTGCGAGCATTAATAAAATAATACATATAATGCATTGATTAGCAGAGCATGGAAGTGCCCAGTAAGTATTGATGCTAACTTTCTTCTACACAGTCCAATTTTTTCCTTAGTTGTTTAAAGTTTCTGGGGACAGAAACAATCTGTTTTTTTTGTTACCTTGTATCCCCAGGGTCTAGAATGGTACCTGGTAATAAAAATTAAACTGCCTGAGTAGCATTTATATCATTTCTAACACCTTTATCTCCCAAGATATGCCCTTTTCCTCTTTTCAATTTTCTTTGAACTCCTTTTGATTTCAGTTTCTTGCTTGAATTAGCTAGCTCATTTATAGCTTTCCTCCTCCTCTATCCATTTTCTGGGCCTACAAGCAGTAAGCTTCCCTGAATTCACATATTTTGATAATTGTTTCCCAATCATCTCATTCTTGCACAGAGATATAAAATGTTTCTTTTCCTCTTGAAAATCTTAGGCAGTCACAATCACAGCCCCTGTGACTTGGAAGAGTATTTCTTTATACCGTCCATTTTCCTTGCCTAGAAATGGGTCTACATCCTAAGTACTGGTTCTGAGCCAACTTATTCACTCTTCATAGCAGATCAAGAAGCTGTGAGGAGTTCTAAATTCGACTCCAAGTTGTTGTAATTTAAAATCAAACCTGTATGTACATAATATTTAAATCTTAATGTCTCCAAAATCTGCACTTTATATAGCCATGTAAGATACAACCAAACTCCAGAAAACGTATTTACTTTGCCCTAACTAATTAAATATGTAAGAAAAACACTTTGAACTATCTAAATATGTACGTATGCCCGGGACGCACGACGCACAATGAGAACACGTCCTGTACAAAGTTAGGAACAATATACATCTCATACCATCCTCTGTGTATGTCTCCTTGGGACTTCAAGATTTTCCCAATTACACACCTTCTGCCAATTCTACCATAACATCTGACATTATGCAGAACTGAAAATCAAGGCGTTCACTGTATTTAAAAAAAACCCCACAAATAATAAAGATGAAGGATTTATACTCACGGGTGGCTCAGAAAATGAGCAGGACTCCTACTTGGGGCAGACAGCACAGAACTCAAGAGAACTCTTCCTTTCAGCAGGAAACTTAGCTTATGAGATATCCTGATAACTAGAATAGATATTAAAGAAAGTTAACATTTTACTTGACTTTATTATTCAGTTTTTTCTTTGTACTGAAATACGCAGTTTTCAAAGACTTCCTCTCAAGCCATTAAAACATGACAGGGTAGGAAAATATCAGTTAAACACTGCCATGATTTTAAGATAATAATATTCTTAGAGTTTCTTTTCAACAGACAAAATATGCCAGTGGTTCAAGGACACATCAGGTCCTTTCAATTCAATGTCATGCCATGAAAAGTAGAAAAACACAATGTGAGATAATTCCTTGAATCCAGTGTTTTTAGTTGACTTAGACTTTTTTTAGCAGCAAAATTATCTTTGTATTTCTGTAAAATTTAGAAAGAAATTAACATCAGTCTCTGTACATTGCCCAGATATAATCAGTGACATTTCTGACAGTGGGGTTGCTAGTCTTTAGTGTTCCATTAAAGCAAATCACTTTTTCTGGACTAAAGTAGTATATATTTTTAAATTTCTTTGAAATGGTGGTTAAACTTACACAGAGTGAAACCTCAGTGAATTCTGAGAAGGCAAGTAAGCAGCAGCCATGAGAAATCAGTAACATTTAGTAAGTTTATATGACCTTAGAACTATTGATGGGTTGGGGTGTCTGAATCCAGACATCTTGGGATGGCTGGATGTGTCCGGGGTCAACTGGGTACTCAAGTCAGAATGGTTCAAACTTAGATAAGAAAATCTCATACAATCAATCAAACTGAGTTAATGGTTCTCTTGATAGGAGAATACAGACTATATCTGAGTCTAGGAGCAAAATGAAATCATAATGCCTAATAAAATGAAGACTATGTGTCTAAAGCATGACTTGTTTGGTAAATGGTAAGATTAGGAAAATACAGAAGAAAAAAAAAAAACCTCTTTTTCTAGAAAGACGGACCATGGTGTACGACTAAAAGTTCAAAGTTCCAATTCAATATTAAATATATTTTATAAAATTTCCAATGTTAAGCAGAAACTGGGCTCATTAACTAAAACAATTCTACGAAAGGGCAATATTGCTCTGATGGGACTGTTAACTCTACAGATTTTTTTTTTTTTATTTAATAGACAGCATGGACTTCATACATATCCATTTTCAGTGCTTTGAAAACCAAACAACTTTAAAAGTTAGCAGCAGTTTCTGCAAGTACAAAAATACACATTTATTACATTACATATGGTAGTAAAATTTGTCAAGATATATTATACAAACTCAAAGCATTTTACATAAAGCATCAGTCTAATATATTATAGATTGACAGGGTATAATAAAATGACATGTAGTCTGTCTTCCAATCATACAATATAATACTTTACAGCAATATTAACAAACTATTCACATTAAGTATTACAGGAGTATCTAAGGGAACACAGAGAATAGGAATGGTTATGGAAAACCTCAGCATCTATTTTCTTCTACGCTTCAAATTGGGTGGATTAATTTTCTACCCACCCAGATGAAAGAAAAAAGGAGAGAACTATTATTTTGTTAAGTGGAGAAACAACTTCTTCCAGAAAGACACTCCAAGCCGTAAGAACTTTATTCACATCTTGCAGTTCCGACAGTAGTATGCCCTACGGGTAAGGGGAGAGACTCCCTGTTGCATTTATATATTATACCACAAAAGATGCATATGGACACTCAGGAATCTAAGTATAGGAGTGGCTGTTTATAAGGTAAAATCTACTTCACATCTGTGACTGAGATGGCCAGTGTCATGAAGGAGCTCTTTGGATACAGAGTTCTGAGAGTTAATTACAATGCGGAGGGCCAACATGGCCATGTCCCGTAGAGGTAGGTAGCACCTATAGCTAATACTGAAAGGACTTCTACTTTACAGAAAACATTATTATTATTATTATTATTATTATTTCTATAACTGAAAAATACAACCTTTAGGACATCACGGAAAGAACATCTGACATGAAAGTTTCCTGGTGGGTAAGAAAAATAATTTGGTATAAGTTAGTGAGAGAAAGGATGGTGGACTAAAGAGGCCAAATGGGTTCTAAGCAACTTCTTATCAGTAAGTAGTTAAAATGAAGGAAGATACACATCCTTTCCTGATTCTACCCCTTCTTACTGGCTCGCGAGGCCTAATAATCCATGGAGATAACCCAGGGGATGTACTGGTATAACCTTTAAGGCAAGAGAGGGGAGAAATATTCATGGATGTGAGAGAAACCAGTGGGATATAAACCATGAATCATCTGGGACAAAAATACGTAAAACTTCTGGAGGTGAGAAAACCCGAAGCCAATGACGGTCCGAGAAGGCCTGACTGCTGCTTTGGTGGGCATTCCATTCTGTGACTCTTTATAACCTGCCAACTTTAAAAGTGCTCTCTCAACTGTCAATGACAATCAGAAAAGGGACGATTTATCAGTAATTTTTTCTGGCTGGCAAATCTAAGAGGCAGGGCTGTAGAAAAACATTTTTTTCAGCAAAGAGGAGCCATGCTTTGGTCACATGTTGGCAACAACTTCGTGTAATAGAGAGAGGACCGGTGTTGCAATCTTTTCCTCCACACCAGGATGCGAATGCTGTCAGGAGGTCACTTTCTAATAGAAAAAGTTGCATTTCTGGAGAATGTTCCTAGCACAAGCACCTTTGAAAAGGATACTGAAATGAGCAACCTTTCCTTCTTTCTCCTCACAGCTCTACGTCCTGGAGCCTTTGCAGAGTAGCAGAACACCAATGGAAAAATCAATCAATGAACACAACCAACAAATAAACTAGGATACTCATGGCTCTTGAATCATTCTAGTCTACGTCACTGTAGCTGCATCGATGGGCTGATTCCTGGAATCTTCCTGTGAGGGCACGGGACTAAAGAATGTCACAGAAATGCCTACTGGCTTGGATTCAGGGAAACGTTTTACATGATTTCCTTCATTACCGGACATGCTTTCTTTTTTTAAAAAATACTTTGATTAGTGGCATTTTTCTTGCGTAGTCATTAAAAACATTCCATGGAATGTGGCTGTTTCTCTGCACCCTCCCCCTCTCCCCATAGTCCTTATTCTTCACTTAGCATATCCTGGCCTTTTCAGGACACTAATCTCATGGAAGGCATGTTTCCTCTACAGAAGATGTTTTCTCTGGCTCTCTGCTAGTATCTCTAAAAACACAGGAGAGGACAAATGCTATGCTCTAATAAGGAAAAGCCTCCCAAACAGGTGATGAAATTTTTTAGTCTAAACTTTTTGCCAAATGGTCTCAATAAAGAAAATTATTTTGTTGTCCTAAGTATTAGCAGTGATTATCCTTATGCTACCCATCATGTATTTATACAAAGGGGTCATAATAATCTTGTCTTTCTATCATTATTAGCCCAGTTTCTGTTCTTGTAGACATCAGATTCTTAGACTTGTCTCTGTTCTTGTATACATCACATTCTTACTGTGGTTAAATGTCTTTGGCTAAATGTTGGTCTCCAGTATCACCAACCACTGTAGGCCCTGAGTCTGGGCTGGACAGATCATGCACAGACAAGGAGCCGGGTGAGGATCTCTCACAAGGCAGAGTACCAGGAGAGCACTGCTCACTATTCTCTCCAACCTTGTGTGACTTCACACGAAGCTTGAGTCCGTCCTCCACGAGGCTGAACGGAGAGCTGCAGTGTCTCTCGGAGTCCTGGCTGGAGTAAGAATTATACCACTGGGCTGTCTGCACAGTTCCAAATTCTTCAGGTGCCCTTTGGGGCATGTCTTTCTGTCTCTCTTGTAGTGGGTTGGCTTCCAAAATACCAGGAGCGTGTGGAGGTGGCTCCATGGGTCCTTTTAGAGAACTTACTTTCTTTTCCTCTGGTCTGGATGCCCTTGCCTTCTTTTTGAGGGACCAGTTTTTCAAACTGGCCACGCCATTTCTCAACCATGTGCTTGGGTGAAGAGTTACAGAATGTATTTGTGAATGCCATTCTACAGGATCCTTTTTCGTATTAGCGAGGCGGCTGCTGGCCTGCCCTGATGAGGGACCGGGAGCTGCAGAAATGAGGCTGGAATTGCTAAAATCAGAAGAAAGCTCTTCCTGTTTTCTTTGAGCTTGAAAAGTGCAATCTATTGGAGAGGAAGTTTCAGTGGGGGTAAACACAGAGTGTTCCGAAATCTGAGAAAAAGCGCTGTCTTGGGAGCTCACTGATGAGCCCGACGGGGAAGTGCCTGGAGAGGACAAGCTGGAATAGCTAGTCCTTGGGCAGATGTTTAATCTTGGGGGTAAAGCCTTCTCCGTGTTTTGGTTTGTGCCACTACTCTTGCCCACTTCAATCCCCATGACCAAACTCTGATTAATGAGCTTTTGCCCCTCCATTTGCAATGACTTGTGCCGCTGGAGATAATCTTCCTCTCCATGCAAGAGACCAGCTTCATAGCTAGTTTTATATTGTTTCTTTGAATAAATTCCCCTGAGATAGGTCAGTTTGCAGTGCTGGTCATCCATGTTGGGCTCTGAGCAGCGCCGGTGCCTCCTTGAAGCCTTGGGAGCGTCTGCTGCGTGTGAGGGGGAGTATCCAGATGCATCTGCAGCGACGGGCTGGCTCCTGGGAAGATCCTGTGAGGACATGTGACTATAAGATGCCACAGAAATGGCCACTGGCTTGGATTTAGAAAAAAGTTTCACATGGTTTCCTTCATTACCAGATAAGCTTTTCTTCTTAACATTTTTATTAGTGGCATTTTTCTTGGTATCAGTGCCTGCGACTAAACTCTGTTTAAAATACGTCTTACCCTCTTCCTGGAGGGGTTGATTCTGCTTCAGATAATGCTCATCTTTTTGTGAGAGAATTGCATCACAGCTGGACTTGCGTAGCTTTTTCTGATAAAATTCCCTGAGATAGGAAAGCTTAGAATCTAGATAATCGATGCTGGGCTCTGAGCAGCGCCGGTGTCGCCTCAGGCTTTTTGGAACCTCTGCTGCAGCTGTGGACAGGTAGCTGGGTGTGCTCATGCCAGATGGGGCCCGGGCAGGATCCCGCAGTGGGACCTTCGTGTACACTACTGCGACGTTCACTGGCTTGGATTCAAGAGGCCGTTCCATTTGAATGTCTTCATCTTTAGAACGGGTCAAGTCAAAGTCGCTCAGGGTTAAGAGGCCTTCCACCTCAGGCTGGTCGAGGTCATAGTCACTGAGGGTTAATACAGAGTCCATGCTTCTGCTACCCTGACCAAGTTTCTTTACCAAGTCACTACAAGGAGCATCGACATCCTCATTTAGCTCATTTTCCAAGCTGTCATAGGAAGAGTCATTCAGTTGGAAGCAAGAGATATCTGTCAAAAAAATCAAACCACAATGAACATTTTTACTTACCAAAAATATACGCTGCCTTAAAAAAAAAAAAACCATCTCTGATACTTAGTTTAATTTTCTTTTCATGGAGATTGTTCAGATTCCTACTCTTAGAAAGGATCTTTCAAAGTCTTCCCAGAATAAAAAAAAAATATGTTGAGTACACTGAATTTATCTCAGTTCTTGAAGAAAAAGGCTTTCTTAATTAAGGTCTCCTCAAAGCAATGAGGACATGTTGTTAATACCAAGAAATGGTCCAAAATAGAAAGGAATGAATGGCAGGTGTATGCAGGTTCATGACTGTGGGTGAGCACACATGGTTTGGTTTCAGAGGAATCATTTATTAACCCAAGCTCTTCGATGTTCACTAATTTAATCTTTACGACAATCATAAAAATGAGACTTTATGGTTACCCATATTTATTGATGAAGATAATGATGGTCAGTGGCATAGAATGGTTATATGAAACTAATGAATCATTGAACACTACACCAAAAACTAATGAGGTACTATATGTTGGCTAACTGAATTTAAATTAAAAAAAAAAAAAAGAATTGGTCAAAGATAACTAGTAATTGGTGGTCCAGGAATTCGTATTCTGGAAGGTTGACTGGTTTCAAAATCGCCCCTGGCCCCACGGTGCTAGTGGTTTCTACGGTGTTCCACAGCATGAAGTGTCTGGAGGGTCATTCGGAAGAAGGAGAGGGGGGAGAAGACCAGACCCGTCTCTACTCCTTTAGGACTTCTTACTCTAGTTTCGGCCACAGCAGTTCTACTATATAATTAGGGATCCTTGTAAAGGTTTATTTAAAAGAAGTTTAAAAACATACCATATGATGCTTCTGGAAGTTTGGGACCTCATCTTACACATTTCTTAGCCCCACCACACTGTTAACATGACCTGACCTATTAGCAGGTCATCCAAGGAGGGGCAGAAACCCTAGGCCCGTGACTGAGGTCAGAGGCTTCCTTCACTGAGCTGCGGCAGGCCCCAGGACACTGTCTCAGCATTTTCACAGACACATGCTTGTTTCTCACAAAAACCAGTCCAATTATTATTCACAATACCTGAGGCGTTCTCTCTAGTATCACATCTCACTGAAACCTGTCCCAAGAGGGAAGTGATTTCTTCTCCAAATATCCTACAGCAATTTTCAATCAGAAATTGTATAAGCAGAGAAACCTGCATGAAAAAGGACAAAAAGAAAGTGCTACTTTTCATACAGCCGGTCTCTAAAGCACATTTCATATATAAATCCTAGTTTTACCAAAAATGAAAAAGAATCTTGAGAAAAATTCGTGTCTGCTTTAAAAACATACAAAACAAACAGAAAACACACACAAAAAACAAAAAAAAAAAAAAAACAAAAACAAACAAACAAACAAAAATATACAAAACAGTTTCTCCTAAAAAACTATGATACTTGCAAGAGTAGTTGGGGTGTAGAAATTAATTTTAGTTGGTGGGCTAAAGTTCCTTGTGGCCTTAGCTCAATGTTAACATTTTAATACTAATCCTACATATTTAAAATCAGGGTAAGTTGGGGCCCCCGGTTGGTGCAGTCGGGTAAGCATCCGACACTTGATTTTGGCCCAGGTCATGATCTCAGGGTTGTGAGACTGAGCCCCACGTTGTGCTCTTCACTCAGCATGCAGTCTGCTTAAGATTCTCTCTCTCCCTCTGTCCCTCTCCCTGCTCTCTCTTAAATAAATAAAATAAAATAAAAAAAATTAGGCTAACTTAAAGTATTCTCTGTAGGGCGTCTGAGGTAAAGAAATAAACTTTCTTATTAAAATTCATGAAGTATCATTAGATAAAGACTTATGAAATATATTTCGTATGTAAAAGGCAGTTGTCATAAGCGTGGGAAGTGGGCATCCTCTGTGGGCTTCCTGTGAAGTAGGGAGGGAGACAGCTAGAGAGAAAACTTGCATTTTGCCTCACTAGTCTCTACCTATGCAATTCCTTCCCTTAGACTCCCTGGAGGAGGTGAGGGAGGAGATAAGATTTTAACGAGGGAGCTCTGCACCTCCACTGAGATGTCCTGGAATGTTTCCTTGGTTCCTTGCCCCAGCAGCTGAGGCAAAGCAACAGGCAGAGTGTTGGGAGCCACGGGAACTAATAACCCCAAGCCCCATAGTAACCAGCAGGCACTAGAGGGGTGTGATTTCAAGTAGCTGCGGTATGAACTAGGTATCATCACCACCTCCATTTTTTAGATGAGGAAACTGGATCAACAGAACTAATTTTATCCAAGATTGTACATCTGGCAAGTGGTGGGGCTGAGGAACGAACCTTGGCTTGTCTAAGTCCAAAGTCCTTCTTTTTTTTATTAAATCATATCATTTGCTTTCTTATAACTCTAAGGTTTAAGGCAGTCATAGTGTTTTGCCTCCTTGAAGGGAAAAGAGAAGTAACCCAACAGCTATCATTGTTTTGCTCAAGAAATTACCATTCTATAATCTACCAGGATAGGATAAAGTACTCAATACACTCAAATTTATAAGGAGGTGTATTTAAGTTATTGAAGAAAATGTCTTTCAGAAGTAATACGCTGAATTTTAGGTTCAAAATGGGGACTCAGTCCCCCAGGGTGTAAAACCAAAAAAACTACATTACCTTTTTTGTAAATTCATTTTCTAGTTCTGGGCTGGAGGAAGTAGGAGGCCAAAGAATGCTTGGAGCAATACACACCGCTAAATTAAACGCAGTCATCTGATTGGACGAGGAATGCTGCTCAATGTTGTGTAATATCCCAAAAAGATACCTTAGGAGAACAACATTGGCTCTTGGAAGCTGGTCTAATAGCCTAAAGACAGAAAAATGCACTTTTTAAGAAAGACATTCCATAAAAAACTTGTGTAGATAAGCAACCCTTGCTTTGCATGGGGAACCATGCAAAGAAAGAACACAGTTCAGATATGAAAGAGTTTCGGTTACTATGGCACATGCAACGTAGGGACTGCCTGTACAGAAAGAATGAAAATATGGACCGGGGATTTATTTACTTATTTTGTACACTGTCTTCACAACCCAATGAAGATGGAAAAGAATGCAGAAAAATGGCTTGTAAAAAAATGTTGCCTGCCTGAAATATTTACCTGAAATTAGTGCAATGTCTTTTAACTTAGGCAAATCCTGTAACATTTCAGAATATTCTCAACTAAGACCCCCCAGAAAGCTTTTTGATGAAATTAAACAACAATTAAATTTTAGTGGTTCTTTATTTCTCGGTAACAATACAGGAATTCTATCTCTTGGTGAGAACCCAAACCTTAACTATTAAGACCTTTAGGTCCATTCTGAGAGCTTACGTTCTGTTCTACCAGCTTCCAAGGTCAATTTTGTCCCAAACTTTTTTTTCTCACTGGTATCACTTTCATATATAAGTCGAGCTTATAATAGTACATTTCCTACTGTTCCTATTTTGTAATTGATAGATTTTAAAATTATTATTTATTGAAAATTATATTGACTACTACTCAGAAAAAAAGACATATATGTTGATATTCATGGTTGTTTCTTTTCAACAAAAGTCTGCAACCTGGGAGGGAAAATAAGATAATGTGACTCTTGCTGCATAAATAGCACAGAGGCATTTCTTCAGTGTGATGGACTGACACTGAGTATAGTTTTATAAGGACAAGTTATAAAAGATATTGAAATAAACCAAGAGATTATTGAGTGTATTCAATGAAAAGTAAGGTGCTGTGTAGCATACTCTTCTGGGTTATCTGATTCCATAGGGGCCCTATGCCTTTGAGCTACTCTACAACTCTGTAAATTATAGACTACTGATAGCACTACACCTCACACTTGCCTATAGACTTGAAGATTCCGTCTGGGGAGAGACGTATGATTTACTTGCTCCCCCTTCATGCTCCAGTAGAAAAAGCCAGTTTTGTGTCTATGTGTAAAATCATTTCGGCATTTCTGATGCAACTACGTACGTTGTGGTAGTTTGAAATCTCCTTCGAATTGGTGGTAACATCTAACTGGTTCTCTCATTAATTAAAGATTTAAATAAAAATTTTCGCATTGTTCATTTTATATTTGAATGAGTCTTAATTTTACTTTTTTTTTTTTTTAAATCATCCTTTAACAGTTTGTAGGATACACAGTTTTAGACAATGAGCAAGAATGCAGAGAAGCTGGCTTCCACCTAACCATAATGGAAGCATAGATAGTATGTGTGACTTGGCTTTGATTTCTGGTGTCTTCCAACAGTTGTACTATGTTCTACTGATAAAAGGTGTCTACCAATAGCAGTGTATAGATAATAATTCATCTTTGAAAGTTGCTCAACAAAAAAAACTGTACTGTACTAAACAAGCATATGCAGATAAATGACACTAGGCTTCTTGGGTTTTTATAGAACTGGGCGTATTGCATTTTGTTTAATGGACACTTCTTTCCAATTATAGATTAATGCAGGAAACACTGAGAATATGGTGTTGAGTTCTGCCAGCAACCTCCATTTGCATGAGAATGGACATTGCATTCTTTGTGATAGGACAGGCTTTTCCCTTGACACTTTTCAAGAGTTAAACTGTCTCTGCAGTCCCCCCTCCATACCTCTTCTGTAGCACTCGTTGTACTACACCGTAATTCTTGGTTTATCTATCTACTCCACTAAGACAGTCAGTTCCTTGAGGGGAGGGAATTTTCTCTGCTTGAATTCAGTTGCTGAATGAGATAGACAAAGAGCTGTCTGGTTAGTTAAGTATTTACCAAAATTAAGATCATAAATAGTAGATTGAGTCTAGTTCTTAATGAGTTTCAGCTCCTATCAGATTCAGATATACAGGAGGTGTACAATGGTCAAGTAGTCTATGTTAATAAGATTAGGGAAAACCAATAATAACAATGATAGCAGCTAGCATAAATCTACTTTTTTTTTTTTTGCATAAATCTACTTTTAAACTGGTCTTCATGGATATGGCTTTGATAGTCATCATTACTTGAATCGACAAGCTTATTATAAAAGCTTTTTTTAAGTATTTTTGAGACATGACTAAATTAGAATAATTACCTTTGAATTGTATTTATTTTCTCTTCATCGTTTCCTTGATCCATGACACAGACCCAGTGATCATAGAGATCTGATGAAAAAATACTTCCTGGAATATTTCGTAGAAAATCCTTTCACAGAAGGAAAATAAATATTTTAAGTCATTATTCTCATGCTAAATATGTACTGGGGAAATCAAAAAGCAAACGTTTCGTTGAAAAGTGAAGTCCTCCCTTTTTCGGAATACGCGGAGCTCTGTGCCAGCTCCCCACTGTCGTGCGCACACAGAAACACAGGCTTTGATTTTTTTCTAACAAAAACCAGAGGGAAGTTGGAGCCTGGGCTATAGTGGGAAAGATAAGGACAACCTGTTTGGGCTGGAATTTCATTTGTGTACGTTTTAGCCAACTAGTACAACACGACAGGGTCTGGCAAACTATCCCACGTCCTTTTTTTCTGCTCTCGAATCACCAGTTCAAAGAAACACACTCAGACGTTTGTGAGGTTCCTAATGTGGTAGTCAGTCATTCTACACATACTTGCTCTCACGTGCCAGGGACGGTTGAGGGGCTGGGGACAGAGAAGTGAGTAAAGTCAAGTCCCTGTCATTTCGGAACTTTATATTCCAGTGGCATTGGGGAAGGACTCCATCCAGAGGTACTCAGAGTTTCTCCTGGCATTCCCCTCATATGTTTGGGGATGGGGGAGGAAGCACTCAAGGCTCAGTACGTCTGGGCTCTGGGGGCCTGGGACAGCAGCCACAGGCCTGACTCACACTTGACATGTGCCCAGGACATTATCCTCTGAGACCCTAGTCTGCTGAGACGGCCGGTGGGGCCAGGTGTGGTGACACCAGACCATGTAACAAATAGGATATGACCGAGGGTATTTGTTGTTTGATTTTTGTTTATAAAAAGCACAAAAATAAATTAAATTTGGTCCTGGTCCTATACTCATTTGTGTTCTAGGCCAACTCTCTCTGTTGCTTTTGGCACGGTAGTAACAAGGCCAGGCTTGCAAAGGCTGATCTCTACTCAGTAAACATTAGGCAGAAAAAACTCAATTTGAGGTCTAAGCACTGTACCCATGGTCTTGCCAGTTCCTGCTTACCACATGGAGACAGGTGAAAGTTTGCAATCGAGGAGTTTTAACTCTCGCTGGAAAACCAAGTCAGCAACTTCACCTATGTGGCTTACAAGCGGCAACACACAGCCCGTTACTCTCGTGTCCTGTTTCTATTACTACTCGGGAAGCTGTGGCATCTGATTGTTACACTTTGCCGATTTGGTGTGCATCCTCCCCAGTATGAGCTCCCCCAAGGCAGGGACAGACCCTACCTTCTTCTCTGTACACCTCGGTGCCACACACAGTCCCAGACACAGTAGACAGAGGTCATTACTGAACTGGTGCTATTTTTCCCATGGCCACACATTGATGAGGAACAAGGGAAGGCCAACTAACTGTAATTGAGATTTTAAGATAATTTAAAACACCTCTTTGTAATCATGTCACCTGTTATCATACATTTTTAAGAGTGGCTAACAAGTAGGAAGAGATTGCTTCAAAGTCTTTCTCTGTTCTATTATATCTTCTGTAGAAATGTACCTGGATACTTGTAATTGAGATGTGTCATCACAAAAGTCATCTCCTTTTGGGTAAAGCTATTGAATTTTCATAATTCCAAACTAATTTTAGTTGCTGCACCTACTTTAAAAGTCAGATTTAGAAGAGGCAAAATTTGTTATTTCAAAGTGGGGCAGTGACAATAGTTCTCTTTTTAAATCTCAGTGGAAAACATACTTATGATCTGTCTTGAAGAAAAACATCATTAAATCTTAAACCTACACTTGAAAGATAATAACTCGTAACATCTCAATGAACTCTCCACAGCTGGAATAACAAGTTACGAAATACAGCCGCCATCACAGCTGAGAAAGGATGTGAGCGCTGGTTCTGAATTACAATCACCAGCTCACAGCACTGAATGTCTCCTCCCCTCCAAGAGCAGAGCCCAGGTCGTCAGCACAACTCCCAAATTAATCTGAGATGAGATTCCTGCAGGATCAAAAATGAACTTTTCCTCAAAGGTCCAATGGATCAAAGTTACAGGGTCTCAAGCAATTTTCTTCACATAACAGTTTAAAGAGTTAAGCTTGTATTTAAGCAAAACCAGCAGAAGTAAAAAATTAAAGGAAAACTTAAGTACCACTTCCAGATAGTCTTAAACACAAGAAACAAAACAAACCAAAAGCTCAAAAACTTTTGGCAAAAGTATCTTCTTTTCTGCAACCACTTGGAAGAAATGAGAGTAACACACAGTTACATGAGTAAAAAACTTCAATTATTTGGAACTCATTTAACCAGATTTTTCAATCATTCGTCTTTTGATATTTTTGGACCAGTGATATTTCTGCAATTTGAAATACAATCTGACTCCTCTAGAACCATATTTCTTGATAATAGCCTCAAAAATTTAGTACAAAATTTTAAGTGTGATGCTATGAAGAATAGCATAGTAAGGAAAATTTTCTAAAATGTAGGCTTCTAACTTTTTAAATTAAGAGATGGGGAAAAGCCTAATTATATGAAGAAAAAAAAGAAAAATTCATTGTGCATATATATATATATATATACACCAGACATACGTCTGGCTAAGCTTAACACTGTACATATCTGTCTTGTATTTCAGGAATGAAGAGTAGTCACAAATCCTGTGCAAAACAGACTAGATGAGCCTAGCTCCAGCTCTCCATTGTTTTTAACTGGTACTTTATTGCAAAAGTCTACAGCAGGGGTTAAGAGCAGACCAGGCTCATTTGCCAGAAAACATCTGATTATTCATCAAGTCATGAAGGAAGATGCTGTAAGCAGCTGAGCAGGAGGAGGGACATGCAAGGGTCATCTCCACCACGTTTCCTCCACCCCTGGCCCTGGTGCAGTCCAACTGGGCTGGGAGATGGGAGCCCGAGACCGGTCTGCAGAAGCTATAGCTGCGGTGGAAACCTCTGCTAAAAGCTGGTTCTGACTCTAGGTTTTCAAAACATGTGAGGCATTTGCAAGAATGTGGGGAGGAAAACATTTTAGAAGAGTTCTAACTCAACTATGGGTATGAGTTAAGTAACCAAGGGGTAAAGGGTAAGTAAGAACCATAAAAAAATGCCAAATGTGGTAAGGGTTTTATAAAAGATCCAGATGTTGGAGTCATTCCTACTCTGCTTTTACTTTAAAAAGGCACTAGGGGACAGGGGAAGGCATGATGATTGTACAAGTGAATGGAATTTTCAGTGGTCTCAGTGAGCAATTTTTTGTTTTAGTTGTTAAGCAAATGTTTATTATGGTAAACTCTGTTTCAAAGTTTAATACAAGTTTATTTTTGAAAATTTGCCTTTATTAGGAAGGTAATGAGACTGTGAAGAAGTCATTATAATCAGGATGTTTATTTTGGTAAATATGCTGTGCATGCGTTGACTATTTTTAATTTAAATTTTTTTTTTTTTTTTTTGGGGGATGGGGTGGCAGAGTGATGATGAGAGTGATGTGGGATGAAAAAATTTAAAAAGCATTTTTGACATGCCATATCATTGGCAAGGGCTTTTAAAGGCCAATGTTGGTTTTGTGAAGCGTTTTCTTTTTTCTTTTCTTTTTTTTTTTTTAACACTTTTTAGATTCTAGATCCATTTTGGTTCTTTGCAGCTGGAAAAATGTTGTAATGAGAGAAACCAGTTGTCTCTTCCCGGAGCTACACTGGGGGGTAGATGAAGGGAGAACCTTTCCTACCTTCAGGACAGATGCTATCACAAAAACCGATTCACAGTCTAGGTGTACTTCAACTCCAGAGTTCAGTTTCTCTTTTAGCTCTCTGCAGGATTTCACATTGGCCGACTGTCTGAAGATCCCTTTTGTGAGGGGTCCTTTTTGATTAAGAAAGAAAAGCATATCCTATAAGGAAGCAAAGGAAAAAACCAAAATGGCACTTCACAGATACAAGCAGGGGAAGACACACTTGCCCTCTGGGGCCGCCAGAGGCTAGGGCGTCCCAGGGGAAAAGCACTGGAGGAGGGGCTGCTAAAGGACTTAAGTTAGTGTTTTGGTATCTCTAAATCTCTTTCCCCTACTTATTCTTGCTATATTCAACATCTAAAACATTTTACTTTTAATGAGACTGTCTTTTGTCTTTAAAATCAACTTTCTCTGACTGCTTCCAGGTCCCTGTAAACTTGTCTCCCTCCTTCCCTCACTCCTCTTTTCCTATTATTCCCTAATTTGGACTCTTTCCTCCAAATATGGAAATATTCTTGCCAGACTCATTCTCCACTTGCTTGTCTTTCTTTTTATGCGACTCCATACCTCCTTCTACTTCCTGTATTTACTTCATCCTTTTAAAATCAGGCTAAAAAAAAATCACCTTTTCCAGGAAGTTTTCTCCATTGCGTTGTGATCAATCTTTCATTTTGCTTTCTTGCTAGCAAAGAAATGTCCTCTTCTTGTGGTGTAGGAAGGAGACTGGGTGTTGGGGACAAGCAACCCATGGGCTCTGAAACCTAGTTATGGCACATATTTACTCTGTGACCTTTGGTAAATTTGAGGCTTTTAAAATTTGTCAAGTAGGGATGATGGTAGTGATAACAAGTGCTCAATCCGCTGTGCAGGGTGAGCACGACAGCGGCGAGGCCAGCGGGCGGCACGTGTCAGAGCACAATGTGGGGTCGAGTCCCGCATGTCTAGGACAGTGCCTGCGGGACGCGGGACGCTCAGTGAAGGCCGCTGAACGGTGATCATTTCATATATCAAGGACACAGCACAAACTCCGTGGTTTCATCTGACCCACTCTATTTATAAAAGGGAACTAAATGCCAGAGGATGTACATGTGAAAACACCTGAAATATATCTAAGACACACGTCGGATTTTTAAAAAGTACAAGAATGAGTAGTTTCTGCTTCTACAGTGATTAAAGGAGGCTTACAGAACAACACAGAGTTCTAGACAGGCCATGAGAGAAACGTGGGGGATAACGGGACTCCAGTGTGGACTCTGCCTACAGAGCCAAACTGATTTATCTGAGCAGGTTTACATGGCTCCTTCCTGAAACCAGCAGCCTCCATGATCTCTCCCCTTTATATCTCCCTTAGGATTCTGGAATAGCTTAATCAGATTTCTTTCCTTTGAAGTAATAATAAAATTCTCAGTCAAAGCCAAAGCTGTGTCTATAGTTTTTCCATTTAAGAAGAGATTTCCCTCCCAGGGTTCTCCTTTTCCAATAGCGTCACAGGCCCAAACGAGACTCACCAGGACAGGTTTGGGCAGATTGTCATTCTCACAAATACTCGGCAGAGAGACTCCAAAGAGCTGCCCCGGCACAGGGGACGTCGGCGACACAGGTAAGTTATCCAGGTGAGTGCTGGAACCACGCCAGAAGGCCCAGTTTATGATCGATCTTCTCCTTTTGAATGTCTTCTGACCCGAGTCTAAGGAAGAAGTGCAATTATTAGGAAAACTAATTCACTTAGTCTTATTTTTATAGTTTCTAACTTACAGGATGTTGTTCACTTCTATGGTTCAATGAGAAAACTGCTTATAGATGTCCTTTGTTACTGACAATTTAATCTAAAAAATTGCACGGTAAGTTTATAAATTAAGGAAAAATCAAATATTTGGATTATTCTCTGTCCCATTTTTGGAACATCGCTGGTCTGTTTACTTGAGTTTTGTCACTAAATTTTCAAAGGCAAAGAAAAGCTTCTCTTTACTGTAACAACTTAAAGCAAAAGGTGTTTCATACTAACACATATATTATCCTATTTTAAAATGAGACGAGGCATACGAAGAAGTTGAAGATTAAATCAGACCACAATTAAATGGTGAGAAAAAGAAGGAAAGAGGGAGGAAAAGGAGAAGGGAGAAAGAGAGAAAAAGGGGAAGAAGAGGAAAAGGAAGAGGAAGGAAAAAAATCAAGAGTTGGGGCGCCTGGGTGGCTCAGTTGGTTAAGCGTCTGCCTTCGGCTCAGGTCATGATCCCAGGGTTCTGGGATCGAGTCCCACATCGGGCTCCCCCTGCTCTGTGGGGAGCCTGCTTCTTCCTCTGCCTGCTGCTCCCCCTGCTTGTGCTCTTTCTCTCTGACAAATAAATAAAATCTTAAAAACAAACAAAAACCAAGTGTTGTCTTTATTAAGATGTTCTCTAGAAACAAATACTGCTTTATTACTTTATGTCCCTCTCTATTGCTGAAAACAAAGACAGGAAGCTAATGTTCTACATTTCCCCCGCCCACCCTTTCCAACTGCAAAGACTTTTTTTAAGGTATCTTTTTGGTTCTTGACTTTAAAAAGCATGTTGAAGGCAGCATGGGTGTGTGCAAACATGAGTGAGACTTGTTCTTGCCATGATGAAGCCTATACTCTAACGGGGGAAACAGGTCTGGTGATGGTGGGGAGAGAAGCAAGGGAAGGGAAAAGCACCCAAGACATTAAGAAGAACGGTAAAGCACATCTACCCATTAAGAGGGAGGGAGCGATCCTGGAGGAATATCCATTTGATTTGAATTCTGAATGAACAAAATTTCAACAGAGCACCTGACATCGTGTCTTGCACCTTGTAAGTACTCAATAAATCATTCTCAAGCAGTAATTGAACTGAGGAGAGATTTAGATGGAAAGGGACAGCATGAACAAAGTAGGCAGAAGAAAAGTTGACAGTGAATCATGATTTTGTGAGATCACTGTGCTACAACATTTCTGATGTCATCTGTATCTAATTTTAACAGGAAAGTTGATGGATTTGCACAGGATTTGATACTTAAAAAGACAGCTCTCTAAAGTTCTTTTGGGCCTATTCACTGCTATCCCCCAGCCCCCAGCACATACACACAGATAACAAATTAATCTCTAAATGAAATTTAAGAATACAAAAGCCTACCGAAAGGCACCAAAGAGTGACCAGAAGAAAGTGGGTACTGGAGGTAAAAGTATGATACTTGCAGGAGGGAATGGCACGGGACAGGGTACGTTTCCCCTCCTTACAGCTTTTAGCCTGAGGACGGGCTCCAGGGCGGCAGGGTCACTACAACCGGGAGAAATCTGCACTCTCGCTGGCTTGAAAAACTACAGAATGGAGATGGAGGTAACCACAGCAGCTGGAAAGTGTGTGTGTGTGTGTGTGTGTGTGTGTGTGTGTGTGTGTGTGTGTAATCTCAGAAAGGAGAAAAAAATGCATAGTGGGAGCCCTAGATACTGTGTATAAATTTTGCCCTCATGTCTGGCTAAGCCACCAAGCACACACGTGTGAGGCAGATTCAAAACGCCCTGTGATTAAGACTAACGGAACTGAGACTGGAGGTGGTATCACATCCAGGTGGTGCCCACACAGAATTAGTCATCCCACTGCGCTGTGTGGCACCGACAGCCCACCAAGCCACCACAGGTGATGCTCAGCGGGTCAACAGTATTCCCTAACGACGGGACACTGAAGACTATCTTTTCAGGGTGGAAATGGTCATCAGTGTCAAATGCTAATTTCAAATAAGAATTTTATAGAAGTGTTTTACACTATTTGGTTCCAATGTCCCTTAGCACTGTATTTCTTCAGCACAAACAACTTAAACCAAACACCACAAACACCAAGTTGTGGGGAGACAATCAAATAAGTAACATCTTGTTTTCCGCCTCTGGCTTCCTTAGAATACAGTGAGTGCACAGTCAGCGAACGTACATCTAGGGGTAAAGCTCTGGGGTCAGGAGCCCAGTCAGACTCCTGGTTCAGATGCTTATGTGGGCAATTTACTCCACCTGTTCTGTCAACTTTAAAGAGAAAATATGACCTATACCTCAAAGCCTTATTAAGAGGATTAAGAAGGATAATGTAGGTTAAAGTACTACTTTGCAAGGATATGGGTCACAGCAGTCCTCATTAAAACTGCGAAGACACCCATCTCCTCCCCACGAAGAGGACCCTCTCCTCAAATCCATTCTCCGTTTAGAGAAACACCCTTTGGGAAGTGTGCAGACACAAAGGAATACCAGACTGCTTAACTAAAGCACTTCCTGCACCGACATACCCACTCTTTGCCATTTTAAAAAACAGAGAAGGAAACGAAACCCATTCTTAAACCCAGGAGGGAGGGTCCTGTGTTTACCAATGTCAATCTGCAAATGTTCGTTTAATATGTATGCTGAGCAACTGCACTCAGTCTAGTTTCCTTGTATTTAACCTGATTTTATTATTTCTAAAACTATCAGATTTATTTGACTTTTTAGCTTTCACACACTTCTTAGGAAAAATGCTTCATCATAAAGTTATATACCCAGCTATCATATGAGTGTTGACAGAGGATCAAGTAGAAATTGAGTCCTGTACTTCATTATAAATACTTTCAGCTGCAGTCATGCCTTTTGTTATGTACAGCATTCAAGTTTAGAGTTCATGTTCACTCTGGGACCGAGAGAAAAAAAATTTCATTAGTTATTTTCTTGCAGAGCTTTCAATGTACAGCTCTTATTTTCTAAATGTCAAAGGCTGATGAAAAAACATGCTATTACTATAAGAAATATAAGGGAGATGTAACTGTAGAGGAAACTAAATTTATATAAATCTAGCTTTACTAAACAATCCTGGCAAGATTCAAGTTAGTGTTTCTTCATGCTTAAATTAGGGATCTGAATGTTAAAAGTTACAATTCTTAAAAGTTTGTGTTTATAGATTATTTTAGAAAAATAATTTAAAAACCTTAATTAGAAATTCTAGCAAGATGGAACTTGGCCTCAGGGAAATACGAATCAAAACCACAATGAGATACCACCTCACACCAGTCAGAATGGCTACAATTAACAAGTGAGGAAACAATAGATGTTGGCAAGGATGTGGAGAAAGGGGAACCCTTTTACATTGTTGGTGGGAATGCAAGCTGGTGCAGCTACTCTGGACAACAGTCTGGAGGTTCCTCAAAAAGTTACAAATAGAGCTATCCTAGGATTCAAATGTAGTGATCCGAAGGGGCACCTGCATCCCAAACTGTGAAAAGAGCCCAGATGTCCATCGACAGATGAATGGATAAAGAAGATATCCATATATATATATATATATATATATATATATATATATATATATATATATATATATATATATATATATATATAAAGATGTGGCGTGTATGTATACACACGTCTTCTTTATATATATACACACACACACACACACAATGGACTATTACTCAGCCATCGAAACCATGAAATCTTACCACTTATATCAACGTGGATGGAACTGGAGGGTATTATGTGGAGTAAAATAAGTCAATCAGAGAAATAATTATCATATGGTTTCACTCATATGTGAGATATAAAAAACAACACAGAGGACCACAGGGGAAGGGAAGGAAAACTGAATGGAAAGAAATCAGAGAGGGAGACAAACCATGAGAGACTCTTAACTACAGGAAACAGAGGGTTGGTGGAGGGGAAGTGGGTGGGGGGACAGGGTAACGGGGTGATGGGCATAAGGAGTGCACGTGATGTGATGCGTACTGGGTGTTATATGCAACTAAACTCTACATCTGATATTAATGATGTATTATATGTTGGCTAATTGAATTTAAATTAAAAAAAAAGTCCTAGCAGGATGGAAATGTAGGAAGACCCTGAACTCTCCTCCTTCCATGGGAGCACCTAGTCTACAGCTATATATGGAACTACTTCCTCTAAAAAACCCTAAAAAATGGTGAGCGACACCTTCACACTGTGCAAGTGAGAAGGAAATGACACCAAAGTGGGAAAGAAGGGCTGAGACACAATCTCACCATAAAATCCCCCCGACATGGTGATCCACAATTAGAAGGATATTCAAAACCTAGAGCTTCTCCCTGAGGAGTGAAGAGTTTGTAGCCCACATTAGACACCCCAACTTGTAAGACTGGCTGGCACCTGAGAGATGAGTCCCCAAACATATGGTTTTCATGACCACCAGGGTTGTCACCCATGGGACCCAGAGGGTTGTGCCAAACTGAAGAATGGTTCTTGAAATATGCAGACTCTCTGGCCCCACAGCCTAGTGCGGAAGCAGCTCTTTGAAAAGCACCCAGACTTTATGTGAAACAGACTCATTTACTAATTTTAAAGCATTGTTCTGAGGGATAGGGACCCATTGGGTCTGTGGATGGAAGCTTCCTGGTCTCTGTCTGCCTTGCTAAAGCTAACAGGTATGTATATTATGTACATATATTTTATAATTTTATACACACACACACACACACATTCCCAGCCAGCAGGTGCCATCTTTATGCTCCAGCTTTTGGGTACCATCTTCTACACTCTCCCTCTGCCTAGTTAAAGTTGGCAGGTACCATATTTTCCCCCTCTTTTTAAATTTTTCTTTTTATTTCTCTCTACCTTTTTTTTTTTTTCTTTCTTTTCTTATTTTTCCTTTTTCTTTTCTTCCACCTTTTTGGGCAAGTGCCATCTCTGCACTCCCCCTCTGCCTTGCTCCAACCAGTGGACACTATCTGCTGTCCTTCTGCTTGCTCAAGTGCTAGTATCTCCCAGAGATATTCACTTCTGGTGACCAGTTTTGTGGCTGTCATGCTGGGGATGCCTGACGATTGCGTGGTACTAGAAGCCAAGGGGACCTGCATTTCTGGGTCCCATGAAACTGTAATAGTCAGAGACAATTCTTGGTAAACTACCACACCAAGGGCACTGCAGGCAGCAGACTGAAACACACCCCCATTCTTTCTGTGAAAGAGGCCTACTTGCCAGTCCTGGAAATTCAGCTTTAGGGGCTAGCTTCAGATTTGGCACACGTCTAGAGGCTATGAAGGTATTCTCAGGGAACATAGGATAGGAGACACCATCTCTGCACTTACCCTCTGCTTCCCTGCAGGTCACCACTATCTCCCTGAAAGAAGCTTATACATGAATCTGGAGCCCTGACTTTTGCGACTGCTGCCCAGGGGACACCTTCAGATGGCCTAGCTCTAGGCACCAGTAGGGTATATGCTTGTGGTCCCACAGGACTGTATAGATCTGCATTCTTTAAAAGCTGCTGCCTGGGAATCTGGTTTCCAATCAGCTTAAATCTAGGGGCTGAATGAGATCCTCCCTTTTGGAACACTGACTGGTCTTGGCATACCCTCAATTACTGGGAGACATTAACAATGAAATCAGCTTCTTGGACAATCACACAAAGGTTTGAGGGACAACCAAGAGCCAGCGCAGGGGTGAATGTTAAGGTTCATCTCCTACACAAGGTCAACCCTTCAAAACTGGGACAGGTAACTATTTCATTTAATGTATAGAAACTTGTACAGAGAATTTAGCAAAACGAAGAAACACAGGAATATATTAAAAACAAAAGAAAAGATAAAACCTCAAAAAAAAAACCCTTAATGAAGTGGAGATAAATAATGATAAAGAGTTCAAAGTAATGGTCATTAAGATGCTCACTGAACTCAGGAAAAGAATGGATAAACACAGAACTTCAAAAAAGAGAAAATACAGGCAAATCAACCGATGTGATACACCACATTCCCAAAATGAAGGATAAAAATCATATGATCATTTCGATAGACAGAGAAAAAGCATTTGACAAAATTCCACATCTGAAGGCAGCAAACTACTCTCCATGGGCCAAATCTGGCCTGCCACCTCTCTTTGGATAGTCTGGAAGGTTTTTATGTTTTTGAAAGATTGAAAAAAATCAAAAGAAGAATATTCAGTGACACATAAAAATTACATGAAATTCAAATTTGACTACTACCTATGACAGTCTTGCTGGAACACGGCTACATTCATTCACTTACGCAGTGCTGTCCATGGGTGCTTCCACTTCATGCTCAATGGCAGAATGGAGCAGTTCTGACAGAGACCATCAGTGGCGCTCTCACTGCTTTGCACTGCTGCTCAACACAGCAAACTACAGGGACACATTCATATCTGGATAGTGTTTTGAGTGCCTTGCATATCCTGATACTGTAAAATTTTAATTTTTTTATTATCTGTCATGTCTAGTGTTGAGCTTTTAAGGACAGAGCAGTGTGGATGACTTTGTTGTTGTAATAAATGGCAAAGTATTGTGCTAATCATGCAGTGATATGACAGCTGTGCTAAAAGAATACAATATATGTTGACATTATCATACCAAGAACTTATCACAACATTCCCAACTCAGAAGAAAGTATTGATTATAAGAACTCAGGATATTTAGGGGCGCCTGGGTGGCTCAGTGAGTTAAAGCCTCTGCCTTCAGTTCAGGTCATGATCTCAGGGTCCTGGGATCGAGCCCCGCATCGGGCTCTCTGCTCAGCAGGAAGCCTGCTTCCTCCTCTCCCTCTGCCTGCCTCTCTGCCTGCTTGTGATCTCTCTCTGTCAAATAAATAAATAAAATCTTAAAAAAAAGAAAAGAATTCAGGATATTTAAAATGGAATATTTCAGTACTGCAGAATTTCTCACCCACCAAAAGAACAAAAAACAAAATAAAACAAAAAAACCCAAACGAACAAAAATGAGATTCCAACAAAAGTCAGTTTCTGAGTGGCTCATTGTTAGTAATGCAGGGAAAGCCATTTACCAATAGGGAGCTGCTTATTTTGTGTGCTTGCAGTAGATGAAGAGATGTGTACAGAGAAACCAGACTCAAGACTATTAGCCTTCTGGGGCATCTGGGTGGCTCAGTCAGTTAAGAATCTGACTCCTAGTTTGGGCTCAAGTTGTTATCTCATGGGTTGTGGGACTGAGCCCCACATCTGGCTCCACACTCAGTGGGGAGTCTGCTTGAAGATTCTGACCCTCTGCACCTCCCCCCACTTGTGCCTGTGCACACTCTCTTTAATAAATAAATAAATCTTAAAAAAAAAAAAAAGACTGTTAGCCTTATGGTGAGAACAGTTGCTTGAATAGTTGTGGACATTCCCAGTAATATCAATAGGAAACTAAAAAACAAGGTACCATTTCAAGCCACTATCCTTGGTTCTTAATTATTTGGCAGATGTTACCAATACATACTACTCAGTTGTTTATTCTAGAAGTCAGTGCTTTGTTTGAAGTGACTGAGGTAGTAGCCTTGACTAGTCTGCATGGAACAACTATAGGTGAGAATATTTTCAAAGAATTGGAGAAACTAACAATACTTCAGTACAGCCTGAAGTGGAATCCGCTCTGGTGGTCAAAGTGTGTGGAGCAGAAAAAGATGTAATTTGACAAATTTACAAAGTTTGTGAAAATGTAGTGTTTATGCCTATGGTTATTCATTGTATTATTCATCAGTGGTACTGTGCGGGAAATATTTGCATCTCTCAAGTGTTACTGGATCAGTAGCGTCAACGGTAAACTTCATTCACTCTCCTGGACTTATGCACTGCCATTTCCGTGAATTTCTCTCAGAAACAGAAGCTGAAGAGCCTGACCTGTGCTATCACATAGCAGCTCAATGGCTCAGCAGGGGTAAAGTTTCATAGTGATCTTTGAACTCCGGGGTGAGACTGAAATTTTTATGAATGAGAAGAACGTTCCTTGTGGTGAATGGCTTTGGAAATTAGTTCGTACTGCAAATTTGATAATGTTTCTTAATGAATTCAACCTAAATTACAAGGCAAAAAAATGCTTACATATAAAACTTTTGAAAGGTTCATTCTGAAACAACTGACATTTAATCGTAAGTAACGTCGAACTGTTTTTACAGTTCTCATACTGTCAAAAGTAAAAGAAGCAAGATTTCCATTCTTACACAAATTTGTAGCAGTTATTTTCTGAGCTCAAACTATAGTTCCAGTGGTATTTTACCACAAAGGCGGCCACAGACCTGCAACGTCAGTCTTCTGCAACCCCACTCACACTACCCGCTCGATATATTTCCTATTCAATCTCACTTTCAGACTGAGGGCTTAAAGCTCAAACTTTTAGGGTAAATAATGGTCCTCTTATGTTGAATATCATTTTTATCATTCTAGAGTCTTTACTATGGAGTAGGTAAAAGAGATGGCTATATTCACAGGGAGTTTGGATTAGATTAGTGACCAAGGAGAGATTTCTGTGGAAATCATCTTAATTTTCCCAGACTTATCCATACCGAGATCCACGCAAGGCATCACAGTGAACTTGACACCCAACACGGACAGGCTCCTGCTTACAATGTGACCATTGAGGGGGAACACACAGAGCAATGTATCACAGCACAAAGAAGGCATTAAAGCACCTGCCCAGTGCCTTGGACGCTGCAGTGAGCGTTAAGGTTAAAGGTGAAGGAAGAGGGAAGAAAGAAGAAACAGACGGTACTGCTACTCTCTGCTGACTCCAGTCAATCACCCCTACTGCTCATTTATAAAATTATCTTCTAAAACTCCATCTTTTCCTTCAAAACACTCAGCAAATTAAAAAGAAGAAAAGATCTCACCTGGCTAGAAGTTGGGGTCTTTGCCTTTGAAGTAACTTTGTTTGCAAGAATAAAACCTGCTGCTCAGTCTCCACGAAGGAGGAGAAGCCACTCACCACTGAGCTGCTGGGCCACGGCCAGGCGGCTGGGCTGCAGGGTGAACTGGCACTGCGTCTCCCGGGGCAGCTGCTCCATGAGGAGGGACTCCTGGAGGCTGGAAGGCGTGCTGGAGTCCTTCGATCCCTGTGTCAGGAGCAGAGTGTCTCGAAGATGGCTCATTTTAATTCCATAGGGATATTCATGCCCTACACAGAGGAAAATCTAAATGTAGACTTTAGGCTGACCGGCCCCACGAGCACTTGAGCTCCATATGAGAATGCACTGCCATTTGCCCCTGGGACTTAGGGAGTGAAGAGGCCTGCATGATCACTGTGCGTGCTCCCACACTTGGAGACGCCGCATGATGCAGGTGGCCCCGTCAAAGTAGTTTTAAGCAGGCAGTGGGGAAGGGGTCAGAAAAAAGCAAAAAGAAAAAAAATCTTTAAAGAGTATCTTCTTTAGAATGCATAGATTAGTCTGTGAGCTGCAGGATGTTGATTTTTCCTATGTTTGCATCCAGGACTATTTAATAAGGTACTCTAGTTCTCCTTTGACACTAACTATATCTGTAAACCTTCAGCAAATCCTTGACATCTCTTACCCTTAAATCCATGGTTTAAAATATTTACCCTACTTATCATACAGTGATAAGGATCAAGTAAGTGAACTTTAATGGTTAATGAAATTTAAATAGTAAGTGCAAAGAACTATGTATTTCAAGCAGCACTATTCAACACAAGATGTCTGTCTGAAAAAGACGTTTCATTGCTTCTTATTAGTTAGATCATCAGAGTTCCTCCAGAGCATCAGGACTAGTTTGATTCATGCTTCCCTCCCACTGCCGCCCTTTGAGGGTGGGGTTCACAGGCAATAATCGGAAGGAAGACTGCAGCAGGGCATGGGAAACACAGAAACAGGATTCAGAAAGTAATCTTCAAACTAGAAAAACTAAACCCTGGACATCTGACTGCAACATGACTTTTGCTCTTTAGTATCTTCAGCGATTGCATTTTCGTAACTTAAACCTTCAAGTACCACTGTGCTGTAGGTTTGCCTTTTTTTTTTCTTTCTCTTTTAAGTACGGAGAGTAAGTTCTGTTCTATTCCTAATCTAACACTTTTCTTTCCATCTAGCATAGGTACACAATATCAACGTTCCAATAATATTAAGCATTACAACTGCTTCCAGGGATTAAGCGCCCCCCCCCCCAAAATAGCTGGTAGCTAAACTACAATTGAAGTTTCCAAAGCACACTACTGAAATATATAATGGAGAATTGCTGCTAAATCATGTCCCATGGTTATTCTCTTTTTTTTTTTAGTGAGTTAGCAATGAAGCCTGAAGCTGTTTTAAGGCCAAAGCTGACATCTTAAATAGTTTTAATATATTTTATGAAAACAGTTATTTTAAGTATTAATTTGATTTTCATCACAACTTGGTTGCTCAATGATTTTTATAAAAATGACAATGTTAAAAAAGAAACTAGAAATGCAGTAAATATTGGCCTCAGCTATATACATGACAGCTTACTTTAAGTGTGAGAATATTTTACAGAAAGGTTTTGTTTTAGATTATTCAGATCACTTGAAACACCCTGAATTACACAGTAATGATCTCCCAGGTAAATGAAAGGATTACATGAGATAATGCATATAATATGCTTTGCACAATATGTGGCAGATAGTGAGCATTTAAAAATTATTAGCAGAAATCATCATCTTCATCATTATTACTGTCATTATCTCAAGATCTGTTATAGATACTGTCCCTTATCTTAATTGCTCTATTTCTGTTAGCCACATGGAGTGACCTTACTAATCAAGAAGTATTTTTTAGCTGAATAATTTAAACGAAGTGAGTTGTAATCAATTAACCAATAATTCCTCAGAACAAACGCTGGAAAATCTGTCTAGAGAAATAGGAAAGTTGAGAAATAGTAACCAGCTGATAAGTCAGTGAATATTTTTAGGACTCTAAATGGGTTAATCTCATTGTCATTATGATGCCCAGGGCACGTTTGGAACAGCATCGATCAATTAAGAGGCATGACTGGGTTATAGATAGTCTTCCCCAGAGGCAATGTCGTAGGGAGGAAAGGGAACAGGAAATTCAAGAATTAAATGTGAAAAAAAAAATGTATAGGGGAAAGGAATACAAATTCATACTGGTTTCTTACAGAAAAAAAAAATCTAAAATGGTTTGTAAAATAGCAGTTTGTAAAGTGAAAAAATAGAAAGAGAAATTTACATTTCTCTTCTCAACTAACTATACCATTAGCTGCTTGAGTGAAGAAATAGTATTTGCCTAGCACTTAGGAAATGGTTGATAGGTGTGTACCGAATGAATAAACAGATATATGAGATTTAAAATTTGATGGTGCTTAACATTTAGGTCCACATGACCAATTCTCTGAGACATTTAGAATCATAATTGAAACATAATCTCATCTTAGATTTTTGAAGAAACTTACCAATAAGTGGGTATGGTGCTTCTTCTCTGCCAGAATTGACCCATAACTGATAATCTCTCTCAGAGCCCTTGGGGATAAAAGAAGTAATGATAATTCTTTCATGTTTGGTAATTGAATAAGGACACATTTTTTGGGTCATTTTTATGTTTTGAAAAAAAGTGGGGATGATATAAATGCTATTCAGGTTCATGGGGGTGGATACAGTTTCTGAAGATGGCAATGTTAATTGCTAGAATCTATCTTCCCCTGTCTCATCCCTAGCAGAGGACTCAGGACTTCTGGCCCTTTTCCCTAATGATGACAAGAGGTCCACAGACCGCAATGGGAGCAGGCCCTCACGATTATGGGTAGCCCACAGAATGTAAAATTATAGGCCTCTTTACAAAGCGAAAAGAAATGTCCTGGTTTTCTACAAGGTTAATCTCTTCTTCAGAGTCCTGACTTCTGCTATGTCTCTGGACTTCTCAGAGAATACTGCACTTAATCTCCAACAAGCCTTTGCAAAGACAGCCTTGTTATCCAGAAAGCCAAAACGCTGCTGTGCCTGCGATGAAAAACTAAAATCTCAAAGGCTGATTATTAGCTCAGCTATTTCTGAGCAGAAGGAGAATGACCAAGAGGCTCTGAGGAGATAGGCAGGTGGCACAGTCTACACTGGTTTTATTTTGGGCAAGTCCAGTCCTGGGAACAGAAAGGACAAGAATTCTGTCTAGAGAATAGGCCCAGTCATAGAAAACAACGAAATTGTTCACTAGCAGAATTATAGTCCAGCAATACTAAAAAATCTTACTTGGAAGAAATAATACTAAATTATGTAGACTTCGCTGAATCCTCTAGGAGAGGATAGAGTAAAAATGTTTTGAGTGGGGCTGGAAGAGATTGGCAATATTCAATATTCTTGCCTATAAGGTTCTGACCTTATAATGGAAGGTCCTGGCTGTGGAGAATAGCCTCTGGCCCCCTCTCATATTCTGTCACTTCCCCTCCCCATCATCTAATCACAACATTTTATTGCAAATAGGGAGAACAAGCAATTTAATGAAAATCTTTTTTTTTGGTAGTATGTGAAAACACTGTAATAATCCCTTAGAATAGAAGAATATAACCAAATAGCCTCAATTCGTAATTACAATGAATAGAAAAATTCTTGTGGTCTCAGGAAATGGATCACTTTTTTCAAAGGAAAAGCATAAATAAAATGAGTCACGTCATTAATTAATCTCCTTTCCTTTCCCTTAAACTACTCACTTTCTTCCCAGTGTATATAAATCTAATCATATCTTAAATATTATTAAATTTAACTAAAAGAAATCAGATTTCTAAAAAAAAAAAAGATCAGATTTCTTACCCTAAAGTCTGATTTCTCTGAGTGCTTAATGGCTTATGATAGTACTGTGTCTGAGTAAATCTAAATGTAACTTATCAGACTATGGCATACCCAAAACATTTGACAAGTTACATCATAGTAACAGTGTGCTTTCATATTTAGAGAGAATCTGACTCAAGAAATGGTGTTATTCAAGTGCTTCCTTTAGTTTCCAACCTTCTGAAAGTCACTTCTTTTAATACAAGACCCACCGTGTGGTGCTTATATACTGGTAGGGAGGAGAGGAGGAGAACTTTCCAATGTTCTCCCTACCTCATCCTCAAACACGCCAATCTTCTCCATTAATAAAATTTCAAAAACTTACCTTGGTCCCACAAAACAGAAAGAAGCAGAAGCTAAATGCAAAAACAAGGGAGCAGGTGGTGTGCACACTAAAGCCCTTTAGCTCCACAATCTAATTCAAAGCTTGTTTTTTAATTTACCAAGTCATTAGAGGTACCAGCCATCTCACCTTCTGGATCTACAGCCAGTGAATACGGATTCTACCTATGTGTTCTTCACGTATAAATTCTACTACAGAGAAAATCCTTCAGAATTCATCATCCTAAGACTGATGGAATCTTGGGATCATAGAAGAATAATAGGTAAAGGAAAAGAATCAGAAAAGGAGATAGAGATAGAGAGAAAGAGTCACAGAGTGACAAGTGGGAAGGAGATTAGAACTTTCCCATTAGAATCTTATACCATGGACCCCTCCAGCTGTATAAGTACACAGTAAAAATACATATTATTATCACTCTAAAATTATAGCCTTACTTATCATGCTTTCCAGTTCACATAGGTCTTACAATGTCAGTAGAAGAGTAGCATCTAATATTAAAGCTTTACTGTCCTTATTTTTGTCCATTTTTGGGAATAAAACATGAATTTGATATCACTAGTAATAAGCTGTTTCATGACAAAAGGGAGAATATTTATATGACTCTAAAGTATCAAAGTTTATTTTTAATTAAGAATATCTAGTAGAGTAACTTACAGTTATCCCTAGCATTGGTAGTGACATGTTGATAACTTCATTTGCTGTATCTAAATTCGTTACTGTTATAGTTTTAGACTGCAGAAAAAAAGAAATAAGAAATATAGTTATTAATAAAGGGTTTTAAATCAGGTGAATAATTATTATGAAATGATTACCCAAAGGCAAATTTGATTTCAAGTGTTAACAGCGTAAAGCACATGACTTAAGTAGAACAACAAACCCTTGATGATAATTTACTTTCATTCCATTATATCTTAAGCCTTTTGATAAAACATCTATTTCTCTTAATATAAAGAATGTGTAGCTCACAAAATATAAGAATTTCAGCAAGAAAGAGAAAGATTAACCACATATGAGAGAGAGTACATGGACCATCCTCCCAAACCACTGCCCCCCGCCAAATCTAGTGAGGCTGATGCTCTGTACCATCTCATAATTGTATTTCCGTAATGCAAAGTGTGATAAGACAGGGAGAGCACTGGATCCCTTTCTCCTTGTTCCTGAGCACTGTTTTCACAGTGTGGGTTTTTCACAGTGTGGGTTTCACAGTCATTTCTTTGCATGGTAGAAAGCTGAGGTAAAATCAGACTAAAAACTGGCTACCAAAAGACATTTAAAGTTTAGAATTTTTAAAAACCACCATTTACTGAACACTATGTCAAACACTGTGGCTACTGAGATTTCAGTGTTGAAACCTGCAGTTACCTTAAAACCAGTGAATCTGGTAAACAGGACTGAGAATTTTAGAAAGCTTAATTCTGTTGCCAACTCTGCTATTGAATAGATCTCTGATAGTTCTGTGCTAAACTACATTTAGAAATTACTACTTAAAAACAGTTTGCAACAAACAGAAAAGGGATTAACAAGATTTTGAGGTATCTATATAGAGTTCCCTGAATTCTAAGACATTTAAATGTAAGACAATGCTACGCTATCAAAAAAGAAGTATTTACTATGCACATAGGCTTTACATACTATAATTATCAGATGAATTAGCAATTAGGGCTGTGTCCCTGAAAGGACTTAAATGGTATAAATAAGTAGTATAGGCAGAAACAAAATGATATAAAAACAAAAATGATATGAGAATAATGCTAAGTGAAATCCCCTGACCATTTACCACTTATCTTTCCATTATAGTATTTTTTTTCCTCCATGGGCCAATTATTTGACATGACAAATTGCCTCTTAAAGTTGTTTGCTAATTGATTTCAAATTGTGCTCTTGAGCTCCAAAGATTATGCAAAAGTCTCTCAGAAGCCAACAGACAGGGCTTAGAGCACCCCAGCGTCTGTCTTCTACCAGAGTGGCATAGATGTTTTATACATTGGGCTTTAACCTGAGATATAATTTTATGAAAGGAATCTGCTTTTTTTTTTAAGTCTGAAAACCTATCCTTAAATTTTAAAGAAATTCTCTCATGAAGTCTTTTGTAAAATGAAGAATCTTTCCTGTAATACCAATAGTATCACCTAACGTACCTGGATTCTAAGATAATGATTTTTCTTAATATTAGACACATACATTCAAAACAGTAATTATAGGTGTGTGTTTTTCCTTGCATGCCTTTCTGGCAGACAAAACAAATGAATTTCAGCAGAATTTCACAGTCCTCTGTGGCTAATAAACAAATAAAGCAAAGAGACAAAAATGAAAATGTGGCTTTTTTTTTCCATGTTAGCAGAATTCACTGACAGGTTGTGTATAACTAAAGCCCAGGGATAAAGAATGCTTTCCATACATACGTTCCTATTTTGGGGGGGAATCCCTCTTTCTGGAAGCAGGGCTCCCTGAAAGGAGACTCTTGTCATGATGTAACTTCAGAGAGCTAAGGACAGTATGTCCTATCATTGTTGAGCTAACCAGGGTACTGGTGATAAAAACAGAGAACAACCTGACCACATCTCTTGCCTTCTCTTCCAAAGAGAATGGAACTCTGGGCCTTTCTCAAGCACATACTTTTCAAACACTGAAAATGTTAAAAAAAACAATCCAAGGGATTTTCCATGAAAATCCTAATATAACCAATTGCCACAACAACTGAATCAAAGCTGGCAGAAAAACAGAGGTGGGTTTTTATTTGTTTGTTTTTTGCTACTTTGCTACAGTAGATCTTTGTAGTTTCACACCATAAAAATTTGAGTATTTCCCTCAAGCAGTGACATCTGGCACTCATGTCGGAACATTTGCATAACTTTTGCTTTTGGCCCAAACATAATTGTTTTGTACTACATCTTTTTCCAGTGTGACCCAGAGTTGTTGTATGGCAATGTATAGTATCATAAAAACATCCATAAGTTTCCATTTTGTTCATCATTGATAATGTCTTGGCATTTATTCTATATTTCCGGTCATCAAATATTACATAATAACTAGGGTTAAATAAGCTTAATTTTTATTTGACCAATATGATAAAAACTGTGAGGCAGAAACATGCTGATCCCTTAAAAATGTCATCTCTCCTAGCTCATCCGTTTATTAACCCAAGGGATTCAATTCCTAAAAATTCAGAGAATGAAGAACTACCTAAAACCAGCTTCTACTTAAGAAGTGACGAGTTGGAAGAAATTGCTTAATACTAATAGGAACTATATCCTTGTGGAAATGGCTTTACTACAAGCCTCTGCAGCTGCTTTTGAAAGGATCCAGAGAAACTTTAATGCCAGAGGGAGGAAAGAGACATCTGACAAGCAATATTCTTTCCAAGTGTTAATATGAAATACTGTAGTTAATGTGAATTTCTCTTGCTTCATTTTCTCTAGGGTTTACTTCTCACATATACAAAGACATACATAGACCCAGGAAAATGCATTTTCCCACAATGGTATTTCTAAATGCTTCCTTCCATAGCACATCCACAGTCCCTCTGTCTGCCTGCCTGCCTGCCTCTTTTCCCATGGTGCTCTGCTTTATGCAGGGACTTGGAATTTAATTTTCTGGCTTAGAAACACTTACATAGGCACAATTCCCAATGTCCTTGGCGAAGATTTTGAGGGGAATGCTCTTCGGGTAGTCCTTCTCTTTCTCTAGATTGATGTATCTAATCAAATGCAACAACAACCCAAAACAACACTGAGTCAGATGGATTTTGCTAATGGTTTATTTTAAAATCAATTTATTTTGCTAATATTATCAATATACTTATATGCTATGTTTAAAAGACAGATGGAAAGACTCAGCAAAATCTGATTACATTATGGGTTGGAAGAGAATCCAATTCTCAGGACATTAGGTATGGGCATGAAGACGAATGGGAGATTTCTTTCCAGTGAGGGTTGAGAAGCACAGTCAGGTTTAGGCACCTCTCAGAGGCATTTTGTCTTCCAAGCTTTCCTACCTTCCCTGGACAGGCCCGGAATCTTACTGACAAGTACAGGAGCATATATAATATTTTATTACACCAAACCAAGATAGTGGCCTTTTACTTCTCATTTAGCTTTCGGGTAGAGTGTAAATCTTCCCTTAGGAAGGTAGCAAGGGGAGGAAGGAGGGAAGGGTTATGGAAATAAGAGAGAAACCTAAATTGCCCATTTAGTCTGTATGTTCAAAGGTGAGGGTAATAATTGATTTTTGAGGTGTTGGCAGAAAACCCTCCATATATGGAAACCTAATACATGCTCTGAGGAAACTGCTCCAAATGGTAGGCTGCAGACATGGAAATGGGAGAGATTATTGACTCATTTCTGTCTAACCAGACCTCAATGTTCTCCTTCCTAGAAAGTAAGGAACACATGTACCAAAGAGAACACTGTTTACAGTAAGTAGTAGCTAGCGTACAGTTCAAACAATACTTTATTTTGAGGATAAATGAGAAATTTCTACTAAGGAAAAGAGGAATAGTTTGGGGCACATCTCTGCATAGAAGAATTTAATGCTTTTAACTACAGGTTGAAGATTAAGAATATGTTATACTGAAAAAAATACCTCTGAAGGAGAGAGAGCCATTTGTCCTTTTGTTCTGGAGAACTGCAATCAAAGAAAATAGGAGCAAAAAATTAAACACACAACACATTTATGCTAACATATCTGAGACTGTCAATGCAGACAAAATATCAATAGCTGTTACCGAGGGAGCGGCACCTCACGGCGACTCTGGCCTAACTGCGCTCTGGAGAATCGGCAGGTGGAAAATCCCCATCAGGGAAAACCACACGGTCAAGTACAGTTCTAGTGAAACCTCCTGAATGGATCTGAGACTGGGCCATTTTCTTACTTTATGGCTCTTTTACAAGTATAACTCTTACGGTGGACTATTTGATCTGGAATCGAAACACCTGGCTTCGAAAACATACGCAAACTACCTGATCGTGAGTGAATCACTTCACATCGCCAAGCTTGTTTCCACATCTGTAAAAGTGGGCTAATTGTCTCAGAGTGTTTTTGTGGCTTTCAGTGCCATGCTCAATTTGAGATTAGAGATTAAAGAGAAATTTGGCATGTTGATGGAAATATCTTGGCCCAGAAACCAGTTTTCCTGTCGGGAAAAGAAATATTTATACATATAGCAGGATTTTAGTTTAGCGAATTAGTTCACAGAAAACCTATTCTTCATTACTATAATCTTCTAAGATCAATTCATTTACAACTAAATCACTATTAACAATTTTTCTGAAGTTATTGCTACATTTAATTCTTAAACTTGAAAATAATTCAATGTTTATTTCTATATGGTCTTGTTACTTTCTAGCTTTAAAACCATATTTCTAATCTCAACAAAGCTGGAAACTCTTTGTTATTTTCTTGTTCCAGAAAAATACACTTAAGAAGTATTTGTAATTTGTTTCTAAGTCTGTTGCTTAGGAATTTTCTCCATACACAACTCCCAGGATTGGGCATCTGAAAGTACACTACATCTCTTTCACTGACCATCCAATTTTCATCTTCCATAGTTCCTTACAAACTTTTAATACATTCCCTTCCCAAACAGAAGATATTCTAGGTTCATTAGTGTCAAATCTTGGATTTACTTGGCAAAAAACTGTGTTGAAAAATAGGTGAGTTTTCTTTGGACCTGTGAATTTTTTTCAAAGCAGCTAAAGAAAATTGGCCCTTTCAAACACTTAGTATTTTTTAAAACTTTTTATTGACATGTGAGATACACAGAAAAATTGTATAATGTTTAAGTGTACAACTTGAATATTCTTCACAAATTGAACACACCCACGTGACTAAAACTCAGATCATGAAATAGAAAATCACCTTGGGAGGACTGCTTGTGCTCCTTTTCAGGCACTAATTCCCATTATCTGACTTAGAACAGGATAGTTATGTTTTCTTTATTACAAATGTAACCAGACAGTATGTACTATTTTGTGTCTGGCTTCTTTCATTCACCACTATGCTTATGAGACTTATGCATATTATTGTATGTGGTTTTAGATTGTTCATTCTCATTGCTGTATAGTGCTCCACTGTTTGAATACACAGCACGCATTACTTCAAAAATAAACAGTTATGAAGTGTGTCAGGTTAACTCACTGAGGCTGATTTATGTAGTCTTCTTGTGTTTTCCCCTTTCTCTTATTCTGTGCAAGAAGAATCTAGAATTTCTCTTTCTTTAGTGGTTCTCAAGGTATTTTTACCAAACTAAAAACAAAAGTACTCCAAAATCAAGGTGATCTCAGAGCTTCATTAAGCTCATTTGATAAGAGCAAGAAGAGGAGAAAGCAGTATATCTTAGAGAAAGAGAAAAGGCGAGGCAGATTGGAAAGAGACCTTCAAATCTGGGAGGGGAGAGAGTCTTTTACCCCTGAGAGTGAGCAGGGAACCACATGTTACTCAGTTGAGATGCCTCGGGAAAGACAAAGACCCCGCAGGAAATGACTGGAAGCAGCAACCAGGGAGGCCTGTTCCTGAGTTTTTGTATCAGCAACGACACCTGCACCCCACATGTGGCAAGGAATCAGAGAGTATCTCTGAACGTAAAGGACACAGAAAAAGATAATGTCAGCAGTGACCACAACGGATTGAAAGAATCTTTCACTTGTTTGGAAGACATCACAGAAATCTGCCAGGACAATAGAGGTGCAAGGTGGGCTTTCATTCGGTCTATAAACAAACAAGCTTTCCCTGCCTTCCTGCGTTTGTAGACTGAGATTCATACTAGGTACTTAAGTTAAAATATCATTCTTCTGATTCCTCTTATAGACAGATCCTTGTCAGACTTCAGTACTTCCTGTGTATCTGAACAATGTTTTCATTCTACTGTGTCGTTATCTGTAATATCAAGGAGCAGTGGCTGCTAGGTTTGAGAATCCGGGTACAAGATATAGGAAATGCCTTCTGGCCATTTTTGAGATGTGATGATCTACTCTGTGTCCTAAGGGAGAACAGGAAAAGTTTGCATTTGTTATTTGCTCTTTCTCTAACTTGACACAATTGGGAATTCCTCACTGATTGTGGCAGTTATCAGTCTTAGATTTCAAAACTATTAGTCCTTTACATTTTTGGTTTCCTTATAGATATTGTAGTGACTGGCTAAGAGAACCTGATTCTTGAGTTGCTAGCCTGATGGCATTTTAAACTGATCATGATCTAGATTTTTCTTAATATTGACTGATATATACCATTTCTGATGTTCTCCAACTCTTCCTAAAAAAACTTCTGTCTGCTTTTTTTGGTGGTGGTGGGGGTAACAAAGTTCTCCTGGAATAAATTCTTAGAGTTTAAAAAAATCTTTATTTCATTTTCATTTTGAAGGATATTTTTGCTGGATATAGTAGTCTAGGTTCAAAGTTTTTTTCTTTTAACACTTTATAAATAAAGATGCCATTCCACTATCTTCTGAAATTGCCATAGGTTCTGATGAAAAAGCCACAATGATGCAAATTATTGTTCCCCTATATGTAATGTGTTTTTTTCCTCTGGCTGCTTTTAAGATTTTCTCTTATCTTTGGTGTATAGCAGTTTGTCTGTAACATGAGTAGGTGAAATTTTCTTCATACTCTTGTTTAGGGTTCACTGAGCTTATTAAATCTGTACATTTATATCTTTCACTAAGCTTTCAGACTATTATTTCTTCAATATTCTGTCCTACTCCCTCTCTCTCCTCTTCTGGAGTTTTAGTTACATGTACATTATATCTTTTGGTATTTTCTAACAAGTCTCTGATGAATTTTGAATTAAAAATTGTCTGTTTTGGGGGTGCCTGGGTCGCTTAGTTAAGCGTCTGACTCTTAATTTCGGCTCAGGTCTCAGGGTCATGAGATCAAGCCCTGCATTGGGCTCTTTGCTGGGTGTGGGACCTGCTTAAGATTATCTCTCTCCCCCTTCCTCTGCCTCTCTCTCAAATAAATAGAGAAGTACATAAATTTTAAAAAATGTCTGTTTTCTCTATTCTTCAGATTGGACAATTTGTATCGATGTATTTTCAAAATCACTGACTCCTTTGTCTTTCATTTCCATTCTGCAACTAAGGCTGTATATATATATATATATATATATATATATATATATATATATATATATATAAAATTTAAGATACTGCAGTTTTCAGTTCTAAAATTTTCATTTGGCTTTTTTTTTTATTTTATTATTTGACAGAGAAAGACACAGCAAGAGAGGGAACACAAGCAGGGAGAGTGGGAGAGGGAGAAGCAGGCTTCCCGCTGAGCAGGGAGCCCAATGCGGGGCTCGATCCCAGGACCCTGGAATCATAACCTGAGCTGAAGGCAGACGCTTAACGACTGAGCCACCCAAGCATCCCTCATTTGGCTTTTTTTTATATCTTCTATTTCTCTACTGAGAAATCTTTCCATTCATTTTAGTTGGCTTTTCCTTTTACCTAGTGAACACAATTAAAAAGTTGGTTTAAAGTTATTTTCTGGTAGTTTCAACATGGATCATTTCAAGATTGGCCTCTATTGATTATCTTTTCTGGTTCTTTGTATGTGAAGAAATTTTAGATTGTATTCTGGACATTATGAATATTTTGTTTGGAGACTGAGTGCTGTTACATTTGCAGGGTTGATGTTTTTGTCATCAACAGATAACTAACTGGATTAGACTCACCAGCACCTTGCTTCAGTTCTTTTAGCCTTAGCTTCAAGTTGCTTTGAGTCTGCTCCATGAATGTCAGCAATCAGTCTGACACGTGGGTAGAATCTACATACAAGATCTGGGGTTTCCCTCCTCTGATACTCTCCTTTTTGAGATTTCCCCCCTAACTTTCCTGTGGCTGTGGTTGACTCAGACCCTGCAGTCTGGTTGTTTGGCCAGAAAGACTGGGGGTTTCTGTCAGCTTAGTTGCCCTGCACCATGATATGACTGTAGCCTGCCCTTGGGCCAATGCCTTAAACACAGGAAACTCACCCCCTGCTGGTGGCTCCTTCCAAGTTTCAATTCCTCTCCAAAATCTGCCAACTTGTGTTCCTTTACATGGTGTACATTGTGTACCTTTACATGGTGGTTGTCGTTCGTATTTTGTTAAGAGTTGACAGTTGTTATCTGTAGGGTGGTCAGTCTGCTAAGGCCTCACTCTGCCATACCGGGGCCAAAACTCGTCAGCACAACTTTTTTCTTAAAATAATCTTTTAATTGTGAAGTAAGTTTAAACTTTCAGGAATTTGCTAAGATAGTACAGAGAGTCCTGGGATAACTTTTACCTTTTAGTTTCCTGAGGTTATCCTCTTACAACGGCACGCTTGTCAAACTAAAAAGCCAATATTGGTACATTACTATTGATCCCATTCTTGACTCTTCAGATTTTGCGTTTTTCCATTAATGTCCTTTTTCCATCCTAGGACCCAACCCAGGATAACACATTGCCTTTAGTTATCATGTCTCCTTAGTGACTGTCTAGGACAGTTTTTAAACTGTGATAATCTGGAGGAGTGCTGGTCAGTTTAACCTACAGAATATCCTTCAGTTTGGGTTTGTTTGAAGTTTCTCTCATGTTTGGACTGGGGTATGGGTTTTGAAGAGGAATAACACAAACGTGAATTGCTCTTCTCATCATATTCTATCGAGGGGTACATGGCATCATTAGTGATGTTAATTAACCTTAATCATCTGGTTAAAGTACTATACTTTTTGAAGAATATAATGTGTGTAAAACTTGTTTCCACATTTTCACTTCTTAAAACAAGTTTCATGGAAATTCCTTAATTAAAGATATCAGCCTCAGGTGGTTAAGTATCTGGCTCCTGATTTCGGCTCACATCATGATCTCAGGGTTGTGAGATCCAGCCCTGCATCAGGCTCCACACTCAACAAGGAGTCTGCTCGAGGATTCTCTTTCCCTCCCCACACTCCCCCTCCTGCCATTCTCCCTCTACAGAAAAAAAAAAAAAAAAAAAAAGGGCATCATGTGGTTTGCCCCTTACTAGATATTACTTTCTTTCACCTATAACTCCGAGGAGATCAAGCAACAGAAAATGATACTATCTGGAGAAATCTATCATGGAAAACAAGATATGCAGAGAATGATACAAACATATGTTTCTTCCAAATAAGTTCTTAAAAACTTGTGGTAGGCCAATAATCCATAATAGAATTTAATGACATGCCTGTTTTTATTATAAGATTAACAGTTTGGAAAATTTTAGTTATCTGGCTTTAGAATGATGCCTGAGGTGTCTGGTGGTAGTGGGGAAGAAGAAACCAAAAGAAAAACGTGTGCATGTGAACTCCAACTCTTTAAGTGTAAAACAAACACTGGACTTGAGCATGCACCTGTTCAAAATCACAAGTGTGAATTTTGATATGCTCATCCCGACCTGAGAAGTGTCAATTTAGCATGTTCAGGATAAGAGTACAAAGATTCTCTATTTATATATTCTCCAACCCTATCCCAGTCAAGGGGTGAATCTTAGGAAACTTTCACTTCCTGAGTCATAAATTTGCTTTTGATGGTCATATCTCAATGCCAAATCAGAACCTGATGTTCAGTTCAGGCACCCCATTATTTCATGGCATTAACTTTATGTCTATAATTAAAAACGAATTCTTTAGGAAATTTGGGAGTATAGGGGTGCCTGGGTGGCTCAGTCCGTTAAATGTCTGACTCTTGATTTTGGCTCAGGTCATGATCTCAGGGTCATGGGATGGAGACCCACATTGGGGGGTGGGAGGGTCCATGCTCAGCAGGGAGTCTGTTTGGGAGTCTCTTTCTCCCTCTCCCTCTGCTCCTCCCTCCTCCTGCTCTCTCCAATAAATGAATAAATAAATAAATAAATAAATCTTAAAAAAAAAAAAAGAAAATTTGGGAGTATGAAACAGTTATTCAAACTTAATTGGATTATTTTATAAAATTTTTCAGTAAAAGTCTATTTCAGTGGGTTGAAAAGACCCACTCGAAAGCTCACCATGTAAAACAGTATGTGAATACGAGGGAAGGGGAGGCTGGAGGAGTGGCGGCTCCAGAGCTCTGAGCACCCCATTCCTCTTCCACAGGCCCTAGGTGCTTCAGTAGAGCCACTTTAAAAATTACTAGTCCAAGATAAACAACTCCAAGGTTGTCAGTATTTACCATTACTCTCCACATACTTTAATAAGAAATTCTTGGGGAGAAACAAGGCCTACAAGTGTCTTTATTGGAGTATGTCGAAAGATGAGTTACTGACTTCAAGAATAACTCAATCAGAATAAAATATTTTCCCAAAAAATCAGAACAAAATTTGATTAACCTTTTTCTTTCCATCCTAGAAATCACCTAGTCGACTGTATTTGACATGTCAATACAGGAGCAGCTATGGTTCTTACCTGAAAGTGGCCACAAAGTTCACTGTGGGCCAGCCCAAGACAAAGGATTTCATGGCATTGGTGTTGCCTTCTCCCACTTCATCCACACAACTTGCTGTCCACATGTCACTTAATTTAATTTTATTTTTTATCTTAAAGTTGTTGTTATATCTAAGAAGATAAAAACCAGAGAAGACTTCTTGTTATTTTGTTTCTTAAATTTTATGAGAGCTTCTGTACTCGTGATAAGAGGACAGTTCTCACTAATCATGGGCAAAGAATGTCTTATTCACTGTTTGTAACTTCAGTGCTTACTACAGGAAACTGTAAGCCGGTTGGTTACCTTTGGCTCGAAAAGGCCTTTGAAACATTTGGTGTATTAGTCCTCATGCTTGTGTCTATGGGCAGCAAATGGCCATAAACTGTCTATGCTGATCATTGTATTTGGATCAAAAATCTAATTTTGAATTTACTGCTGTTCTAAAAATTTCATTTATTATTTATAACTTGCCTACTCCAAAAAAATTTGAGTGGCCGAACAAAAGATTAAAGTACACATTACTTATGAAAACATTTATAAAATTTTCACCTTAGGAGAGATAGATGCACTTAAAAAATATTACCTGGAATTAATTAGAGGAATTTTCAATGTATTTCCCACTAAAGGGGTATAATATTTTCTAGTCTTTATAAGCAAAGTTTAGTTTAAATTTCCTTTCTTAAGACTTCATTCATATCATTTTATCTTATATTCTGACTAAAATTAAAAAACTATAGCCTAAAAACAGACACTAACCTAAACTGGAAAAAAAAAAAAAAAGCAGGCAGTACTATATGTAAGTGGAGTTAACACACTTAATATTTATCCCCAAGGACCCAGAGGGTGATCTACTTTAAGTTGGCAATGAAATTGCTTTTTGACAATTTCTACCTAATCTCCCTTAGAACCTGATATTGAAACCACCATTATCTCTTAACCTAAATTCACAGATTTAATGCTCATAATGGACCCAAGAGTGAATGAGTTAGAAGGCACTGGGAAAGATAAAGAGAATGCTCAGGGAAATTTGCACACTTCCTACCATTCAGACCCATGTGTGGAAACAGAAAAAACTAACATGAAATCAAAGATACTTCATATGGCAGTATTCCTAAAACTCCTTCGTAGAATACTTAAAGCCAGAACTCTTTAGTAGGATTTATAAAATGAAAAAGGATTGTGTACGATCGAAATAATTTTTCATTACACATGAAGGATAGTCTAGATTCAAACTTCATTTATACTTGCTGTAGGGCACACTTAATGTAAGTGTAATAGGAAAGAGCCTCGTGGCTCTAATGATGTCTTTCTATGTTTCGTTTTAATATTTTTCATCCTGTTGCTATGAATCTTTAGATTTTTCAAAATGAAACAGACTCAATTGAAGGTAAAATCTTATTCCTTTGTATTTTCTTGTTAAAAATCTTATTTTTTGAAAGCGACTATTTAGGTAATATAAAACTGAAACTACAAATCTTTTGGAAAGAAAGGTATGTTCCCATCTCTCTTTTTACACAGTCTGTGTTTCCTAATGCAGGTCTCTCTGTATCAGATATTTCAGATATCAGATGGGAACCTTTCACATTTTTCCTGCCCTGGAAAAAAGTCATTGCAATGATTCTTTCCCTAGATCAATGAAGCGTCAAGATTATCCACCTCCTGATACAAGAATTAATCTAAAAGTGTAAACAGTCACTTCTCTTCTATTGGCTAATATTTACTGAGAACTTCCTTGTGCCAGTCAGTCATTGTGGTAAACACTTTACAAACATTATTTAGTTTAATCCTCACTTTATAGATAAAGAAATGGAGCCATGGAGAGATTTAGCTAAGTAACTTGCCAAGAGTCAAACAGCTTAACTAGCACAGCTAGAATCTAACTTGAACAGTGTTGAATTCCGAACTTATTTAATGCTCTTAACTATTAGGTATCTATAAAAAGCACTGGATATTGTTGGTTTTATAAAGCATCTGGATGGAAGCATCTTACGATGAAGTTCCCTTCGGTTTTTCTATTTTCAGCCTTATTTTTTTTTTAAGTTTTATTTATCTGAGTAATCTCCACCCAACGTGGGGCTCGAACCCCTGACCCTGGAGATCAAGAGTTGGATGCTCTTCTGACTGAGCTGGCCAGGTGCCCCCAGTCTTACTTTTTTCTCTCTCTGTGCCTATAAGGCTCTCTGACGAAACTGTTTACTATGCAGGTGGAGAGGAATCTCAGAAATACTTATGTCCACAAAGATAAATGGAGTAGCTTCAAAATACTTAAAGTCAGTATTAAATAAAATTTTACATTTAGTCCTGGTGTCACAGTGTGTTTCTTCATATTTTTCACACTCAATTTTGAATACCATTAGACTATTCTCATAGAAATTTAAAAGTATGAATCTAATGTGAACTGCCTGAAAAAAACAAAATAACAACCCAAAAAGTAATTATTTATTTTCACAATGTAGCCCCTTACTGCAAATTTGTTAAGATGAGGATCTATTTCCTTATTTTCCTATGTTCCAATCTTTATACTGGAAGGAATCCCAGTGAACTCTTGAAATATACAGGATTCTAGGGAGATTTCCCTGCATTTGAAGATGGAGATGTTTTACCAAGTATGTTGGGAGTAATGTATTCCACAAGGTCTGATGGTAATTCTACAGATAATGAATAGTCATTTCCTTTCAGTAAATTCCAAATGGTTGCTCTGTAATTACTGATGGAATATTAACTTCTTTCTAAAAACTTTAAAGTTTTAAAACATTATCTTAAAAGATGAAAAGCCACAATTCTATTGGAAAAATAACCCTTTATTTAGCTTTCTAAAGAATATCAAAAGTGGTCACAAAGGTCCCATTCAGTTTTAATACTTATTCTAATGAAGTATGGAAAAGGACAATAAACTCAACAGAATTTTAGGTAAACACTGTCAAAACTCAGCACAAAGTGAATAAGATACCTTAGCCAATAAAAGCAAAAAATTAAAAACCCTTTGTACTAGTTCACTCACTAATCCACTTAGTTTCACTAAATAAATACGGGACAGCTGATAATTAGTTATCCCACTTGAATTTATTTCTATGCCATCAACCTACAGACTGAAAGTAGTTTCTAAATGGAGCCTGAAGATAAGCTGAAGTAATACTGAACTTAGCATAGTGAATTTGTTCACCAAGTACATGATTAAGCTCTCATATCACTTCAACAACTTAATGATCAAGGGTACAACCCAATCCTCCATCAAAGGGTGAGAAGTGACAGGAAAGACATAGGTTTAGTATTACAGGGGACTAGCTCTTCTTGGTTGCTGTTTATTTCAGGAAAAAACATAAAGTTCTTATTAAGAAGGATCTGTGAATGTATCAAATGTTATCTGTCAGAATGACCATATAATGATAAATTATTGGTAACATTTTTGCAAAGTGGCGGTATTCAATAATAATGATTACCTTCTCAAATCTGTATGTCCTCTTTGTCTCAAGAGTCTTGGCTTACGCCCACCTACTTCCCAAAATAACCTAGATCACCCTCACTCTTTAGTATTCCCAATAAATGTAGAAAGTACTTAAAATATCTTTCATGAATTGACTCTCTTAAAAACAGAATTAAATCAACTGTTTAAATAGATTCTGTCATTCATAAAAACATTTAAGTAGATACAGAGTTCTTTCAAAAGCAGTATGTGAAAAAATGGTATACATCTTACGTGAGAAAGGGACAGTCAAAATAAAAAGTCAGCTATACAAGTAAATGATGGGCACAGATTTGGCATATATTTAAAACAGCAATTTTCTAGTGGTAAAGAAATGATCTTTATATAAAAGGTTTTTCAGCAAAACACTATATGGGTTACATAAAACCACTTGGACATTAGCAAAAACCTGAACAATAAATGACAGGTAAGAAAACAAAAGTCTTCTACTCTAAATATTATCATAATTGTTGAGGAAAAAACATCTAAAAAAGGTGAAGGAACTGTATTCAGTTCTTATGTAGGAACATGTTACAAGTAAATAGTTTCTAAGGTCCTAAAGTTCAGTAAATGGATTATTAAAATCAGTTTTTGTTGTTTGCTCATCTACCTGCAGGCAGAGCACAAAACTAGGCACATAATGGGTATAGTGGGGGAACAGTACAAAGGGCCAGCTACTGGAAATAAGGCCTAGATTAAAACCCCAGCTCACCCATTTCCTATTATATGACCTTGGACAAACCCCCCTGAGTCTCAATATTTGTTATCTAAAATGACTCTTGTCTTGGAGGATTGTTAGGAAAATGTAATAAGATCTTTGTGATTCTCTTATCATAATACCTAGCATAGGGAACCCATCCAGGACATTTTAAGTAAATAAATGGCAACTAATCTACATTAAAAATGATTTGTTCCTCTAACTATAGCATATACCTTCAAATGGACTTGGTACAAAGGCTTGGAGGGAAAGAATTTTCTTTCTCTATATTCCTTATAACATCAATTCTACTTCCAAAACTACACTGTAGGCATTACTTATATTCAAACCATCTTTAAAGCTTTGCCTGATTTTGAGTTTCATTTCATTGTGGTTGGAAAAGATATGTGGTAAGATTTCAGTCTCACTAATTTTGTTAAAGCTTAAAATATCACCTCACACTGTCAGAATAGGTTATTTAAAAAAAAAAAAAAGAACCCCCAAAACAAAGCAAACAAACAAAAAAGCCAAAAAGACAACAAGTATTGGTAAGGATGTGGAGAAATTGGAGCCCTTGTACACTGTTGGTGGGAATGTAAAATGCGGCAGCCACTATGGACACAATATGGAGGTTTCTCAAAAAATTAAAACTAGAAATATTGTATGATCCAGAAATCCCACTTCTGGGTATTTATCAAAGAACTGAAATCAGGATCTTGAAGAGATACTAACACTCATGTTCAGTGCAGCACTATTTACAAGAGCCAAGGTGTGGAAACAACCTAAATGTCCACTGATGAATGAATGGATAAAAAAAAATGTGGTCTATACATACAACGGAATATTATTCAGCCTTAAAAAAGATGGAACTTGGGCACCTGGGTGGCTCAGTTGGTTAAGCGACTGCCTTCAGCTCAGTTCATGATCAGGCTCCCAGCTCCATAGGGAGTCTGCTTCTCCCTCTGACCTTCTCCCCTCTCATGCTCTCTCTCCCTCTCTCTCTCTCTCAAATAAATGAATGAAATCTTAAAAAAAAAAAAAAGATGGAACTCCTTCAATATGCAACAACCCGGATTAACCTGGAGGACATGATGCTAACGAAATACACCAGTCATATAAGGATAAACACTGCGTGATTCCACTTATATGAGGTATCTAAAATAGTCAAACTTGTAGAATCAGAGTGGAATGTTGGCTGCCAACGGCTAGGGGAGGAGAAAATGAGGAGTTGTTAATTAACAAGCATAAAGTTTCAGTTATGCCAGTTATACTAGAAGGAATACATTCTAGAGATCTGTCACACAACAATGGGCCTATTAGTTAACACTACTGGATTGTACACTTACAGATTTGTTAAGAGGGTAAATCTCATGTTAAGTGTTCTTACCATAATGAAAAAAAAAAGACATTTTCTTTTCCTAAGGAAAAACCCTGACACATTCTGAAACCATTTTCTTATTTTTATCTTTGCCTCTTTCAAAAAAAATGTATCAGTGGTTCACTAAGCATTCTATACAGTTTCTTACTAGTTAAGTATTTAGTTAGATCCTTTTACTCATCGCACAAGAAAGACTGTTATAAAAGAAAATATGGAGGAATTTTCTATGAAATCCATAGGAAAAGGGGTAACAGAGCACACTCTGAAGTAAGATGGACCTATGTTCAAATGTGGGCTCAACTAGTTACTATCTTTGGGATCTTGATGAAGTAATTTAACTTCTCTGAGTATCAATTTCTTCTGTAAAAAGAGAAAAATAATATATCCTGATAGAACAGTTATGCCGGTTAGTCTCTAGAAAAATACCTAACATACAATAAGATCCAAATAAATGTGAGGTCTTTACTGTTATTAACCCCATGCATACTAAATATACTGCTTTGCGAAATTACAATTTAGCTGTGCTCATGCCTTATTTATGACATGGTATAACTTAGGTGTGAGAGTAAGGATAGCAAAAAAAAGGATTCACCATTCTCTAGTGACTAAAAATCTCTTTGATGGTGCTGGATTTATTAAAATACTCTTATCTTCTACTAGGTTTGAGAAACAATGAGAGTGAGGGATGGAGGGAGTAGCAACCACCACCTTCTAGGCAGAGTGTTAAATGCATGGGCATTTAGTATTGAGTGGAAAGTAAATTCTTTTGGTTACCTCTCAAGTGTATTCCAAATATGTGTGTCTCTTTCACTGAACTGCCACTTTCCCAGATAAAGCCCTCATTGTGTTACATCAGGACTACTCTACCCTCCTGTCCAGTCTCCTTGCTTCTCTACTCTTGCCTACCCTCTAACCCATTACCTATCAGAGCCAGAAATAAGATCTTAAAAATATGAACTGCATTATAGTACTCCCCTAATTAAAATCCCTTTGAATAAAATCCCAACTCCTTAACATAGCCTTTGTTGCACTTGGCCTCCAAGATGGTCCCCAATGATCCTTGCTTCCTGATATTCGCACCCTTGCATAATTATTTTCCCTGCTGCACTAAGGCTGGTCTGTGTGGCCAACAGCATATGTCAGAAATGATGGTATGCCACCTTCAAAATTAGGTTCTGAAGGACTGTGGCTTCTCTCCGGGGTGTTCTCTCGGCTGCCTACACTCTATCTCATACTCTTGGCTCTTCTACTTCAGAGGAAGCAATCCTATGTTATGAGCAGCCCTGTGGAGACACCCACATGGAGAGGAACCACCGGGTCTGGCCGACAGCCAGGGAGGAACTGAGGCCTGCCAGCGTCCATATGAGTGAGCGGAGAGGTGGATTCGCCAGCTTCAGTCAAGCTGTAAGATGATTATAACCCGGCCAACAGCTTGACTGCAACCTCATGAGGACCTGTGAGTCAGAACCACCGGTAAAGCCACTCTTCAGTATGAGATTCCTCAGTACCAGATGAGTGTTCCTGTAGTTATAAACTGTGGTTTTGGGGTAATCTGTTACATGGGAATAGATAACACAGCTGACAAGGTCCTGATAACCTGATCCTTGTCTATTTCTCCAACCTCAATTCACATTCTCCTCCTGCTCATTATGCTCCAGTTAGAGGCTTTCCTTTAGCTCCTTCAAAGGGCCAACCTTTCCCACCACCGTTGGGTCTGCTCTTCCCTCCGCCTAGAATGCTCATCCTCCTAAGATCTGAAGGGCTGGTTGCTTTTCAGTCTTCAATGACTTTCCCCCCAACTCTATCTCCCTAACATATATAATATAACATATGTTACATATGTTATAGTAACAATAATATAACAATAATATTAACAATAATATAACAACAATATTATTACATAACAACAATAATATTAACAATAATATAACATATGTAACATATGTTATATTAACATATATCCCCTATTTTATTCACCCTGTACCCAATTCTCTTCATAGTACTAATCACAATCCGTAATTTCTCCCACACGTTAGAATAAAGGGGCCAAAAAAGCAGGGACCATACCCATCACATTCTGTATTATATCCTCTATATGGATTCAGAACATGGCACAGAGTGTGACCTAAATGAACACTTATTGAATGAATAAACAATTGAAACTTTTTTTTTTTGCAAAGATAAAACAAAACAAAACAATTAAACTCACTTCAGATATTAGTTATGGTAACAGAGGCCAGACATTCTTTCCAGTAAGCACTGAATAGAAAGGTTATCTTTGTTAGTGGGAATGCAATTTTATAAACTGGGAGAGGGTTTACAGTATACTTACTTGATTTTGGCCACAACAAACAGATCATTGAACAGGAAAAGATGCCGCTCCTGCCTCTGCAGGCCTCTTTTGAGTTCTACCCGGCCATCAATTAGCAGAGTCCTACTGGAGCACACAAATGAGGACAGAAATGTGCATGTATCCACGCTGGCAGAAGGACTTTCCCTGTAACAGATCAAACACCATAGATCTTTAGTCAAATGATCAAATATAGGATCGAGTTCTATAAAATTACAGCTTCTGGTTGGTCAAGAAGTATAAAGCTCTCTGTATCTTTTTTATAACTATGCAATGGCATAGTTTCCTAATTGGTGCCTCAGTCTTTCTCTACACAGCGGTCTTCTAAATCTCATTATGAAATTTTTCAAACACGAAACAAAGTTGTAAGTTTTATAATAAACGTATGTATATCCCAACCTGGATTTTACCATTAAAATTTTACTGCACTCGCTTTATCATATATCTATTCAACTATCTATCCTTCTATCTATTCAATAATCCTTTCCATTTTTGGCATTTCAGTGTAAACTTTATATAGCACTTCATTTCTCCTTAAATACTTCGGCATGAACATCATTAACTAAAGTTCAACATTTACTTATAATTTAAAAAAATGAGTGCACAATGAAATGCAGAAATCTTAGGTATATATTCACTGAGTTTAACAAATACTTTACCTGCATAGTCTAAAACTTTATCAAGCTAGGAACATTATCATCACACCAAAGTACTTCCTCTAGTCCCTTCTCAGTTGTCGTGTATTTTGGCTGAAGATGGCTTCTATGTATTGGCCTCTGGGTTGTTTATTTCTTCACCGCTGGCTGAGACCATCAGCTCAAAAGTATACTGGCACCAAACTTATATTTTTACTTAACCAATTATTTAAAAAAAATAGCCCAAGCGAGCAGATTTTTAGCCATGTGTAGCTGGACTGCTTTTCATATGCCCCATAACTACACCCGATCTCTGCTAGCCTTGGTAAGATAGAGCCTAGTGATGACAAGACTTCTAGTCATTGCTGCCCATCAGAGTTCTCCAAACCAGAGATTCCCCGTGGTGCTACTGAGCTATATCCCCTAGACCTGTGAGCTCCAGGGACACCCTCTCCAATCCTCCTCACCTCAGGAGTTCCCTTGCCCTCCTCCCCTTCTGGATCGTGGTCCTTTGACTACAAGCTTCAAGATGGTCTCATGCCATGAGGGATTTCTTGTCTCCTGCAACCCTGCCCAATGATATCTTTTTCCTTCTTCAGTCCCTAAATCCCTCAAATTCCTTACAATAGTCAATCCCCACCCCATCACCCTCAAGGCAACCACTATTCTGACTTTTTTCCCACTGAAGACTAGTTTTGCCTGTTCTACAATTTCACATAAATGGAGCCGCCATATGTACTTCTTTGTGGAAGCTATTTTTTAGTCAGTGTTTATCAGTAATCCATTCCTTTATGCTGCTGAATACTATTCCACTACATAAATATATCAAAGTTTGTTTATTCATTCTCCTATTGATGGACCTGGGCTCTTTCTAATTTTTAGCGATTATGAATAAAACAACTATTAAATATTGTACTGGTCTTTTTTGTGATCTATGTTTTAATTTCTCTTGAATAAATATCTAAGAATGGACCTGTTGGGTCACAGAATAGGTAGATGTTTAATTTAAAAAAAAACCTGACAGTTAGTTTTCCAAACTGGTCGCACCAATTTTTATTCCCAACAATATTGCAGGATAGTGCCAGTTGTTCCACAACCTTGCCAACACTTGGTGTTGTCAGTCTTTTAAATTGTGACCATTCCAGTGGGGATATGGTAACATCTCATTACAATTTTAATTTACACTTCTCTGATGACTAATGAGGTTGAACACTCATGTTCTCTTTGGTTGTTTGTATGTCTTCATTTGTGAATCATCTTAAAATCTTTTGCCTATGTAGAACAATTGGGTTATATATCTTTTTATTACTGAGCTATAGGAATTTTTTTATATATCTTGGATACTGGTCCAGATATGTTTTACAAATAGTTTTTCTTTGTCTGATGCCTGTATACTTTCTTGTGTTTTTGATGAAGTTTTTAAATTCTGATGGAGTCTAATTTATCATTTCTGTTGACCGAAGAAATCTTCACCGACCCCCAAGTCAAAGAAGATATTCTCTAATGTTTTTCACTAAAATCTGTAAAGTATAGGTATATGATCTCTCTCAAATTAATTTCAGCTTATGGTATAAGGCAGAGGCTAGGGTTCATTCTCCTTTTCTATATGGATACCATATTACTCAGCACTCAGTGCACGAAAGACTTTCTCTTCCTCAGTGGATTGCTTTGGCACTTTTGTTAAAATTACATGAGTATAAAGCATGGGTCTATTTCAGGGCTTTCTCTTCTGTTTCACTGATCTACTTGTTAATTTATGCCAGATACACATTGTCTTATAATTTTATCTTTACAGTAAATCATGAAATCAGGTAGTATATATCTACCAACTTTTTCTTTTTTGAGGCTGTTTTGGTTAATCTAAGTTGTTTGTATTTCCATATATATTTTAGCGATTAATAAAGATGAAGAACACAAGAGAGAAAGGCTATTGTGGAAGAGGAGGAAGAGATGAGCTCAGTTTCAAATATATTTTGTTTGAGATTATCAATGGACTAGGTGGTATGGAGAAACCAGGCAGGCAGCTAGCACTTAGAAGAGATGTCAGAATGAGATTTCGATTTGGTGATCATACAAAGACAGGTGCATAAATACTATGGGAATGGCTAGAACTGCACAGGGAAGGAGCATAGAATATGGAAAAAAGGCAGAAAACACCTCCCTGAGAAAAGGCGTGATATGAAGTGGTGAGGAAAGGATAATCTGTGAACAAGGTGGAGGCTGGTGAAAAAGTAGCAGAAAAAGAATGAAAAGCAGAGGTGGTCTGGGGTGCTGAATCTGGTAGAGGGATAACAGGTTGAAGCCTGAAGAGATGTCTGGGGAAAAAAAATCAGTCAGTCATTCAGACCTTCAAGAAAATAGTTCCAGAAGAAAGTTCTGCAGAACGTGAATGGCCTGGGGCTTGAGGAGTTAAGGAATGAGAAAGAAAGAATTGAAGGCTGGTTCTGGTTATTTTTTAAGCAGCTTAGTACTACTAGGCGACCTTAAGAGGAAAGGCAGGAAGAGAGAAACAATCAGCCCTGAAGGTAGGTGTTATTACCCCTCATTTTGCAGATTTGGAAGCTGATGTTCAGAGCAGTTAAAATACACAGCTACTAAGTGAAAGGGGTCTACAAGTAAGTATGGTTTCAAAACACGTACTTAAAAAAATTCCATGAAGCCTTTCAAAAGGACAGGCATTTCATTCATATTGACTCATCCCTCATCCACCCGTTGTAACTGATCATAGTAGTTTAGGACTTAATGGGGGTAGGGGAAGAAGTGGGCTCATCCAAGCTTTTTTGCTAAGCAGTGTGATATGGTGACTTATTTGGCTGCCTCAGTTTCTGCATCTGTAAAGGCAGCTGGACTGGAAGATCTTGAAATCATTTTTATAATTTGTATACAGGACTAAGTATAAAAACATGTACTCAAAAGGTGGAATAAATATTACTGATGAGAGGGAAATACATAATGGATATGGTTAGTAAGCAATCCTAACCTACAGTTTCTAAATACAGAGATAAGCATACTTGAGAGTCACCTGAGGGAAACAGGTCAGAGTTGAAATGAAATTAAAAACCAAGAGATAGTAATAACAGAAACAGCAATAAGAACTGAAAAGTATTTATTAGTCTAATCTTTATAAAGGAGCTCAAGGAACAAGAATTTGTCAGTCTCCATCAAAGTTTAGGGTGTAAGAGGCCATGTCCTGTCATTCCAAGTACCTGGTTGAGGTAACTGCCACAATAAGCAGAGATTCTCGGTTATCCGTGTTTCTTGGGTTGGAATAGTATGGGTCACAGTGTCTCATCTACCCCGGGTACACTACACAGCTGAGCGCTCTCTGAGATAACGTCTGAGTGGTAAGCCATCTGTTCCTCTGTTACGGTTGTCCTTAAAGCATGGTCCCCAACAAACAGCATCAGCATCAACCGTAACGTCTTAAAGATGCAAATTGTCAGGACCACCACAGACTTACTGAATCAGAAACTCGGGAGGGCTGGCTCAGCATTCTGTATTTTAACAAGTTCTTCAGATAATTCTAATGCATGCTGAAGTTTGAGAACCACTGCTTTCCAAGACTCTATAACATCTTCTGGTCTAACATTCTAAAAGTCTACAACTCTGTATTCAAAGTGAGTGGTAGTAGCATCTATTTCTACTTCAGGTAAGGTGAACTTCTGAGAGCTGTTCCATCATTTCCTGTAGTTTAGAGGCTATAGTTACCTCTCTGAGGAAGTGAATCCCATTATGCTCACTAATTACTAACTAACACATACTATGTGTAATTTAGAGATATATAAGTGAGGAACAAAGACAGTAAACCAGAGTCCTTTAAAAGAAAAGGGAGTTTCTCTGTTTCATACTGCATATTAAAATTAGGCAGTGAGAAAAGGCCCATCATAGAGAAAAATCATTTCTATTTCGAATTCTTTGGGGATGGGGAGTGGGAGGAGGCATAATGGCATCTTCTATTAGGTAGTGATTTTCAAATTTATAGGAAAAAAGAATGAAATTTCACTTGCTGTTATGAAAATTGAGCAAGGACAAGGCTAGCAAGCAATGAAGAGATGAAGGAATGGTTAACACAGACAGCATTTTACATAGCTTTAGTTTCTCCACCTCCAGACAGAAAAACTTTGCAAGGAGAAAAGTTATCTTTTGCATTTTCGTTTTAGGTTCAGTAAGTAACTGCTTTTTTTTTTTTTTTATTAAAGATTTTATTTATTTATTTGACAGAGAGATAGAGAGCACAAGCATGCAGAGCAGCAGGCAGAGGGAGAGGGAGAAGCAGACTTCCAGCCATACATACAGGGAGCCCAATGTGGGGCTCGATCCCAGGACCCTGGGATCATGACCTGAGCCGAAGGCAGATGCTTATCCAACTGAGCCACCCAGGCGTCCCAGTAACTGCTTTTTAATTATAATTATAAACCATCAGATAGGGGCGGCTGGATGGCTCAGTCAATTAAGTGTCTGCCTTGAGCTCAGGTCATGATCTCAGGGTCCTGGGATTGAGTCCTGCATTAGGCTCCCTGCTCAGCGGGGAGTCTGCTTCTCCCTCTTCCCCTGCCACTCCCTCTGCTTGTTCTCTCTCTCTCACACACACACACTCTCTCTCAAATAAATAATTTTTTAAAAAATAAACCATCAGAGAGCTGTATGGCTTAAAATATGAATCCTCAAACTGTTACTCAAAGGTGGCAGTGGTAAATAGTTTAGGCTTTGTGGGCCATCTGGTCTCTGCTGTCAACTACTCAGCTCTGTCGCTGTATCTCAAAATCAGCCACAGACCATACCTAAATGAACAGGTGTGGCTGTGAACCAATCAAACTTTATTTGTAAAAACAGGCTGCTTGTCTGGCCCATAGTTTGATGACCCTTGGTTTAAACAATAGTTCTAAATCATTTAAGTGCTCATAAATAAAGGCTAATCTGAAACAGGGAATTAGAATTTTTTTGTTTGGGGTTAGTGTAGGCCAAAATTTAATTAGGTTATTGTTTAAAGAAGATGTTTTGCATTTTAAAGCAACTCCAAAGGATTTTCATACATAAGAACTCATTATCCACCTCACAGTAATAGTTTCAAATAAGATTTGATGGTGGTATGGGGGAGAATACACAATGAAGTTAAAATATTTTTCTTTTTCAGTGTGGATTTATCAATGTACATGTCTGCAGTCTGTCATTTTGAAGATCCACATATAAGTATGGCAAGAGACACCTCACGACTTTAGCAAGCTAAGCATTGGTTAAAGAAAGAAAAATACAACCAACATTCACGCAGTAGTCTGGAGTAAAGATAAACATCTCAGTACTCACATAATTTAAAATGAAAAAATCTGTCCTAGAAGGAAACAAAAGCACAAATAACCTTTGTGTTCTTAAAACTACAATCTTAATCAGTGTTTCCTACTTAAAAATGTATTTCTCAATTATGTGACTCTGAAGTGTTTATTTTTATTCTGAGTGCAATGTAGATGTGTTTATTTTAGTCTTTTAGAGTATGGAAATGGGGAGGAGGGCAAGATTGTAACCTTCTATTTAGCCTCTTAATATAGCCTGATTAGCATTTACAAGTTATAATTAACAGAGCTCTAAAATGATCTAAAAAATACAAGCTGAGTCTAAGAATTAACCTGCTGCCGGCTTCTTATACATTAACATTCCATTTTCAAATAGGTTTGTGAGGCCATTTCTAAAAGGCAAAAAGGAATTTTAGAAACTCAGTAATTTTTTATTAAAATTAGATTAATAGCTTTCATGAAACTTGGCCACAGTAATACCTCTTAATATTTATTACTAAGTCTCATTATAAAAGTGAGTTTACTTTTAGGTACAGTTTTAGAGGTGGTGTTGCTTCATCTGAAATCACAGAAGAAAAGAAACTAAAATTCAGAATACATTTTGAAAATTTCTGTTTATAAGTGATAATTAATTACTAATTACGATGGCAAGTAGTAGGTAGGATCTTGATAACCTCAAAGCCTAGCACATGGTCACCACTCATTCCAAATGTCATCTCTTCCGCAAAAATTTTTTTCAGTTAAACTCTGATTGATATCTCTTATCTGATATCTAGCACTTAGATCCTGCCTTGTACCTCTGAAATATTCTTATTCAACATGTACTGAGTCTATAATAATAAATTAATTCTTTGCTATAGTGATAAGAGTTGTCTTTGGTATGTGCCTGCCACGTACCAGGTGCTGGAGACAGTCGTGGTCCCTAGTGTCAAGGAGTTAGTGTGACAGGTGTATCAGACAAGTAACACGATGACAAACAAGTGAGGTGAGTGCAATAAGACAACTTCAGAGGACTGGGGGCACAGAGAGGGACAACAATAGGAGCCCCTATCTGAGACTGGGTTGGGTAGAACAGTTTTCTTGGAGGAACCAAAGTCTTAAAGGTTGGGCTGACCAGTGAAGACGGAAGGGCAGTCTGAGTAGGAAGAAGAGCACAGCAAACATGCCTGGTGTGCTGTAGTAACTGTGGGAAGTTCGCAAAGACTGGAGTGACAAAGGCCTGAGGAGGGGAGCAGCACGTGAAGAAGCGGCCATATTATGGATGTTTTTCTCATCACGTTTAGACTTTACGTGAAAGCACTAATAGATTTTAAGCAAGACAGGGTGTTTTGTAATTTGCTGAAGAAAACAGATGAGGGCAAGCTTAGAGGGAAAGAGACCTTTAGGAATTTACTGTAATAATCTTAGGCAAGAAAGGTCATGAACCTGAGCTGTCAGTGAGAAAAGGACATAAGATAGAAGGGGGAAAAGAAGTATCAGAGAGAGATTAAAAACACAAACTGTGAAAATTTGCAAACTGATTAGTTATGGGGGTGAGATAAGAGATAGAACTAAGAAAAAGGATATAAACTCAGCATCCAGCCTTTATTTATTTACTTACTTTTATTTTTCATCCAACACATACCTGCTAAGCACCGGTATGTGTCACCGAGGCATCGTACTAAAATGGTGAAGATATGGGGTAAGCAACTTACATTTAGCCTCTACTCTTGTGATACTGAGTCTAGCTCGACTGTCAGCTACGGTCTTGACATCACCCATCATTTTTGCTCAGTTCCATTTGTAGCAGAGGTTGAAAACCACAGCCCACAATCATTTTATTTGGCCCACCCAGAGGTTTCAAAAACATTTGGTTTTGAATATCCAGTTCACCACATTCCCTCTCTTACCACTTTTTTTTTTTTTTCTGTTTACTGCACCTCCCAGGGACCTGAAAGCATTTAAGTCTGTGATTCAAGCCTTAGTGTTACTGTCTTTTAAATTTAATTTTTTAATTTTTTAGAAATCATTATAAAATATACACAAAATAAAATTTGCCACTTGAACTACTCTAAAATGTCTAATTCAGTGGCATTTAGTATATTCGGTGTTGTGCAACCATCACCACTACCTAGTTCCCAACAGTCTCACCATCCCCAAGGGAATACCTGTACCTATTAATCCCTGTACCTGTTCCCCACTCTACCCAGACCCTGGCAGTGACAAACTTCCTCCTGTCTCTATGGATTTGCCTATTCCAGATACTTCAGATCCCATGATATGTGGCCTTTTGTGTCTGGTTCTTTCACCTGGCATGTTTTCCAGGTTCATCCATATTGTAGTGTCTGTCAGACCTTCATTCCTTTTCATTGTTGAATAATATTCCATTGTTTGGATGGACCACATTCGTGGATCCATTCATTAGTTGATGGTCATTTGGGTTTTTCCACCTTATGACTCTTGTGAATGGTGCTGCTTTAAAAATTCATGTACATATTTTATTTGAACATCTGTTTTTGGGTTTTTTTTTTTTTTTTGAGTATATACTCAGGAATGGAATTTCTGGATCATACAGTAATTCCATGTTTAAGTTAATGAGAAACTGCCAAACTCTTTTCCACAGTGGCTATATGATTCCCATACATTCCCATCAGCCATGTATGAGGGCTGATACTTTTAACTCTTCTCTCTTTGGTCTCCACATATAATCACATTTTATCTTTTAAGGATATTCGAAATAAAAAATAAAATCTCCTTGAGTCTAGATACTCACAACCTCTCCTATGGTTTGTAATGAGCTCCTAACTGGACTCTCTACTTCTTTGCTCTCCCTTCTTTAGTCTGTACTACTCACTTCTTACTTCTATCTCATCAATCTTCCTGATGCACATTGTCAATGTTCGGGGCATGTACACTGTCTACAGAGTCGGCCCAACTTATCAACCTAGCTTTCAAGTTCTAACACCTGTCTTAGCCTAATGGGTTGATGATCTCTCAGACTGGACCTCTCTATAGTGCCTGTGTAAAGGTAACCCTTGTGAGTCTTAAGAGAATTAGCTCCGGAGTAATTTAGAACAAAAAGAGAGGACTACCGAAATGAAGCCACGAAACCCACTAACAACATCGAAATTTTATCTTATTCGGCAATAAAAATTTGTCCATTAAGATATTCATCGCAAAGAGTCAACACTAAAAGTACGTTTTCAGAAAATCTAATCTAAAGCAATCATCTGTCTTATTGACAGGATAAAACATGGGAAAGCCTGTTACATTTCAACAGGTATCATCCAGAAAAAAATTACATTCAAATTATTGAAGAAAACTGTATATAGATGATAATGTGATGTGGCTGTGTGCAATGTGTGCTACCACGTCCACCCAAATTCACATCCGTGCTGCAGCCTGTAGCTCATCTTACACAGTCTGAACCCTGACTTGGTTGTAGAACAGAGCCTAGTGATGAGGTGGATAATCGAGATCAAAATGAACGAAGCTAGGATAAGGGTTTGTAGAGTACACAGAAAAATGGTTGGATAAACAGTGTGAGCAAGGCCTTAAGAGCAAGAAATACAAAAAGGAGAACTTTTAAATTATCAAAATTCTGATCAGAACAGGCAGCATACGTGATATAATGAGACCAACAATCTTATGCCAACAATGCTAATATTTAAAGAGCCAGGAAAACATAAACATTACAAAAGCAAAGACACAACAGCAATATGGAAGGAGAGAGCAAAGGACCGGGAAGGACGCTGATAAACAGTTATACTAACAGCGCACGATCATACACAAAGAGATACTACTTCCAAAAAAGGGACTAAACTACATAACTTCTTTACGGCCTTGACACAGAAGTTGCTCAACAACAGCTATTAGGAATTCACTTAGTACAAAGCACTTGACAAGACATTACAAGAAGAAAGGGGAGAACAAGATCACAGGAGCCTTGTCTCAGAGCTTAACACAACACCAACAAAACCCAGTTTACATACAAATGATACACAATGATGTAAGCCCAAGTAGACAAAAACCTGAGCTTTAGAACGCTGAACGCTCCAGTGAAAATGGCAACTCTTTGAGAACAATCCTATTTGATTGTGAAAAAATCAGCAGGAACAGAGAGATTGCAACTAAAGACTGGAGAAACCTTTAAACTAATTTAGTCACTTATATGGCCTGTTGACTAAAAATATTGTATATTTTTAATTAGTAACTAAAATGAGTTTGGGTCATCTTCTTGAATCAGATGAGAATGCTGACCATATTTAAGCTACTCAAGGAAATTTCTATGTGTAGTGATTATAATGTGATATGGTTCTATGCTAGCTTGTTTACCGACTCAACAATGAACCGAGTTATCAGTATGCTGGCTGGGCACTCCAGTACTCTGACTGGTTTGGTTCAGTTAATAATAGTGGTACCTAAAAGGAACAAAAGAATCATACTTGATTAAAGGTAGTTCTAACTACAGTTTCTGGATCTGCTAAAGCTAAAAAATATCATTGGATAATTTCTAGTTAGAAAATTGAGAAATATCATATTATATACCTGTGAACTAGAAAGTCCTCAAGGCAGTACACTTAAGGCAGGGACTTAAGTTATCTGCTACTTCTAGCTCACTTAGGCCAAAATGTTAATATTCAGGTTGATACATAAGTGAGCTGAATTAATTAGTTGGTTTGTAACTAATAGAGAAGAGCTGCCTTTGAAAGGAAACTTTAACTACTATTTTACCAAAATACCTACATAATGTATTTCAGAGTAAGAAAAAACAACACGATAATACTTAAAGCCTTCTTTTTTTTTTTTTTTAAAGAAAATCACAGCAATGAGTTGAAGTTGCTTAAAGAAAAAACTCTTGAGAGGTTTTGAAATAAATTTTTGAGCACCTTCTTGGGCTTGATCAGTTTATTTCAAATAAAGTCAATTTGGGAAATAAAAGAGAAAATTTTTTTAGTGGATGTGAAATAGAAAGTTCAGTATTAAAGGAATATTTTAATCCAATAATACTGTTTTTCTACATTGAGATAGTTAAACTATTCGATGAAATTTAACCTTTATTTTTTAAATCCCAAATCATATTCCATGTTTACAAATAATTTGCTTAGTCACATACCAATGACTGCCTACCATGAATTAAGCACTATTCAAGACACCAGGGATATAAGCTAGTGAAGCAGCCAGAGGCCATGAAAGAATTCCACCTTTTATTCTGAGTGAGTCAGGAAGAGGGGATGGTTTGAACAGAGAAGTGCAGGAACTATATGGTGAACATAATGGAGGAAGACAAAAGTGGAAGCATGTATTTGCTTAAAGAAAATTTAAAAGAATTAGTAGTTATGAGTCAGCTAAAGTTCCTTAAGTAAAAACTCATTAGAGGCTTTCTGAAAAGTAGTAACTTGGAAATCATGGTGGTTGGTACTTATGGAAGTGGTTGGATATATTTCAAAGGTAGACCTTAATAGGATTAGATGACAGACTGGTTTCTGGTGTAAGCAACTGGAGGAGGGATGGGGATAAGGAATTTGGTTTGGGATATGCTAAGTTTGAAATACCTATTAAGAGGTCAAAATGGAGATTTTAAAGCTATGAAAGTGATCAGGCCATCTAGGGAGTTAGTATAGAGAACTGGCTCAATTACTGAGCCCTGAGGCCCACTAGCATTTAGAAGTTTGCAAAGAAGGAGAAACTAGCAAAGTAGAATGAGCTGGCTGTCAGTAAACAGAGCCAAGAAGCCCAAGGAAGAAGGGAGAGACTGGAGCATCCAATGCCAATGTCAAGGAAGATGATTTAACATTGGACCTAGCATTATGGCATTCACCAGTGACCCTGTCAAGAACAATTTTGGTGGGCACTCATGAGGAAAGGATTCCAATCTGGTTAACATCAAATTTTGGTAATTGATGATTCTGCAGAGTCACTCTCTAACTTGTCTAAAAGCACATTCAACTTTTGGAAAGAAAATTGCTAAAAAGATACCAAATAAAGGTGGAAACACACAAAAGTAGTATCTACACCTGCAGAAGTGCTAATAAAATGGCTTTGGTCATTAGTTGGGAGGGCTATTACAAAGGTCCAACAATATTCTCTCATTATAAGCGATAAAGCAACTAAGTTGAAAAAACATAAAAGCTATCTTATAATTTTATATGTTCCAGAAATTTCTCCCTCACAGTGCTAAGAAGTACTTTCCCTTGGAGAATGCAAAACAGACTTTCTTGTGCTTAGCAGCAGTAATTTCTATCAAACACTAACAGTTTTTTATAAAATCAGTGTTTAAGTCAAGAATTAGTTTGTATGTTATAAAAAGATGTCAGAATTTTCTTTGACATTTCAGTTTTCAAGAAGAATACGTTTTAAAACTACTGTGTATACGAAAAGTACTTGAATTAACTACCAAAAAGCCCAGATGCTGTCTCATTCAACCTTTGGGACTGAACAACTTTTCTGCATACCAAACTCAGTCATATAGGTGACTGAATCCTTGAAAACTGGATTTAGAAATTATTAAGGACAGCAGTAATTATAATTCCAGAAAAAGAAATGGTCTCATAAGTCCCATGCCATAAGATGAAATGCTTTTTATTTTTAAATTTTTTATTTATTTATTTTTGAGATAGAGGGTGCATGGTGGTGAGGAGGGGCAGAGAGAGAGGAAGAGAGAGAATTTTCAGCAGGCATGCTCAGCATGGAGCCTGATGTGGGGCTCAATCCCATAACCCTGAGATTGTGACCTGAGTCGAAATCAAGAGTCACATGTTTAACCGGCTGAGCCACCCAGGCACCCCTGAAATGCTTTTTAAATAAGTAAATCTCTGCTGTTGGCTTGCAATAAAATATTCTCATTTGTCTCCTTTTGATAAAAGTACCCAAAGTTCAAGTAACTGAGATTTCCAGATAACCTGGTTGTTTATTTTACTGCATTAAAATTCACTTATTGTAGAATAAAAATAGTAGCATATTAAAAAGATGTTATAATTTGTTTGAGTTAGGGTGGACATTATATCTCAAGTGTTTCATGCAAGCCTATGCTGGGAAATCTAATGTTGACACTATTAACCTTTTAAAGCATTCAAATTCTAACATACCTTCCAATTTCAAACAAAAATAAACCCAAGCCATAAAATAAAAGCTTTGTGTAGAACATACACAATATATACTGTCAACAAATGTGCTAATATTTTTCAAACAGTAAAAAAAAAAAAAAAAGTTTTATATTTACTACTGCATAAGAAACTATTTACCAGTTACTAATCCTTTTCACCTGGGACTGTCACCATTGGTGCAAGTATTTGAATGAAATTATGATGTAACACAGCACTTGAAAAGCCTGGTATTTTAAATAACTCCTTTTATCCAGTACAATTTTAACATCTGTCACCAAAACAAGAAATGAAACACAAAAAATCCTCTAAATTGACCAGGCATGTGTTGATTGGCATCTAGATGTGTTGAAAACAGTGTAATTAGATATAAAAAAGATATAAGGTCACAGAAAAGAGGTGTAACCCCAAATATTGAGGGAGTTTAGGAGCCAGAAAGTGTCCTTCAAGACAACTAGGTAGTGAAGTGGGAAGAAGAGAGATGAGCCAGAAGGAAGACGAGAGATCAGGAAAAGTTTCACAGAGGAGCCAGCATTTGATTTCAGTCCTTTGGAGAGTTATGTTTTGGACAAAAGAGAAAAACTTCAGCACAAAAAGATTAGGTGATCTGCTAAAGGTCACAAAACCACTCACTGCACAGTCAAGTCTGCAGCAATGGCTTCTCGTTGCCCAAAGCAAGTAGGCTTTGGATTCAGCATTACATTTGTGACAGAAGCAGCAGTTTGGGCAGTACTTTTTATATAGTTTTTCTCATAATAAATGACTTTTGTCTATTTTTCTACTTTTCTGGCTAAAAAGGTCACAATAAAAAAGGTATTAGCAAATATTTAGCAAAAAGGACATGGAGAACAGGAAGAATTTCAGTTTATGCTTAAGTAACTTACAGAATATTCCTTCTCTCTAAACACAGAAACTATATGAAATCTTTTTCTTAAAATATCAGTATCCTAGTATATCAGCAGTCTCTGACTCACGATAGGTATTATAACTATTTGCTGACAGAACGTACTATAGATGTGCCACGTGGTGCTTCATTATACATTACTTTTTATGTCCTCTACTTATTTTGTATCTGTATGCCATTGTCTCCCAGGGAGCACTTCATACTGTGCATCAAGGTGGGATCCATGTTTTATTTCTAATCCTGTTTCTAGAACTGTGGGGAGTACAGGGGCCTCACATGTTTGGAGAATAAACTGCTAAACAAAACAACCTTCGTTTCTTCTCCACTCACAAAAAAAGTAAAGTGTAGAAATCCCTCAATTTATCTGGATCATTCAGAAACCAAAACCAAGCCCCAAAGTCACTTTGCTCTGAATTTGCATTGGTACTAATACTTTCTAGCTGGAGTAGGGCAGGGATGGCTTCTGGCTGATGATTATCATGGTTCCAACAGCCAGGGGAGCAGTGTGTGGAGAACAGCACTAACTCCCTTTAGGGGAGGCAGACCTATTTGATTATTTGCTCCTGCTCTCTGCCTTACTTTATGATTGTAGTCGCACCTTGACATCCATGCCACTCTATTTCTGGAATTCTTTTCCATCACTGTTCCTAAATAAAAATAAAAGAGGAGGGGAGGAGAATTCCAGAAAGACGAATATTTGCCTTCACACAATTTAGTTCATAGTGGCAGGGCTTTTTTCAAGCGATCAAAGCATTCCAAAAAGTGAGAAAAAGCTAAAAGCTATTAGAAATAACCTAAGCCAACTCTCTCTCTTGCCCAAGTTAACTCTAACTGAAACTCACCCCCTCAAAGATTTGGGCTATGTGCACATATACAAAAGCATGTACTGGGATATCCAGTGTGGTTTTGAAATTCTAACCCCTGACACAAGGGCAAATCTTTCAATTTTGCTCCTTATAAAATACAAAGCTTTGCGTACACTCAACAAATGTTTGCTGAACTGAAATCCATACTAAAGAAACACAAGAAACATTAAAGTATTCTCCAAACAGATCCCGGTCATGGGGAACCACCTTATTAAAATCGTATTAAAAATCCTTCTACCATTCTCAAAAATTTTTTCCCCTCATGTTCAAGTTATCAAGAGAGTAATCACAATGATCATAAATTAATGCTAAATAACAAATGCTTAATTTCTATTCTCCTCTAAGTCTTTAAAAATGTTAGTAATAAATGGGATACTTACCAATAATCGCTGCTGCATGTTAAAGTGTGAAACCCACATATTTAAAGCTAGACAAAATAAAAATTGACAGCTCAACTAAAACCAAACCACATTTTAAGTCATTTTTCACATAGCTAAAATGACATCATTGCCTTAACAAAGCAAAAAGCACGCATTGCATCTGTGTTGGTAGAGCTGAGCAAATACACATGTGGCCTGATTTATTTCCAGACTGTGAAAATTTTAATGCACTGCTCTGAGGTGCTTTCTCTGACCATTCAGCACCAGTGCTTAGAGCAATATGGCCTGTCATAGAGGCCTTGCTGGAAGGAGAGATTAGTGAGGAAGTGCTCTACCGTTTCTATCATTCCCAATAAAATTACATTGGAAATAAACTCCAGAGGTTTCTGAATCTTGGGTTTGGGTTGGAGAAGATTTCAGAATAAATCTTTAAGCAGAACATGACTAAATTCCAATGGAAGTGTCATTCTCCTGATTCTTCAGAAAAAGCCTCTCCACTAACCTCAACTCTGGATAGCTACAGGAAGCGTTAGTGTTCCACAAAATCAGAGTCCAATTTACTACATTTGAGCTACCTAGACTCTATTCTCCTTTTTATAATCAGACAACTAAGTAGATTTAACCTTTGTAAAGAGAAGAAAACAAAAGGGTGGTGATGGCAGTGGGGGAGAAGAGGGGAAAAGACATCTCTTCTAGAACCAGACCTTAATGTGTCCCAATATTCAGAACAAAATCAGGGTCCCTGCCTTCTTTGAGGACAAGGGTTTCTGTCTGTCTTGCTCACTGCTGTGTTCGTAGCAGTGCCTAGCTGTAGGAAATACTCAATAAAATACTTGCTAAATGAATTATGATGATAAATCCTTATTTTATTATGACTTGTTACAGTCATGAGTCTTTTTTGAAGGTGGTAGATCCTGTTGGGATTAGGGATAGGGGAAGAGGCAGGTCTCTGAAGTGGGTGAGAGTGCCCAGCTCTGCCTTCTCACTCCTTTTTTGATCTGGTGTCTTATAAAAGAGCTCCTTGGGGTTGGCACTGAGATGACCAGAAGAAAGGGAGGAAAGAACAAGTCCTAATTTACAAATGATATTTTCTAATGGTATGTTATTGTCTTTATTTCCCGTAGGGCCCAGCATTTCTCTGAGTATCTTCCCTGGGATGTTAATAGGAGTCCGGCTCAGGGAAGACTGCCCTTTGTTCCCTAGTCACTCCCTCTTTAACTGCCCCATTTTATCTTCTCATACTAGGTACTCCCCTCCCCTTTTATTATTTGTTTATTTTTTAAAAGATTTTATTTATTTATTAGAGAGAAAGCAAGAGAGAAAGAAGGTGCACATGAATGGTAGGAGGAGCAGAGGGAGAGGGAGAAGGGGGCTCCCCACTGAGCAGGAAGGCTGATGCTGTTCCATTTCCCGGGATCATGGCCTGAGCAGAAGGCAGCCATTTAACTGACTGAGCCACCCAGGGGCCCCTATTATTTATTTTTTTAAGTAACCTTTATACCCAACATGGGGCTTGAACTCATGACCCTGAGATCAAAACTCGCTCTACCGACTGAGCCAGCCAGGTGGCCGCTAGGTATTACTTTCTAATGCTCACATTTGTTGGTGTGTTTTGCTATCTACATCCCCCACTAGAATGTAAACTCCATCAAAGCGGGACCCTACAGCTATCTACCCAAATGTCTAGAAAAGTGTCTGATACATAGATGTCACTTAAATATTTATGGAATAAATTAACAATTGCTAGGCCATGTTCTAAGTGATGAGACCAACAAAATGCCTGTCCTGTTTATGTTCCATGATGACATAATATATATTATCAGGAAAAAAGAAACAAAAAACCTCAGGGAAACACCAGATTGAAGGGGTTTCTTTACTTCCTTATTTTACAGAGCTTTTACTATGGTATAAACACAGTGACAATTGATGAAAAACCTTTCTTCCCCCTAACTGAACATCCGACAGCAGTAATGTTTCTCATTTACACTGACACACTGAGAAATGCAGCCTCATGTCTTACGTAGGTAATCCCAGTTAGTCTCCCTTGGCTGTGACGCTGGCACTAAGGGAAGATCCCTATATTTACACTTGGGCTAGAGTCTTAAATTGACAGTGTAGTGATATCAGTGATACCTGGGGAGAGCTCCTCCACAGTGTTCCGAAGACAAGGGATAAGACTGAGTTGAGAGCTGTGGCCTTCCCTCCCTGCTTGAATATAGTGCAGGATGATCTGGGTTTTATTTATTCAGCTAAAGAGTTTCTGAGCACCTTCATTAATTTTGTAAAATTCTTGACCATAATCTTCAAATATTTCTTTCTGTCTTATTTTTCTCTCTCTTCTTCTGGGACTGAATTACATGTACGTTTGACCACTGGATATTGTTCCACAGTGCCTGCATACTTCACGTTTTCCTCTGTTGTGTTTTACTTTGGAAAATTACTATTAATAGATCTTTATGTTTAATGATTCTTTCCTTAGCTGTGTCAAGTCTGCACATAAACCTATTGAAAAAAATTCTTCATCTTTGGTATCATATGTTTATCTCTAAGATTTCTATTTGACTCTTTTTTAGTTTCCATCTCTCTGTTAAAACTTCCCATCTGTTCATGAATGCTGTTCATCTTTTCCACTAAATTCTTTACATATTTTTTTAAAGTAATCTCTAAATTGGGGCTTGAAGTCACAGCCCCAAGATCAAGAGTCCCATGCTCCACTGACTGAGCCATCCAGGTGCCCCTAGATCCTTTATATATTAATCACGGTAGTTTAAATGTTCCTGCCTGAAAGTTTCAACATATAGTTCATTTCAGTCTGGTTGACTGCTTTACCTTTTTTTGTTTTTTTTTGATGTTCAAAAATAACATTAAAAAAAAAGTATTTTTAGTTAACATATAAGATTATATTAGTTTCAGGTGTATAATAAAGTGATTCAACAATTACATAAATCACCCAGTGCCCACCATAAGTGCACTCCTAAATCCCCACCACCTATTTAACCCATCCCCCTGCCTACCTCCCCTCTGATAACCATTAGTTTGTTCTCTATAGTTAAGAGTCTGTTTCTTGGTTTGTCTCTTTTTTCCATTTGCTCATTTGTTTTGTTTCTTAAATACATGAGTGAAATTGTATGGTATTTGTCTTTCTCTGACTTATTTCACTTAGCATTATACCCTCTAACTCCATCCATGTTGCAAATGGCAAGATTTCATTCTTTTTTATGGCTGAATAATATTCCTGTGTGTGTGTGTGTGTGTGTGTGTGTGTGTGTGTGTGTGTGTGTACATTTTCATCCATTCATCAATCAATGGACACTTGGGCTGCTTCCATATCTTGGCTATTGTAAATAATGCTGCTATAAACATGGGGGTGCATGTATCCATTGAAATAGTGTTTTTCTATTCTGTCGGTAAATACCCAGTAGTGTGACTGCTGGATTGTAGGGTAGTTCTATTTTAAATTTTTGAGTAACCTCCATACTATTTTCCACAGTAACTCACTAGTCTGCATTCCCACCAACAGTGCATGAGGGTTCCTTTTTCTCCACATCCTCCTCAACATGTTGTTTCTTCTGTCATTGATTTTAGCCATCTGACAGGTATGAGGTGATATCTCACTGCAGTTTTGATTTGCATTTCCCTGATGGTAAGGGATGATAATATCTTTTCATGTATCTGATGGTCATCTTTGAAAAAACATGTTCATGTCTTCTGTCCATTTTTTAATTGGATTATTTTCTAGGTGTTGAGTTTCTTTATATATTCTGGATACTAACCTTTTATTGGATATGTCATTTGCAAATATCTTCTCCCATTAAACATGTTGCCTTTTAGTTTTGTTGATTGTTTCTTACATTGTGCAGAAGACTTCTATTTTGAGGTAGTCCCAATAGTTTATTTTTGCTTTTGTTTCCTTTGCCTCAGGAGATATATCTAGAAAAAAGTTTCATAGCTGATGTCAAAGAAGTTACTGCCTGTGTTCTCTTCTAGGATTTTTATGGCTTCAGGTTTCACATTTAGGTCTTTAATCCACTTTGAGTTTATTTTTGTGTATGGTGTAAGAAAGTGGTCCAGTTTCATTCTTTTGCATGTTGCTGTCCAGTTTTCCCAACACCATTTGTTGAAGAGACTTTCCCATTGGATATTCCTTCTGGCTCTGTTGAAGATTCATTGACCATGTAACTGTGGGTTTATTTCTGGGTGTTTTATTCTGTCCCACTGATCTATGTGTCTGTTTTTGTTCTAGTACCTTATTGTTTTGATCACTACAGTTTTGTAATATAACTTGAAGTCTGGAATTGTGATGCCTCCAGCTTTGCTTTTCAAGATTGCTCCGGCTATTCAAGGTCTTTTGTGTTCATATAAATTGTAGAATTCTTTGCTCTAGTTCTGTGAAAAATGCTGTTGGCATTTTGATAGGAGTGGCTTTAAGTGTGTAGATTGCTTTGGGTAGTAAAGACATTTTAACAATATTTGTTCTTTTTAAAATAATTTTTTAAAAGATTTTTTATTTATTTGACAGAGAGAGAGAGAGGGAGAGCACAAATAGGGAGCGTAGCAGGCAGAGGGAGAGGGGGAAGCAGGTTCCTTACCAAGTGAGGAGCCCAATGTTGGGCTCGATCCCAGGACCCTGGGATCATGACCTGAGCTGAAGGCAGACGCTTAACAAGTAAACCACCCAGGCATCCCTTTCTAAAAAATATTTTATTTATTTGAGAGGGAGAGAAAGACAGAGAGAGCAAGGGCAGAGGGAAAGGGAGAAGCAGACTCCCAGTTGAGCAGGGAGCCCAACAAAGGGTTTGATTCCAGGACCCTGGGGATCATGACCTGAGCTGAAGGCAGTTGCTTAACTGATTGAGCCACTCAGGTGCCCCACAATATTTGTTCTTTCAATCCTCGAGCATGGAATATCTTTCCATTTCTTTGTATCATCTTCAGTTTCTTTCATCAGTGTTCTACAGTTTTCAGAGTACAGGTCTTTTACCTCTTTGGTTAAACTTATTCTTTAGGTATCTTATTATTTTGGGTATAACTATAAATGTTTTCTTAACTTCTCTTTCGACTGCTTCATTATTGGTGTATATAAACCCAACAGATTTCTGTACATTGATTTTCTATCCTGTGACTTGACTGAATTTATCAGTTCTAGCAGTTTTTTGGTGGAGTTTTCTATGTAGAGTATCATGTCATCTGCTAATAGCGTAAGTTTGACTTCTTCCTTACTAATTTGGATGCCTTTTATTTCTTTTTGTTGTCTGATTGCTGTGGCTAGGACTTCTTGTACTATGTTGACTAAAAGTGGTGAGACATCCTTGTCTTGCTCCTGATCTTAGGGGGAAGCCTCTGTTTTTCCCCATTAAGGATCATGTTAGCAATGGTTTTTCCATATATGGCCTTTATTATTTTGAGGTATGTTCCCTCTAAATCTACTTTTTTGAAGGTTTTTATCATGAATGGATGTTGTACTTTGTCAAATGCTTTTTTAGCATCTATTTAAATGATCGTATTGTTCTTATCCTTTCTTTATTGATGTGATGTATCATGTTGATTGATTTGCAAATATTGAACCACCCTTGCAATTTAGGAATAAATCCCTCTTGATTGTAGTGGATACTTTTTTTAAACGTATTGTTGGATTTGTTTTCCTAGTATTTTACTGAAAACTTCTGCATCTGTGTTTTTCAGAGATGAACATCAGAGATATTGGCCTGTAGTTCTCTTTTTTAGTGGTGTCTCAATCTGGTTTTGGTATCTGGGTACTGCTGGCCTCAGAGAATAAACTTGGGAATTTTCCTTTTTTTATTTTTTTGGAATATTTTGAGAAAAGTAGGTATTAACTCTTCTTTAAATGTTTGGTAAAATTCACCTGTGAAGTCATTTGGTTCTGGACTTTTGTTTGTTATGAGGTTTTTTGATTATTGATTCGATTTCTTCATTGATAATCAGTCTTTCAAATTTTCTATTTCTTCCTGTTTCAGTTTTTGTAGTTTAATATTCCAGGAATTTATCCATTTCTTTTAGGTTGTTCAACTTATTGGCATATAGTTAATTTTTCATTATATTCTAATTGGTTTGGGTTGTTATTTCTCCTCTGTCGTTCGTGATTTTATTTATTTGAGTCCTTCCTCTTTTTTACTTGATAAGTCTGGCTAGAGGTTTATTGGTTTTATTGATTTAAAAAAAAAAAACAGCTCTTGGTTTCATTGATCTGTTCTATTATGGTTTTTTGGTTTAAGATTTTATTTATTTGACAGAGAGACAGAGAACGTTTGAGAGAGAGCAAGCATGAGCTTGGAGGGGGAGTGTAGAGGGGGAGGGAGAAGCAGGTTCCCCACTCAGCAGGGAGCCTGAAATGGGGCTCGATCCCAGGACCCCGGGATCACAACCTGAGCTGAAGGCAGATGCTTAACCGACTGAGTCACCAGGTGCCCCCCTTTTCTAGTTCGTATATCATTTATTTCTGCTCTAATCTTTACCATTTGCTTCCTTTTTCTAGTTTTAGGTTTTGTTTGTTATTCTTTTTCTACTCTTTTAGGTGTAAGGTTAGGTTGTTCTTGCTTCTTCAGGTAGGTCTGTATTGCTTTAAACTTCTGTCTTAGAACCACTTTTGTTGTATCCTGAAGGTTTTGGACCACTGTATTTTCATTTTCATTATTTTATTGCTTTTATTTCATTACTTAAGTATTTCATTACTTTATTGCTTTTATTTCCTGGTTGACCATTCGTTGTTCAGTAACATTGTTCATGTTATTTAACCTCCATGTATTTGTGGTTTTTCCAGGCCTTTTCTGGTGATTGAATTCTAGTTTTATATCATTGTCGTCAGAAAAGATGTGTGGTATGACTTCAATCCTCTTGAATTTGTTGAGGCTTGTTTTGTGACCTAGTATGTGATCTATTCTGGAGAATGTTCCATATGCATTTGAAAAAAATGTGCATTTTGCTATTTCAGGATGGAATGTTGTGAATATGTCTGTTACATCCATCTGTTCCAGTGTATCATTCAAAGCCATCATTTCCTTGTTGGTTTTCTGTTTAGATGATCTGTCCACTGATGTAAGTGGGGTGTTCAAGTCCCCTACTATTATTGTATTATTATCAATCAGTTCCTTTATGCTTGTTAACTGTTTTATGTATTTGGTACTCCTATGTTGGGTGTATAAATATTTATAATTGTTACATCTTCTTGTTGGATTGTCCCCTTTAGCATTATATAGTGTCCTTCTTTGTCTCTTGTTATAGTCTTTGTTCTAAAATTCATTTTGTTTGATACAAGTATTACTTCTCCAGCTTCTTTTTGACACCCATTTGCATGATGGATGTTTCTTCATCCCCTCACTGTCAATCTGCAGGTGTCTTTAGGTTTAAAATTCGTGTTCTGTAGGCAGAATTTGGCGGGTTTTTTTTTTTTTTTTAACCCATTTTGACATCCTATGCCTTTTTATTGGAGCATTTAGTCAATTTACATTCAATATAATTGATAGATATGTATTTATTATTTTATTGTATGTTCTGTGGTTGTGTCTGAAAATTTTCTCTGATCCTTTCTTGTCTTTCTCTCTTTTATGCTTTGTGGTATTTATTAGTGTTTTTTGATATACGGTTACCATTCCATTGGTATATAGTATCTTCTATATATAGCAATCTATATTAAGTTGATGGCCGCTTAAGTTTGAACCCATTCTTTATTCTGTTTTATGTATATGTTGTCTTTTTAAAAAGATTTATTTGAGAGAGAGACAGAGAGAGAGAGTGCATATGAGTGTGGGTGAGGAGCAGCAGAGGGAGAGGGAGAGTCTTAAGCAGACTCTGCGCTGAGCACGGAGTCTGCTTCAGGGCTTGACCTCAGGACCCTGAGATCATGACCTGAGCTGAAACCAAGAGTTGGATGCTTAACTGACTGTGCCACTCAGACACCCCTATGTTGTCATATTTTACATTGTTTTATCTTGTGAATTCCTTGACTTTTTTTTTACAGAAATATTAATTTTTACTGCTTTTTTGTTTCCCTTTATACTGTCACTTTGAGTCTCTCCTTTCCATTCAAAGAGTCCCCTTTAATATATCTTGCAGGGCTGGTTTATTGGTCATGAACTCCTTTAGTTTTTGTTTGTCTGGAAAACTCTTTATCTTTCCTCCTATTCTGAATGATAGCCTTGCTGGATAGAGTCTTCTTGGCTGCAGGTTGTTCCCATTCAGCATTTTGAATATATCATGCCATTCCCTTCGGGCTTAGAAAATTTCTGCTGAAGAATCCCCTGCTAGTCTTACGGTTTTTCCCTTGTATGTTACTGTCTTCATTTGTCTTTCTGCTTTTAAATCTTCTTTTTATGGTATTTTCCCAACTTAATTATAATATGTCCTAGGATGTATCTGCTTTTGTTAACTTTGATGGGAATTCTCTGTGCCTTCTGGATCTGGATATCTGTCTCCTTCCCCAGATTAGGGAAGTTTTCAGCTGTTATTTCTTCAAATAAATTTTCTGCTACCCTCTTTCTCTTTCTTCTTCTGGGACTCCTGTAATATGAATGTTATTATGTGTGATGGAGTCACTGAGTTCCCTAAGTTGATGCTTGTTTTGCATAATTCTTTTTTCTCTCTTTTGTTCGGCTCAATTGCTTTTACCTTGTCTTTTAGGTCATTAATTCATTCCTCTGCTTCATCTAGCCTGCTGCTCATTCTGTCAAGCATGTTTCTCACTACATTTATTGAGCCCTTTAACTCTGCTATGTTGTTCCTTATCCTCTGTTAAGGGTCTCGCCCATGTCTTCCACTCTTTTATCAAGTCCAGTGAGTATCCTTATGATCATTCTCTACCAAGCATATTACTTATATCTGTTTTGCTTAGATCTCTAGCCATGGCCTTGTCCTGTTTTTTAATTTGGGTTCAATTTCTCTGTCTTCTCATTTTGCCTGCCTGTCTGTTTCTGTGTGTTAAGAGGGTCAGCTATGTCTACTCTTGAAAATAGTGACTTTATGAAGAGGTCTGGAGTGCCCTGCAGTGCAGTGTCCCCTTTTCACCAGGACCTGGCACTTGCGTGTGCTGCTTACACCCGGCTGTTTTGTCTGAGTCAGTTTTCCTTTCAGTGCAGTCATCTGTACTGACTCTCTGTCTCTTGTGGGCTGTGTTTGCTTTCTGTGGTATTAGTGGGACCCAGGCAGGCCTGCTCTGTGGGGGCAGTGTGCTTGCTGGGGAACTTAGGAGTGGGCAGTGGTGTTAGCAAAATTTGTGCTGTGCCACTAGTCCTATGCCAGATCCCCTGAAGTGCTGCAGCAGGTAGGGGCTAGATGCCAGGGCAGCTGGGGGTGTGAGGCTGCGCGTGATGGCTGGGCATCGTGGGTGCATGGATTTAACAAAATCTGCCTTAAGCCCAGGGTGGAGGCTAGCAGGCTCGGGAGTGGGCACGTCCTCAGGAGAATTCATGGGTATGGTGCACTGCTACTAGGTTAGGTGGCAAGTGTCTGTGCAGTCCTGCCTCTCCCAGATGGCCTTGTGTTTAAATTGGGAGGTGGGGGAGGAAAATGGCACCTGCCAGTTCTCTTGTTTTCACAGAAGTCCCCCAACACACTCCAAAATCATTATGAAGAGATCTGTCTCCCATTTGCCCCTGGTGTTGTATAAACTGCTGTTCTTGTGTTGCCTCCCCATGCGGGCTGCTACCTCTTTAAGGGCAGCAGCCCAGCTATCACCGGCCTTCCCAGTTTGCCCAGTCAGTTGACTTTTGAAACTCCAGGCTCCAAGTCCCACTGATTATAAAACCTCACTGAATTCAGCTCTTCTGGTTTTCAAAGCCAAATGTTATACGAATTAGTCTTCCCTGTGTGAGTTCCCCTGTATGACGGCCAATTTTCCTGCCCTCTCTGTGTGCACAGCTCCCTCCCTCCTGTAGGCAGCTTCCCTCCACCATTCTGACCTTCCTAACCTTTCAGATGTTGCTGCTTCTCTATATTTAGTTGTGGAGTTTGTTCTGCCTGTCTTTGGATAGTTCTCTGGTTTATTTACTTGGATGAGGATGATACTTAGTTATAAATGTGGGACAGGGTGAGCTCAGGGTCCTCTTACCCGGCCATCTTCCCAAACTCTTCCTGACTGTTCTTTTAACAGTGGATTTCCTTCTTACTACACGATGTATTGTAAAATTTTTGATTGAACACTGGACCTTGTGATAGAATAGCAATGGGGACTGAGGTAAATAGTATTTACTCATGGAAATGGGCATGCCTCTTCTGTTAGGACATTAGCAAGACAGGTTGAGTCAATTCAGTCACTGAGTTGGGCTTGCATTTTGTTGTTGCTATTTTTAACCTCAGTGCTCTATAGGCTTCAGATTCTTCCAGTGACAGACTACTGTTGCCTTGTGCTTAGTGTGAGGCCTAGAGTTTTTCTCATCATCCCTGCTCCACTCTTAGCTTTTAGCAGTCCCTGAATGCCCGCACTGTGTGGGGGAGAGGGGAGTCTCTTGCTAGCTCTTGCTCTAGCAGTAGAATCCTAGTGCTTGTTACTTAGCATTAGGCTCTTTGTGGGGAGGGGGATATGGCATTCTCGGTCCCCCTGCTCTCCCTCAATTTTAAGCAGTGTCTATGTACCCGGGCCTCTGAAGTGGGGTTTTATATTTCTGCCCCTCCTCAATCTCCATGACAACCAAGTTCTGCTTTGAATCTGTGATAGCTCTTAGGCAGCAGAGATCTTCCAGCTTCTCCCCAGTGGTAGCACACTTCTAGCTTTTATTGGTGCAAAATCCTGGGACCAAGAGGTTTTCTGTTCCTCCTATAAGGGCAGAGAGTCCAAGAGCAGTAGGTATTTGTGAGTTGTGTAGGTGAGGAAGAAGTTCCTCTCTAAGAGGCAGATGGGTTTTGCTTCTTCCTCTCCTCAGGAAGCAATGGAACTTCACTTGGATCCTGGGAGTGAGAGGATTTGCTGCGCCTCCCTTGGTAGCTAAAGGCTTTTGCTTAATAAGAAAGAAGATTCTGACAAAGAAGGCAGGGTTTCATGCCTGCCTCCTGGAGGCAACCAATAAAGTTTTGCATGCCTGTGCCACTCAGGTGGGCTCTTTCCTATCTCTAGACCTACCTCTAATCTTCTTGTGAGAAAACCAATGGAGGCCCATGAAAAATAGCCTGCAAGTGAATGTAAACTCTCTTCGTGTTCTGGAGGTCAAACAATCTGTGTGTCCCATCTCTTCTTAGAGGGGCTTGTCACTCTCTGGAATTTAGTTCAGTTGGTTGTCTTACAAACTCAGTTTTCACAGCGGGTTCAAGAACAGTTATAATTTTGAAGATTACAAGGCTTTTATTCATTGTTATGATGGGAATGATGGTTTCCCGAGTATTTGTTTTACTAAGGAAAGCAGCAGTTATCAGACACTTAGCATTTTTTCAACCCTCAGTCCTTGAAGATATGAATTAAACCTTCTTCTTCTTCTTTTTTTTTTTTTTTGTTAAGTCCATTCCAGCTCTAATTTTGTAAGATTCTGAGAATATCATAGAAGGGAAACATAAATGTAGGCTGGAACTATGAGGAAAGAGAATAAGAAACTAAATTTGGCTATGAGGTAGTCACTGGCCATTGAGAGAGACAGATACCTAGAAAATGATCATGTTACAATATGTGGTGAGAAAGATACAATATAGCCTAAATGGAGAATCATGATGGGAATTTAGTGTGAGGAACTGGGGTGGCTGGAGAGGAAGACAGGAAAAGCTGGCCTCGAAAGAAATCACAAGGTATAAATTGAACTGAGTCTTGAAGTAGTTCTCTAGGTAGAAGAGCAGAAGAGAGGTATATTCAAGGCAAAGAGAGGTAAATAAACCAGCAGGGTTTAAGGGCTGATGGTGTGGGAAGGGAGTGCCAGGAAGTGAGGGTCAGGACTGTGCAACTCTGGATAATTGGTTAATCCCTAAAACTGCATTTTACCACCTGTAAAATTAAAGTATTAATGCTTACTTCTCAAGGTTGTTATGAGGATTAAATAAGATAATGCACCTAACGTCTAGCTAAGCACAGTATGTATGGATGTTAGTACTAGTCACAGTGGTTCTCCATCACACAGCAGAGGCACCATGCACCCTCTGCAGCACTAGGTCCCTGGGACTTTTTGAGAAATCTTAAGAGGCCCAGAGGGCCACCTGCTTTAGGAAAACAATTGCCTCTGTGTGGCCTGAGTATAATCCTCTTTTTCCTTAAGATATTATAGTTCCTATCCCTTCCTTGGCACAAAAACCAGAATACATATTTTAAAGTAGCTCAGAGACACTCCTACTAGAAGCAGCAAGTAACAATTTATGCCTGGCAAGTAGGAAGAACTACTAATTTAATCTGTTTCACTATATCTACATAGGAGGGAAAACAGATTTAAAAAAAAGTATGTGCTCAAAAATCTTATTTACAGGGCAGAGTTAAACCCAGGTTCACATAATACAAATATAGTGAAATAAAGATATACCATTCAGCGATGACTCCATTTCTATACCGAGAACTAAGGGTTAGAGCCCATGTATATGACATCGAAGCTCAGGCTATTGTTGTTTATTGTTCGTTTGCTTTTGTCTTGGGCTACCAGAGCCTGCGGCAGCTCTCTCCAAACATTTAGTAATCCCGAAGAGGCCTGGAAATTGCCTCCCCAGTGTTGCTAAGAATTAACTATAGTGCATAAATTTCATTCCTCGGGCTATGCTACCTGGCTATGGCTCAATCACTTCTGAGAATCAGACTTCACCTAGAGAATGCTTTAGGACTGCACTATTCAAATTTTAGGCTGTATCCGAATTATATGTAGGACATGTTGGGCCCTAGTCCTGGAATTTTTGATTCGCTATGGAGTGGGGCCTCTAATCAATATTTCTAACATATTCCTAGGTGATGCTGATGCGCTGGGTCTCAAGACCACCCTTAGAGGATCACTACCCTCAGAGGTTTTCGTTTTCACAGAATGGCGTACCATCTACTTACCACCTGAGGTGTGTGTTAGTAGAACCCACTTTCACTGGCTTACAAAGGGAACTGCGAGAATGGGAGAGACAGTGAATAAATAACAACAGGGTAAGGCAAGGGCAGAAAGGAAAGAGGGATAAACCGTTCTTCCATCAGTTTTTAAAAGGGGCTGAAGCCTGAAGCTTAACTTGGGGGTCCATGGAGTGTTGGAAGGTCAGTCTTTTTTTTTTTTTTTTTAAGTATGTACAATTTTTATTAGACCTGGAGCAAAAAGCCAATATATCCAAACCCACCAATAATAGCTCCATCCTACTTATTACACCAAGGTTCAGTGGACAGTCTCAGGAACACAATCACTAGGACAATTATCCTGATCTTTCCCAAATGTCATTCTTCTCAGAACTAAGAGAGTTTACTCACGTTTTGGGGTAACTGTTTTCAATGCCTTAGAAAACAAGCAGGCACTTTTGTTTTTTCTTTATGACTGTCCGGCACTTGAATACATGGAACTCTTTTATACTCACTTTCCTATTTGTAAGGCCAGATAGGAAAGAAAAATTGAGGCTAGACTGGGGACAGTGAAAGCCTGGGTCCTAGTCCTGGCCCCAGCCCTAGTTCTAGTTCTAACGCTCCCTCGCTGGGTAACCTTAGGCATGCAATCTCTCTCACTTTCAGGTTCCTTACTCATAAAATAAAAAGACTAGTGGAAAGAGCTACATGATTATTTTAGAAAAGTCTTTCCAATTCTAAAACCCCAAGATTTCTAAGATTCCACATTTCCTTCCTAGTATGAAAAGAGGAATATTTGTATCTGAAATGAAGAGGCACAATAAAGGAACAATGAATTCTACTTGACTTTGTAATGACCATTTAAAGTTGCCTGGTTCAATGCAGTAGCTTCTAGCCACAAAGAGAACACTTTTACTTTTAAAGTACTATTGGTCACCACTGCTTTGGAAGTCTAATCGTAAAAGAGTAAATGGTTTTCTTTCCTTTTCCATTGAGGCACGTTTCTTTCCTTCTCTCTCCATTCCCTCTCCCCCACCAATAAAACTCTGTCTGGAATCACTGAAGTATTTGTCTCAATCTTAACTTTATGTTATAGTTGTAACCACAACTATGCATCAGACATATGTAACTTTACAACAAAATTTTATTTCTAGAACAGAGAATGATTAGAAATGAGTTCTTTAATAGTACAATAGCCTCTAGAAATCCTTTACCTAGCACAGCTTCTCATCTGCTTAGACTAGTTTAGCTATGATTTTGTATTTATGATGTATATTTGCATGTATGTTTGTGTATTTTATGTATGATTACATTCTGCCTGTAAAGTCATGTAGCTAAAGCATAGATAACAACCTTCATAGCCTATTCCTCATACTTCTCGGTTCCCACCTGTATATTCAAGAGACTTCCTTCTTACATCATGTATAAAATTCTCTGTGTAGGTTCTCCATTTCTTTCTATAAACAGTACTGCCTATAATGTGGGTTCTGGAGTCAGTCATACCTGAGTTTTAATATTGGCATTGTCATTTACTAGTTGTGTGCCTTACCATTTATATCTAGGAGCTTAGAATTTTCTATAAATGGTGATAATTAAGAGTAACATAGCACTGTGGAAGTTAAAATGATGAAATGTATTTAAAAGCACTTAGCAGATAACAAACGTACAAAAAAGTTAGCTACTGCTATTAAAGATCACACAAAATTCAAATTTTTGCCCAAAGAACAAGACATCTGGTAAACTGTCAAACTATCAACTCACAGATTACTTTCTAATTGCACCTTTACAAACGATATCAGATCACCTTGGCCGCATATGACAACCTGACATTATGTACCTCCTGAAGGGATTCAATATGAAATATATATGAAGCAGCCTTCTTGCACATAGTGATGACTTGAGTACAACCAAGCAGTTAGATACAACTTCCAGTTTATAAGAAATAAGGGAGTAGTAAAGGAACAAATTAAATGACTACACAAAAAAATGAGACAAATCCAGAACACAGGCTACGGTGGCCAGCCTCTAAGTTAGCATGACATGATAGCTGCCTACTGGTATTCATACTCCTTTATCCCCTCCTACACTAAATTAGTGTTGGGCCTTATGACCAAGATAATATGGCGGAAGTGACATATGTCACTTCCAAGATTACATTATAAAAATAATCTAGGTTTCATCTTGGTCAGTGTGTATGTGCACGTGCGCACATGGGTGTGTGTCTTTTTCTTGGATTGCTCACTGTGGATGAAGTTGGCTGCCATTTTGTTAGCAACCCTATGGACAGATCCACATGGCAAAAAATAAGGCCTCTTGGCAATAGTCTGTTGAGTGAATGTTACTGGTAGTGGATCCTACGATATCAGTCAAGCCATCAGATGACCACAGTACCAGCTGACATCTTGATGACAACCTCATGAGGGATTCTGAGCCAGACCCAGCCAGCTAAACTGCTTCTAGATTTCTCATGCTCCAAACCTGTATGAAATAATGTTTGCTGTTTGAAGATTCTAAGTTTGGAATAACTTGTTACATAGAAACAGTAAGTCAGCTATTCCACAGATAAAACCAAGATTTAGGACTAGTCTCTTTAAGAAGCTAATAAATAAAAACTTAGGGATAACTAAGTGGATCAGTCAGTTACGCGGCCAACTCCTGATTTTGGCTCAGGTCATGATCTCGTGGTCCTGAGATTGAGCCCCATATTAGGCTCCATGCTCAGTGGGGAGCCTGCTTGAAATTCTTTCTCTCCTCCCTCTGCCCCTAACCCCTACGCTCTCTTTCTAAAATAAATAAATACATCTTTTTAAAAAAGATTTTTAAAATTTATTTGGCAGAGAGAGAGCATAAGCAGGGGAAGCAGCAGAGGGAGAGGGAGAAGCAGGTTCCTTGCTGAGCAGGGAGCCTGATGTGGGACTCGATCCCAGGACCCTGGGATCATGACCTGAGCCGAAGGCAGACACTTAACCAAATGAGCCACTCAGGTGCCCCAATAAATACATCTTTTAAAAAAATAAGAATTAAAAAGGACGTTTCAGGAACTGTTCTGTATTACAACAGAGTAAAGAGCCATAACAACCAAATCGTGGACTCTGATTTAAATCCTGTTTTAAAAAATGGTAACTATTAAAAAATAAAAATAAAAAAAAATGGTAACTATTAAAAAATGTAGGGACTGTTAGGACAGTTTGAATATAAACATGTATTAGACGACATCATGGAAATTTTAATTTTCTCAGGTGTGATAATGATTTTGTTTTTGTATAGAGGAATGCTCTATTTTTAAGAGTTTTATGCTGAATTATGTTGCTGAAATCACTATGTCTGCAATTTAATTTCAAATGCTTCACAAAAAATATAGATGCAGACACAACTAAATGAATACAGATGAAACAACAGGACAGAAGTCAACAATTACAGATAAAATACAGGTGGCAGGTATGTAAGTGTTCATTGCATTATTTTATAAACTTTTCTTTATGTTTATAATTTTTCCCTATTAAAAATGTTAAACTATGGAATATACCCCTCCAAATCAGTTATCCACACTTTTCATTAGGTTAAAAAAGATTTCAGCCCAGTGAGAACTGAGTCTAGATTTCTACACCAGAGATTCAGTTCAGAAGTTTGCACAATTCCAAAACAAATATATCAGAGGACTACTGTTGAACCAGTAGTTTCACTTAAAAGTTATCCTATCTGTCCAATGTTTGCTGGTGGTTAAAAAATACAAAGTTGGTACTGATTCCTCTGTCTTCTTTTCCTGTTTTCATCTTAATTTCTTTTTCATAAAAAGCAGACAATTACTAAATCCAAGAGGAATTAGTCCATTCCAGTATCCAGGTGCATAAACATAACCATAAGCTCATTTTTATATAATAAATAAAGAACTTATGTGCTTATCCAAAACACAGGAGGAAAAACACAGCGGGGGAAAAAACAGCAGGCAGACAAGGAATTCACATACAGAAGTTAACTGAAAAAGGTACTTTAAAACCAATCAGTTAATATGCAAGTTAAATAATATTTTACTTCTTACTGTAACACCAATATGAAAATATTATCTGGGTGTAAGTTCTCAGTTTAAGAAAAATTCAGTGATGCTCTCATCATTAACATATCAAAATTATGTTTTAAAAAATGGACATAGCCAATTTATAGTCAAAACAATACCTTAGCATTTATTTTTATGTAAAAAAACATTTTATATTTCTAAATTGTACCGATGAGTTTTGGTTTTATATCATGCATTTCCAATTATGCTTGCATAGCAAATAATTTAAAATTTACATTTATTTAGTATAACATATAATTTAAAATATAAGTTTTAGTTAACATCAATAGAAAATTAAATTAAAGCTACCCTGATACATTACATCAGTATACTCTGTTAGAGAGGCTGTGGTGAGAACAGAACTCTTCTGCATCAGCAGGGAGAAAAGAAATGGCACAATTTTTACAAAGGGAAAATGTGGCAGTATCTAGCAAAATTATATATGGCTATCCCACTTCTGATAAGTACAAGATTTTTACTGCTGGTTCCTTTACAGTAAAAGAATGAAAAAAAAAGTAATCAGTCATTCATCAGTAAGGGACTGCTTTATGGTACATATAAACAATAGATTACCAAGAAGCTATAAAAAGGGAAAAAAAATATCTCTATATACAGGTACAAAGTAATCATACGGATATATTGCTATCTAAAAAAGTGTGGTTGAAAGTATAGAGTGTACTATTGTTTCATAAAGAGGATAAATGCATATATATTCATATTTGCTTATAAGAAATTGAGTTTTTCAAAGTTACTAATGGCAAAGGGAAAAAAACAAAGTTGAGAAGACAGAAATAGAAACCCAACTTATTTGAATATATCTTGTTTTAATAGATTCATCATGTACTATGTAAATATTTACATAATTATAAAATTTTATAAAGCTATACAAATTTAGTTTT
>CM052884.1:6150207-6185774 GCA_028534135.1 Potos flavus
CTGTAATTCATTTTTTAAAAATATTTCAAATAATAGCAAAATTGCTGCATTACCAGCTAATCTGCAAGTTGCTTTCCACTTTGACTCTTTCTTAATCAGTTATATTCATTATATGTTCAATTCCCTGTGTTCCTATCTTGCTTCACATACTATGCCTCGGTTATGGCATTTCATATTATATATCTTTCTGCCCATTTCTAGAGAGCAGGGACTGTAATTTCTTTCCAACTTTCTCCAGTCCTTTAATGATTATTTACTGGAATTCTGCTCTATAGTAGGCCTCTCTTTGCATTCCCAAAGCCTAGTAAAATGCCTGGTACAAACTATGTACTCAATAAGTGAAGGCTTATGTGAATTTTAAAATCCACTATCTTCCATTTCTATATCACTATCCCCATACACACACACAGGAAAACAAACAAATCTTTAAGGGGCTCTGCTGGAATGCTGTCATTAAGGAAAAGCAAGCATTGCTATGGAACTGGATGGGGAAGGGTCATCCTTGTATACTGCAGACTACATCTTCTAACATTGTGCTGACATTTACCACTTTGAACTACAGGGTAAACATCTGACGATTAAAGTTAATTACCTGCCAACAATGGTACAGGGACACCTGGATAACCACATACAAAAGAATTAAGTTGGAGTCCTATCTCATACCATATATAAAAATTAACTCAAGATGAATCAAAGATCTAAAAGTAAGATCTGAAATTATAAAAAAAATTTAGAAAAAAACACAGGCAGACTATTTGTGACCTTGGAGCAGGCAATGGTTTCTTAGATATGACACCAAAAGCACAAGCAACAAAAGACAAAGAATAGATAAACTGGACCCTGCCAAGATTAAAAACTTCTATGCTTCAAAGGGTACTATTAAGAAAGTTAAAAGAAAACTCACAGAATGGAAGAAAACTTTTGTAAATCATGTATTTGATAAAGGATTTGTATATAAAGAATTGTTACTGAATTGTCACAATTAAATAAAGATAAATAAGCCAGTATTAAAATGGGCAAAGGATCTGAATGGACAGTTCTCTAAAGAAATACGAGTGGCCAGTAAGTGCAAGAGAAGATGCTCAACATCATTAGCCGTCAGGGAAATGCAAATCAAAACCATGGAATGTCACTTTATACTCATCAGGATGGCTATAATAAAAAAGACATAGAAAGTGCCAGTGAAGTCGTGGATAGACTGAACTCTTATAAACTGCTAGTGGGAGTGTAAAATGGTGCTGTCACTTTGGGACCTAGTTCAGATGTTCTGCAAATGGCTAAATACAGAGTTACATAGGATCCTCCCAGGTACATAAACAAGAAAAATGAACACATGTCCACAGAAAAACATGCATGTGAACATTCACAGCAGCATTATTTATAATAGTTAAAAAGTGGAAAACAATCCCAATGTCCATCAACTGATGAATGAATAAACACATTGTGGTATATCCACACAATGGAGTATTACTTGGCAATAAAAGACACACTAACATGTATAACGACACAGATGAATCTTGAAAACATTGTGCTAATTAAAAGCAGTCCCAAAGAACCACATATTATATGGTCCCATTTACGTGAAAAATCCAGAATGAACAAATCTATAGAAACTTAAAGTAGATTAGTGTTTGCCTAGAGTTTCGGGCGATAAGATGACTGGGACATGATGATGAAGGGGTGTGGTGTTTCTTTTTGGGGTAATGAAAATGTTCTGAAATTGACTGCGACAACAGATGCACAATTCTCTGAATATACTATGGCATGTAAATTATATCTCAATAAAGCTGTGAAAAAGAAAAATAAAGAGCTAAATACCAAACTACTAAGCCACTGGGTTCCATTCCAGCAAACTGGCTCATAGCCAAGAGTCATAATTTTCTTTATTTGTATAATGATCTGTAGTACAATACAAGAAAATGAAAATTATTTGCTTTTTGTCCACGATGTTTTTGTACAAAATGTTTGCGTGGCTCTCCATTTGAACTCCTCAGAGATGTGAGGAATAGGCCCACTGATCTTCCCCTGTGGCCTAGTCTTACCATTTTCACACAGTAAATTTTCAGTAGCGGTGTATTAAGTTAGTGAATTAACACTGCTCATATCTGAGAGTTTAAGGTGGTGATACAAGTGTGCCTATGTAGGAAAATGAAACTGTAAACAGGTAACTGAAGAAAAATATTTTTGGTCTTTTATTTTCAACAACTCAGAAAACATTGTTTACATAAAAACCTGTAGGTAGTCTCTCATTAGAAGTTAACTTCTTATTAAGCAAGAGATACAGTGCTATTTTGGAACCTCTCAATCATTCTGAATCTGGTTATTTTTAATTTTCACAGAGATTATAGGAAAGGAATGCCTATCAAAAGAAAGGAACACGATAAAAGATTTAAGTCAGGTGAACTGCAATTTTTCATCCTTTCTTCTGTTATAGTCACATCATGAAGAAAAGCATCTAAGCATTTCAGGTGAATTTAAGTCAACTGTGCTGAAGTCACTTCCAAACATTTAAAATTAGCATAGCATTAAAATGAGGACTTTGAGTGCTTGCTTCAGTAGCACATATACTAAAATGAGGGCTTTGAGGAAAGCTTTTATAGAATTCAAGTTTCAAGGCTAGAAAAAAAATTTAAACAAATTTACAAATTAGCTTATTCAAATTTGACCATTAATCCTTTTGTGGCTAGTCTATACAATTTTGTAAGCAATGAGCTGTTTCTTTCTTGTCTTCCTGAAACATCTGCAGTATTTAATTTGTGGAGACATACCTCAGAGACACTGGCTCTGCAAGGAAACAAGAAAATTATTTTTAACCTTGCACATTGCTTCTACATCCTATTATCACAACCACGTTTTGACCACTGGGTGAGCTGAAGCTTCTCATTATTGTCACTTTGGTCTGTGATGTGTGTGATCCCCTATTTACTCACAATCATCCCATCCAGAATCAATTCGAGTATTTAATTAACACAAATGTCATCACAGCAGACTGTTGTAGAAGAATATAAGTTCCTTTCTGAGTTTAAGAAATACTTTTACTTTTGGCTGTCTTTCCTCTTTCCTTGAGACAATCATTTTGAAATAAAACAATAAACACGAGAATCTATGTAAAGTAGGAGAATGGGCACTGGGCTAGGAGACACTGGATCTAAATTCTGCACCCTGGTTCTAGCACTTAACTTCTGAGTCCTCTATGTAAGATGACAGAACCATCCGACCTACCACAAAGAACAGAGTAAGATTATATGGCAAACACCGCGACAGTGTTACATCCAGAGTGAGGCTTTAGAGCACAGAAGTACGGTACGTAAATAAATACGAGGATAGCCGACCTCCCCTTACACATTATGCTTTGTTCCTCTGCCTCCACCTGACCCTCGCAGGCTTCTGGACTATCACTGTGGGCCTTGATGTTAGCTGGACTTTCTTCTTTGGCAAAGCCACCAGTTTCAGCCTCTGGTCACAATTCCTTTTCAGCAGCACCCTGGAGTAGACAGGGTCAGTCACCAATGCCCCCTCCCTAATAACCGCTTACAAGGCCAGACCTTCACTACATTTCTCACATCATACAAGGGGATATCCACGGCACACTGTGATAAACAAAGACGCTCTCTGGCTGCCCCGGTAGCCACCTCCCTGCCTAGCTGCTGAGGGGCTGACTGTGGCAGACACATCTCTAACGGCTGGGAAGCTCTGCCTTGCAGCACCCTCTCACCTTCCTCATGCAGAGGGGAAGGGTATGGTCATCAAACCCAGAAACCATAATGGTAAAAACCAGAATGTATAAAATGAGGATGGAAAACAGGCCCAGGTCTATCTAGATTCAGATGTAGTCTAACCTAGCAAAGACCACTGCCAAAGCTGAGGTTCGGGAGAGTAAATGCAGGGGTAGAAGAGGAAATACAGATTCTCTCCTAGGTGTAAATTAGGACCCAGGTAAACAAGGAGAGCAAAAGGCCACAGAGCAGCTGGGTTTTCCACATCTTTGAAATGTGAGCTGATGTGGGCACACATACATTCCATTTTCAGAGTCCACACACAAGTGACCAAACATCCAGAAATAGGTTTTACCTTTCAGTTGTGCCATGTGACAGCTGTCTGTCAAAACGAGGTCAAGGCTGCTCAGCACAGCACTGACACACAGTGCTGATAGGACTATTTCTGCTGTTGGTCGGATGTTTCTAATCTAAACTTGTCCTAGATAAAGAAATTCAGACTGAAACAAAATTATAAAATAAACTGGGCTGTGTTGCCTGCAAGCCCCATTATTGGTGGCTGACAGAAGGCAGTTTCCTCTGCTCCTTTTCCAGCCTCCCACACTGTAGCTAAGTCCTCTGTAAGTAAACAAAGGCTAACCCTCACCCCCTCCAAAGCTGCTTCAGAAAACCGCTGCAGTTGCCAATACCAAACTGAGCATCCAGCCTGCAGGCTCTCTGCACACACCAGGACCTGCACGGTCCCTGCGATCTACAACGCTTGGGATACCAAGTGGGAGAGCGAGCTTTCCCCTCCACGAAACTGTCTTTCAGAGATAGTATGCTCCGGCTACCCTAACAGAATAACAGACTGGGCGGTCTAAACAACAGGCATCTATTGTTCATAGTTTTGGAGGCTGGGAAGTCCAAAGTCAAGGTGCCAGCAGATTCAGTTCTTGGTGAGACCCTCTTTCTCATTTGTAGACAGCTGCCTTCCAGCTGTATCCTCCTCACATGGGGGACAGAGACAAACAGCGTAAGCTCTCTGGTCTCTTCTAAGGGCACTAATCCCATCATGGGGATTCTGCCCTCACGACTTCATCTAACCCAGGGGATTAGAACTTCAACATGAGTTTGCGGAGAGGGCACATTCAGTCTGTAACAGAGGTTTTTGCCAAATGCTCTGGGGATGAGACAGGTATGAGGCGTGAAACTCTAATAAATCACAATAACAAAATACACATACATTTCTTCAAAGCACTGTGTATACCAGTGTATGTACGTGTAAGTGCGTATACGTACGCATATATAACCTTGGTGTTAGTTTATACCCATTTATTTCTGTGATATTTTATAGTTTACAACCTGTATTAATGGCAATTTAAATTGAGATCTAGTATATTTTCAGCTACTAATAACTTCTAGGAAGGCAAGCTTTATAATCACATATTTTTGTTAAGTTGTTATGTAGTTCTAAAGATGTCTTTACTTTGAAAAGAACAGCCACCAAGTCCTGGATGGCAGGATAAGAACTTTGAAAGGATTCAGACACCTCAATTACTGAAGTCTCCTTTACTGTAGGTGCCATCAAGTCGTGTCCCCTCTCCCAGTCTACTGAACGCTGTGGGGGAAGGGGGGCAGGAATTGCCTTCTGAACATGGTCCACCTTTGTCCTGCAGACCTTTCCCCGAGTCATAACCTGGGACAATGGTGAAATCACAGAGAACAGATTGTTTCACAGCCATCTTCACTTGGAACCGAGAGCAACAACTGCACTGTTTAGTATCTGTGACTTGTGAATTTTCAGTCTCTAAGTTGCAATTCTCTATTTTAACTATTTTACTTTAAATTGACCATCACTTTTTACACAAATGTGTAAAAATAAGATTGTCCTTAAGTTTTGTTTATAAAAAGTACAATTTAGGGGCGCCTGGGTGGCTCAGTCATTAAGCATCTGCCTTCAGCTCAGGTTATGATCCCAGGGTCCTGGGATGAAGCCCCGCATCGGGCTCCCTGCTCCTCGGGAAGCCTGCTTCTCCCTCTCCCACTCCCCCTGCTTGTGTTCCCTCTCTCGGTGTGTGTCTCTCTGTCAAATAAACAAAATCTTTAAAAAAATTTAAAAAAATACAATTTATTCTGTTCTAACACATGAATGTTAGAGTCATAAATTAATTTTTCTTTTGCCATCTTAAAATGCACTATTGTGTTCACATTGTAAGTAAAAATAACTATGGAGGCAAGAGTTTTTCCCTACACTCAAGATTCACGACATAAAATGTTTTCTGAATTGAGAGTTTCAACTGGGTGTGACAAACATGTGTCTGTCCATAGAGGCACAGAATTCAATGTACCCACACGTAACTTTGAAATACAATTCTTTAAGTTTGTGGAAGATGCCAAGCTTTCCAACAGCAAGTAAGACTGAGATATCAGCCTGGAAAGCAGACCTGGCTAAGGAACTCCAGAAGTACAGTGAGTACCTTATATAAAACTTCTGAAAATGACAGATACCAAGGCATAAAAATCACATTTCCAAGGTAATCAGACTAACTATTGTGTCATTTATTGTCACTATTAGTTAATATTTGCTGTGATGATTAATTTTATTGGTCAACTTGACTGTCCACAGGGTGCCCAGATTAAACATTTCTAGGTGTATCTGTGAGGTATTTCTGGAGGAGATTACCATTTATATCACAGGATTTAATATGACAGATGGCCCTCCCCAAAGTGGGTGGGCATCAGTCAATCTCTTGAGGGCCTTCACAGAACAAAGAGTGGAGGAAGGAGAAATTTGCCCCTTTTCTCCTGCCTCACTGTTGAGCGGAAACATCTCATCTCATCTTGTCTCAGGAAAAGATGGGGGTGAATTGAACTACCAACTTTCCTGGGTCTTCAACTTGCAGATGGCAGATCACAGGACTGTCACTGGTCTGTTTCTCTGGAGAACTCTGACTAAAGCAGTTAACTTAAAATTTACCTAATGGCAGCAGTAATGAACATAACATTCAATGATATATGGAGAAAGTAGAGATTTTGCTCCCCAAGGAAGGAAATTACCTCTCAGGAGAAAAACCTCTCAAATGTGCTTTTCTCAGCTGGTTATATGGAATTCAAATCTACTCTCTCCTATACCTTATGTTATAAATAGTAACAAAAGCATCTATAATCTAGTTAGAAAAAGAAATAGAATTGGAAGATCTGGTCCAAATTCTATCTTTACTGCTTACTACATGTGGCCTTGGCAGGGCTCAGTTCCTTCTACTGTAGAAATAAGTTAATAATACTTACCTCATATAATTGATGTGTATTATATATAGTTAGGTATTCATTTAAAGAGGTTTTAAAATTCCCTTTTATTATCCCATAAATTATAAACATTAAATTCTTATCTTTCTGTTCAAGTTTCTACCTTATTTGATATTTATTACCTTCAAGGAGGACTACTTTGAAGCATAGTGTTATGGACTGATGCCTATGTCCCCCCTAAATTCATATGTTGAAGCCCTAATTTCCAATGCATGGTATTAGGAGGCGGGGGTCTTTGGGAGGTGATTTAGGTTTAGATGAGGTCATGAAAGTGAGGCCCCTATGATGAGATTAGTGTCCTTATAAGAAGAGACCAGAGGTATCTAGTTCCATCTCCACCTCTCTCCTTCTCTTCTCCTTTCCCTGCTTCCCCTCTCACTCCCATGAAGAAACAGAAAGAAGATGGCCAACCATAAGCCAAGAAGTGAACCCTCAACCAGGAACTGAACTGGCTGGCACCCAGATCATAGGAATCCACAGCCTCCAGAACTGTAAGAAATCAATGTCTGATGTTTAAACCACCCACTTTAGGGCACTTTCTTATGGCAGCCTGAGCTGAAGGAGACAGATAGCATCCATTCATTTGCATGTAAATGTTCTTTTATCAAATTCAAACAAAACTCTTTCTATTGCTTTACACCTCCTTTCACCTGGTAAAAGATACTAATTGGCTTCTGTACCTAAAAGTGCAGAATATACTTTCTTCTTTTGACCCATAAGAAACAACTTGTGAAAATACAAGATATGGATTATTACCATCATTTTACAAAGAAACAAAGTACACTAGCAAGTTTGGAGATCACACCAGTGATAACGGGCCATTTCTGATTAATCTAATTCAGATTTTGATAATTTCAGACTCCTCTGAGACAAAACAAATCATGTACCTGATTTTATCAATTCACTTTGTGAGTAACACAAGAAAAGGATTCAGGAAGATATTGGTTTAACCACAGGCATACTATTTTCTAAGTTTTACAGAGTAAAACTAAAGCTTACTCACCAAGATGTTTCATTCAAACCCCAGCATAAGACACACACATGGCCAAAGTTGGCTCTTGAGGGTGTTCTACCATGAGCTGCTATAAACAGATTTGGACCCAGAGAATGCAGAGAGACAAGACAGAATGAAGCGTTTGACAACAGCTGCTACATTTTAATATGTCGGAGCTATTTTAAAATCCCATTGCTCCAACTGACTTTCTGTGCCTATAAGTCTATCTTCTCTATCCCAACACCCATCTTATTCAAGCAGTTTTCAATTCGTATGGGAAACCAAAGGGTCAGAGTGCTTGAGTATGACACAAATGATCCCTAACAGAAATTACTCTAATACGTGCTTCCATTTCATTTCATAAAAACTGTTCTATCCAAATGTGGATATCCTCAAGGATAGATTATCCAGAAGATTAATCCAGAATTCTATCCAGAACGCATTATCCAGAAGCATTATCTATATGCTCCTGTTATCTTTTAGAACCACATTTTTAGAAATTACTATACAAATCTATCGTGTATTATTCTGAAGAGTCTAAGTGACAGAAAATCCTTGATTTCTAGAAATAGCCAAATCATCTGACTAGTGGATAAATATGGATGAACCAGGTAGGTGATTCTACTTCAGGTTAAAATACTAAAATATTAGATAAATACTAAAATAAAGAGAAGAGCTTCCTATACAGCTATTCTTACTTACACACTGGTTCCTCAAACACATCATGTTCTTTCCTACCACAGGATCTTCGAATAATTGCTCCTACTTCTTAAAATCTTTTTACAGCATCTTGTTTTCACTCATAAAAGAGTAAGCCTCACTTAAAAGAGGCCTTCCCTGAAACCTTAATGCCACAGTGGCCTAGCTCCATATCTGTTTGTTTTTTTTAATAATAGTTATCGACATTTATTAATTCTTATTATTATTGCTTTTGTCTCTTTCTCTCAACCTGTGCTGTCCAGTATAGTATCCAACAGACACATGTGGCAACTTAAATTTAAATTCAAATAAATTACAGTCAAGTAAAATTACAGAAAAAAATGAACTGGATTTCATCAAAATTGACAACTCTGTTCCTTGAAAAACACTGTTAAAAGAATAAAATGACAAGCCACATAATGGGAGAAAATATTTATAAATCATGTATGTGATAAAGAACTTGAATCAGAATATATAAATAACTCTCAAAACTCAATAATATAAAAACTAAAAATCCAACAAAATTTGGGCAAAATATTTGAACAGGAACTTCACTAAACATAACACATGGATGATAAGTAAGCACATAAAAAGATGTTCAACATCATTAGTCATTAGGAAAATGCAAATTAAAACCACAGTGAAATACCATATTATTCCCTATAAGATGGCTATAATCAAAAAGTAAGTGTGGGTGAAGATGTGGAGAAATTAGACTTTTACACACTGTTGGAAGGAATGTAAAACCACTTTGGAAAACAATTTGATAGTTTCTTAAAAAGTTAAAATATGACCCAGCCATTCAACCCCTAAGTGTTTACCCAAAAGAAATGAAAGCATAGGTCCATACAAAGACTTACACATGAATGTTCAGAGAAACTTTATTTGTAGTAGCCAAAACCTGGAAACAACACGAATATTCACTAATAGGTGAATGGATAAACAAACTGTGGCTTCTCTGCATGCTGGAATACTACTCAGCAATGAAATGATATATGCAAAAACATGGATAAATCTTAAAATACTTATATGGAATTAAAGATGCCAGAAAAAAATATATAGTATGATTCTATTTATATATAATTCTTGAAAATGCAAATTAATCTACAGTGACAGAAAACAGACCAATGGTTGCCTAGGAGAGCGGAGCAAACCAAGCGATTAGCAAGGGACATAAATTTTGGGAGATGATAAGTATGTTCATTCTCTTGACTGTGGTGATGGTTTCATAAGTATATACATGTGCCAAAGCTTACAGATTTATATACTTCAAATATATACTGTTTTCTGTATGTCAATTATACCTCAGTGAAGGTGCTAAAATTTTTTTTGTTTCTCAGTTTGTACCAGTCACATGTCAAGTGCTCAATAGCCACATGTAGCCAGTGGCTATCAAACTGGACATCGTAGATAAAGAGCAGAACCATCAGCACAGAAAGTTCTAGTCAATAGCAATGCTCTAAACCAGGGGGTGAGCAAACTATACACCAGCAACACACTGTTTTTCTAAACCCAGTTTTACTGGAACACAGTTATGCCCAGTCATTTACATCCTGTCAATGGCTGCTATAGCGCTACAAGGGCAGAGGGGGTAGTTGCAACAGAGACCTTATGGTCTACAAACCTCAATTATTTACTACCTGGCCCTTTAAGAAAAGATTTGCTGATTCTGGTCTAAACCAAACTCTCTGAACACAGGGGCTACATCTGTCCTGTTCACTGCTGTATAACCCAACCAGTGCTTACGAATTGGGTTATATTACGAGTCCCTCGTATGTGCACTGTCCCAAGCACTGGGGAGGCAGCCTTCAACAACACAGAAAATAAGATCCCAATCCTCATGGTTTTCACAATCTGGTGAAGGGTTCAGGTAACATAACAAGAAGTAAATAGGAAATTGGCAAGGATGAATGCTACGATGAAAATAAAACAGAGGTATGGAGCATGACTGAGGACAGCAACTTCCACTTAGGTGGTCAGGACAGGCCTCTGAGAGGACCAGACATCTGAACAACGTGAGAGAGTCAACATTGCAAAGACCTGTGACAGAAGCGGAGGGAAGAGCAACACCCAAGGCCTCAGAATAGGAATGAATCTGAAGACTTGAAGTGTGAAAAAGAAGGCCCATGTGGTTGCAGAATACACAACAAGGCGGGAAAAGTAGGTAAGATGGGAGAAATAGAGAAGGCTAAGAAAAGACGTCTGAATTTTATCCAAATATTATGGAAAGCCACTACGGGATTTAAGCAATTTAGAGATCACTCTGGTGCTGCTAAGTGGGAACTGGGCCAGGGAAGAGCAAGAAAGGTGTTAGACAAGTTAGGGAGTTGCTGTAAAGGTACAAGTGAGAGACGGTTGGTGGTCTGGCTTGAGCCTACAGTGGCAGCAGTAGAGATGAAGTGGAGAAATTCGAGATATGTTTTGAAGTAATAGTTGACTGGCCTTTCTGATGGTTGTGGTAGAGTAAGGAATTGAAGGAGTTGAAATGAATTCCACATTTTAGCTTGAACAAGTGGGACAACCGTATGAACCACAAATATGGGAGAAACGACAAACAATAAGAGCTAATACTTATTGAGTGTTTATTATATGACAGTATTCACTCAATTTCACATGTAATATTCCCAACAATCTCGAATAGATAGGTACTATTGTTATGTTCATTTTAGAACTAGGAAACTAAAGTTTAAGGTTAAGGTCAGAAGGATAGGACGAACACAGTAGAGACTTGAACCTGGGTCATCACACTCCAAATCTCACCACATTGTATGCAACTGCCTCCTTAGCAGTCATTTCTGGGAATATGAACTACATTCTAGGCAATGGCAGTACCACTGGATTAACAGTCTCTCAGGATGACTAGCTTGGAAGATGCTATTGTTTTGCTCTTTCTATTAAAGATCATGTTGGAAAAAAAAAGATCATCTTGTTTTCATAGAATAAAAGATGGAATTGTCATCTATACACTTTTCAAAGCTTTCTGCAGCAGTATCCTTTTGATTCCCATTTTACAAATGAGGAAACTGAAACAAGTGAAGTGATTTCCTCAATATCATCAAGACCATAATAGAACTAGAACTAAAAGCCAGATGAACTGACTCCATATAGTGAACTTGTCTTTAAAAATTTGGACCATTCAGAAAAAAACATGTTTTGCATCACTACCCAAAATACACATACATATATGAAATAGAGAAAAAGAAGTTATACAAAACTGTTCTCGCCATTACTAATTTGCTAGGATTTCTTTTTCTATTTAATTTTTTATAATTTTGATTGTAGCTGGCAATTTAAACAACATTGATCTACGCCTTGGTAATTAACACTACAACCGCATAGTAGACTTTTTAAGAAATAAGCCTCATGACTCACTAAAACTACCAAAGACCAAAAGGGCAAGATGGAACATAAAGATGAGTCTGTTGAGTATTTGGGTTACCTGAAGACTGGTGTCCATTAGGGTATAAACGGCAATGATTCCATGAACTACACTTTGGAAATACTTTTTATTATGATTACTTCCTATTTCTAATATGGAGGTCTGAAATTAAGGCATGCCTGCTAATATTTAAAATCAGAGAGGTGCACTTTTATGGAAAAATATTAAAAGCAAAAGAAAAAAGTTCTTCAACCTCGTCTTTGCCCCCAAGGTAGTAAAAAGCTATAGAATGCCCACATTAGCAAAATCTACTTCCTTTGAAAAGAAAGAAAGAGGAAGACTGCTGGTAATGTGACAACCCATTATGATGTATAATGAAGGACGCATCTTAAGGACAATGGCTTAAGATGCGAGGCAACCTTTCATTTATTGGATAAGTACTACTCGATAAAAGATCAAGCTACCCCAATGTCCTTTGCCAGTATGCTTAATTTCCCTTAGTAAAGGAAGACAACTGCCCAGGAGTATCAATCTTTGATTTTTCCCAATTCCTTAAGTTTACAAGAATAAAAAAAAAATGCTTTAAAGTCTGTGTCAATTACTCTGAACATTCATTTACCTTCCCGAATGTGGCGCTAGCTTGGTGAATTCTCTCTCTCTCTCTCTCCCTCTCTCTCTCTCTCTCACACACACACACACACACACACACACAGAGCTATCCCTGCACCTCATCTCAGAAGGGGAAAAGGGACAAGGACACACCACAGCCTCAATACATCAAAGGCTGGCCAGCACTTCAGCCCATACATTAACAAGTGCACGGGCACTCCTAGATGGCCCCGCGACGTGGTCAAGATCCTAGGCAGCGCCCATTCCCTTCTATACTCGGAGCACCATCTCACTTCTCCTCAAATGACCTCTCGCCAACCCGGGATCCTGGTGCTCAGAGTCATGAAAGGCCCGCGCAGCCCCTCCAGGCTCTCATGATATAAACGCAGTGCCTCCAGACATTTCTTACGGAAGAGTTCAGTGATCCTTCTAATTCCAGTTTGTTTCCAGAGAAGCTGGAGGGGCACCACCATGAAACAGGGCAAAAAAGGGGGGCCCAAAAGCACAAGGTCTTGGGGGAGGGGTGGAGGAGGAGTGGACATGGCCAGAAAGCCCCAAATGCCGCCCGCAGACAGCGGGGCTGCAGAGGCCGGCGGCTCGCGGCCACGTGCACTTGCTCAGGGGACCCTTTCCAAGGCGCCCGGCCCAGTCCGCACCAGCACGCCGCACGGCGGCCGTGTGCACCCGAACGGAACGCTACAAGTTGTCGCCCGCATACCCGCTGCCGACTCTGCCAGGGCACACGCGCGCCGCCCCACGCCCACGTCCCGGCCCCTTTCCAGCCCAGCCGCCGCCTGGGGGGCCAGGGGACCCCGCAGGGGGAAGGCCCCTGTGCCCGGCCCCCGCGACCCTCCGCCGCAGTCCACGGGCCTCGCCCAGCCCGGTTCCAGGCCGAACCAAACCTCCGTGCCCCTGCGGGATGGACCGTTAGCATCCCGAGCATACCTGCGAGCCTGACCACCACCTCCGAGACCCCGGAGCGTGGCGGAAGCGCCGTGCCGACGCACGAACCTCCCCCCACCCCACCCACCAGGAAAAACCGCGGTGCGGCCGCGCCTCAGCGTCCAGGTGTGAGGCCGAGCGCCGCAGCCCGCCCGCCCGCCTACCTTCCTCAGCGCGGGGTGCCGCGCCCGGGCCGACGCCGCGGGCCCTGGCGACTCGGAGCTGACCCCGTCCGAAGACGGTGAGCGCCCGGGGGACCTGGGGGGCACCGAGAGGCCGAGCCCTCGGTGAGGAGGGGGCCGGGGAAAGGCGAGGCCCCAGTGCCCGCCCGCGCGCCCCGACTAGAAGGTGGAGCCCGGCCGCCGCTCCCGTGGCGGATGGAGACGGGGAGGGAGCCTGCGGGGGCCGCTCCGAGAGCGATTACGACTCTAGACGCGAAGCCCGGGGGTCTCGGGGTGACTTGGGAGACCGCGGCGCCGTGAGGGCGGGGAAGGCGGGAACGTCCTGGAACTCACGCAGCGGGCCGCGAGCCTCGAGCGTTAAATCCCCGAGGCGGCCGGCTCGTGCGCGGCGGTGGCGGCGCGGAGGGCGCGCGCTGAGAGTGGGGCGGCGGCGGCGGGCGCAGGGTGCCGCTCAACGTCCTCACCTTCTTGGTGCCGGGGCCTCCCGCGATCCGAGACACGCCTGTCAGGGAAGAGGAGCGCCCCGGTTGCCCCCCTAGAGTCTCCTGCTGGGGGGACATCGCTTCCATGAAGAAGACTTTCCCGCAAATCCCAGCCCAGGAGGAGGCTACGCGGTCATGTCCGCGGGACGGCGGCCGGAGGGGCGAGGACGCGCGGGCCCGAGGCGGCTGCCGCGCTCAGGCAGGGAGCCGGGCTCCGGGTGCGGCCGGCGCGCCTCCCGTCGGGGCCATGCACCGCCGCTGTGCTCGGCACCGCGGGCTGCAGGCGATTGCGGCGGCGACCGCCCGTCCGCGCCGCGGCCCGCCCCGCCTCGGGCCCGCCCCCTCCGCGCCGGGCGCCCCGCGCCGGGACCCGCCCCCGGCCGCCGTCCTCGGGCCGCGGCGCGCGGGGTGGGCGTCTTTCTCTGCTTGCAGAGATCTGCTAGGGGACAGGCGACCGACTGACCTTGCCAGCCCCCGACTCCGGGCAGGCAGGCCCAGCCCGCAGGAGCTCACCGGCCCGTGTCAAGAACGGGGGCCTCTAGGGCACGGACGCGCGCCTCTCCCGCCGCCCAGCCCACGCGCACCCGGCCCCATCCCTGCCCGCGCTGCGTCCGCGGGGGACGGCGACGCGGCAGCGCGTGCGGCGGCGCAGTTGCGGCGACCTCAGCCCAAACCGAGTTGCGGTGATTCCTGCCTCGCTTTCAGTGGACTGCAGAGGGGTCCCTCTGACCCCAGTCCGCACTCCCACCCCCGGCCCCCAAGCCCCGACTCCCGAGGCCTCGAGTTGGAGCTGCGCATCGCAGGGTGCCGCGGCTGTGCACATCAGGAAGTCCCAGCATCGCCTGACCTCTGGAGCGATCCCGAACGTTAGTTAGCGTGTTCGGGTAGCCCTCGTTGGCTTCTGCAGCCCCGGGTCAGCAGCCCCTGCACAATTTGCACCAGCGGTTTCCGCTGTCTGGGGCTGCAAAGACACCGGCATTCCAAACGTCAAAGCGCAATTAAGGAAAATGCAGGCAAGAGAGAGGACTCTGAAATTTGGCTTAGCCATTGAGAAGGCTACAATATGTGGAAGTGTTTATCAGATATCTGCGCCGAGAGCATGATTTCCTGACAGCCCAAATAGTGGCAAATTTTTTTAAGGCCAGAGAATAATCAAGGGAGGGGATTTGGAGCCAACCCGGTCGAGTTGAGTGTTGCTGCACTTTGCAGGACCCACTGACTGGTGCGGATGATTCGGTAGGTGGCATTCTTCCCTTGGAGTCAGTTCTACATGAAGGGTGGATTAGCGATGAAGGACACCACTCCATGATACTATGTTGTTGAAGGAGGTTTGTTTGTTTTTGTGATTTTTTTTTTTTTTTAATTGAGGTTCCTGTGGGGTTGGGCTGTTATCAGGACAGGTTGTAGAAGAATAGGGCTCTGGCCGGCTCTGTTCCAAGCAGGAGATGCTATCCAAAACACACACACACACATTTACATACACCCCCACCCCAAACACTGGCATTGTTTATTGTGGAAGTAATGGGGAGAAAATGTTCCAGCCCATTTTAAGCCTTGTCTACATCACATTGTTCAAAGCAAACTTACATAGGCTGTAAAAATTTTGATTTATGTAATAAATATATATATAAAATCATTCTTATATATGTATGCATATGTGCACAGATGCACTTTTTCAGGGGTAGCTCTCTTTCTGCAGCTTAGACCCATGTGTAGTGACAGGACTTTGCACCCACTATAGAGCTTATCAAGGATTTTACAGTGTAGACGGCTTTGCAGTTCCTTTCATTCTGTGCTGAAATCATGCTATATGTCTCCTATCATGAATGGACAATCCCAGTTTTCCTTACTCTGCTTCATTTTTTTAAATTTCAGTAATAATTATCTCCTTTTAATATTTCATGTAATTAACTTATTATCTTTAATGTTTATTATCTGTCTCTCTTCCAGTGGTCAGAAATCTCTTTGTTATTGTTGTTTTCTGTTGTATCTCAGGTGCCTAGAGCAGTGTCTGGTGCAGTAAATGTTTGTTGATTAAATCAATGAGTGAGACACAAAAAGGATATGAGATGGATCCAGAAGGGCCAGGCCTGAGTTATTTTACGCCGAGAGCCTCGTGGATTATCAGGTGTTTCTTTTTGAGATGATACCTCATGCTCCAATCACATGTGGAAAACTCACTTTAGAATTTGTAAGTGCTTTTATTTCGAATTCCATTAGTTTTGATTTGCATAAAAAACCATCCCACCCCTCTCCTGTAAGGAGTTTTGAGGGAGGTCTCACTTCCTAAAGAACACTGCATTTGCTCAGATTAATATCACCAAGTAATGTTATAAAGAACACAATTAAGATCACAGTCACTCCTGAGCTTAAAACCTTCCTTGGCTCTTATGTCTATGGAATGAATATCAAATGCTACAGTGTGATATACAAGGCTGTCTACAGTCTGACACCTCACTCCCACTTCTTTGTCTTATCTCCTGCTCTACTTCAACTCTAGCCCTGTTCTCCCTCACACTGAACTATGTGGACTTCCAGGAACGCCTTGACCTCTCACATCTTCATGGCTTTGAACTTGCTGTTCCTGTTGCCTAGGAAGTTTTCCTTCTATATGTTCCAAGCCCTGTTGTTTTATATGTATTCCTCCAGGGCCTGGCGCATAGCAAATACCTGATAAGTATTTGTTGAGGAAAGAAATCTTCAAGGCTTATATCTATAATTACCTCAGGAAAATCTTTCTTTCTTTTTACCTAGCTACCTCCACACACCAACCACACACACAAGGTTAAGTACACCTTTTATAGTAGTAACATAACATTTATTGAGTTACTTTATGCCAGGTACTAGTCTAAGCACTTTACCCATTTGAATTCACTTAAATCTTAATCTACAAACTAGATTCCCTTACACCCCATTTCACCCATGAGAAAACCCAAGTCACAATGATGTTAGATAACTTGTTCAAAGAGCTGGTAGGTAGTGAAGCCAAACTTGGAACCTGGGAGTCTGCTCCAGAATCAATGCTCTTAACCACTTGTCCATACCGCTTCTCCTGTGTGCTTCCTTCTCCTTACAGCACACATTACACTAGGCTGTTACCATCTGTTTTACTTGACTGTAAGCTTCTTGAAATTGAAGGTCGTATTTTGTGTTCTCTTTTTTTGTGTGCCAAGCACAGAGTTACACTCTCAGTGATTTTTTTTTTCAATGACTTAGCTTTGAATGAATGAGTGAAGTAGCAAAAACCATTTTCATTCTCTATACGGTTTAAGGAAGATGCTCTGATGTGGGAGAAATAATGGTGGACTAGTCCTATAATTCCTTAAACAGTGAAAGCATTTTCCCTGCACTGGGAATGTTACATTGTAGAAAGTGTGATGCCAGAAAACAATAGTGATGACAAGGCAATTGAAGGAGTGTGATGACCGTGTTTGACACAAGCAGGATGCATCCAGAATATTTTGAAATAAACTGTAAAGCAAAGTACTAAGAATAGCATAGTTTAACAGCTGGGAAACACCAATAGCAGACCTTTAACAGGAACTAGTCTAAGAATGAAACCAAAATGTTTGGCCAACCATTAGATTGAGTAACAGTGAATAAATTTAACTATGAAAGGGGATGTCTGCACAACTCATTCATCCAATGTATGTTTATTGTGTATCTGCCATGTGCCAGACACTGTGCCAGGCGCTTGGAATATAGTCAAGTTGAGTCCACAAGTGTCATCCTTGTAAGCCCTGAGATGCACATAAGAATCATTGGCAGTACTATCTGAATATTCTAGAGCAGAGATTCCGAACCGATGGGCTGCAGAGTGAATTCAGGCATGTTTTTCAGCATATATGCTTTTTTCTTTTTCAAACGTGTTGCCAACCTTAAAAATCAAGATATTTCACGTGGAAATCTGGGCTAAATTTCTCCAAGGCAACAACAGCTAAAACTGAGTTGTAGCTGTGTTACTACATTTAATGCTCATGGTTGTCATAATCACCCTTGTCTCTAGTGCTGGGGAACTACTTACAGCTAAGGTAGTGGAAGATGAAATACTGGCAAGAGAGCTACTGAGGCCAGAGAAGAATGACAAATACCAAGTATGCGTGTGTGTGTTTTAAATTAATAGAATTTTTCTGGAGGAGAAAAAGTTGATAGTGTCTTATTGTTGTAAGAAATCAAGCCCTCCCCAAGGTGACTATGAGCCTTGATATAAGAGAAGTTTTAACTTAATTACCAAGATTAGACATGGGAGCTTTCTTTCTCATCCTTTCGTTTGAATCTCAAAGGGGCTATTTCCTTAGAGAACAGAATCCCAGTTCTAAGAGTGGAAGTTTACAAAGTGGGAGACAGAGGAGTTAGGAAAAGCAGAGGAGGAAGAAAGGAAAAAGGGGAGTATAGAAGGAGAATATTAAGAGCTGAGGCTGGAAAAAGAGCTTGGGCAGACTAGAAGGACCGTGGAGTCTATGATAAAAATTTAGATATTACTCTTTAGGGAAGGTGGTAAAAACGACTGGCATCTGTTGAATGCCTGCCACGTATTGGATATACATTACATGTATTATCTCATTTAACCTCTACCATCACCAAAGACATTTGTATTATTATACTTATTTTAAATATGAAGATGAGGGTTGCCTGAGTGGCTCAGTTGGTTAAGCATCTGACTCTTGATTTTGACTCAGGTCTTGATCTCAGGATCATGAGATTGAGTCCTGCATCAGACTCTGCACTGGATGTGGAGCCTGTTTAAGATTTTTGTTCTCTCTCTCTCTCTCTCTCAAAAAAAAAATAACATAAAGTTAAAAAGAAAGTTTAAAAATAAAGAAATGAATAAAAAGATGAGGCTTAGAGAAGTTAAACAACTTTCTGAGGTCATTAATCAAAAGGTGGTGGAGCCAGGATTTGAACCCAGATCTGATCGAGTCCAAGGCCATATGCTTATGATGTCACAGTATTATAATATTAATAATAGGTATCACTTATTGAGAGTTAACTTTGAAGGACATGGAGAAAAGGATTTGGTAGTCAAAACACTAAGCTAAGCACTTTACACACTAATCTTTGAAACAACCTTAATGTGTTGTATTTTTCTGTTCACTATATAAGTGAAGAGCTCAGAGTTATTAAAGTACTTATCAGAGATCATACGGCTATGAGTGGAAGAGCCAGAATCAAACCCAGGACACCCAAAACTCACACTCATAACCACTACACCTGATGGTATGGTCTTATTTTTGTTCCTTGTGACTGAAGAACATCCTCAATTGTGTTCCATTCATTTCATGTGAGATAAAACTACATATGCACCTAAACTCTTCCACTTAGTCCATGGTAAGCTTGTTTGATGGTCAGAGGCTTAGCTTAGTTATTTTAAAAGTATATTTTACAAAACAACTTGATATTTTAATAAGAAACAGCAAAAAGGAGAAACTTTCATCAATTCACTTTTGATAACTTTTTTATCAAAGTTTCAGTTGCTCTGTGAGCCAGATTAAATTAATTAACTGATTATCATTTGTGGTCTATCACATGCCTAATGTTCTTGTCTATTCTTCAAGGGCAAGTACAGTCTGTGACACGTCTCCCCACAAAGCACTTTAGGTTTCTTTTTTCTCTTTCTTTTTCCTAGGCATTTCAATTGACTGCATGTTTTTAGCTCTGTCTACATGTTTTTATTATAATCCTCCCTGGGCATTTGTGGAAATTAGCCCTTTTAACTGTACTCCTGTTTCATGGCTATATCTGCAGCATGGTTGATTATTGTCTGTGCTGATATAGTAGGGATAAGGGAGCTCAGTACATGAGTAGGTTCAGTAAGTTGTGCAACATTGCTCAGCTAATAAGTAGTGCAACAGCATTCTAGTCCAGTTCTGATTCTTAAAAGTATGAAACTTAAATCCTTTCCCTTAAATCGTATTTAAATTATAAGTGAAAATCAATTGTTGCATATTTGCAATGGGAAATAACAGAAGATGGTATGGTAATAAAAATATGTTTACCGCAGCATTATTTAGAATAGCCAAATTATGGAAAGAGCTCAATGTCCATCAATAGATGAATGGATAAATAAGATGTGGAATATATATGCAATGGAATATTACTCAGCCATAAAAAAGAATGAAGTCTTGACTTTTGCAGCAATATGGATAGATCTAGAGAGTATAATGCTAAGCAAAATAAGTCAGTAGGGACAAATACCATATGATTTCACTCATATGTGGAATTTAAGAAACAAAACAAATGAACAAAGAAAAAAAGAGACAAGAACCCTCAATTTCTATATTATATTTTTCAAATATAGAGAAAAAACCGGTGGCTTCCAGAAGGGAGGTGGGTGTTTTTAATTTACCAACAACACAGGATGTTCTTTAGATCTTAAAGTTAAGTTTTGTGTCTAGTTTACTTATTTGTTCTGTAATGACATTGATTTGGGTCCTCATTTTAAGCTTGCGGCCCCTCTTTTCATCTGTTATTTCATCTTTGAGCAGAGAATGAGCAAGATGAAACAAAATGATGTGGCAGTGATGCAGAAATACTATAGCACAAAATGAAATCGTGCATTGCATGCAAAAGATAGAGTCCAACCAAATGAAAATATAAACTAAAGGAACAGAAAATAATTCATAAATGCTGCATTCTATGGAACTTAATGAGAACCTGCATTCAATGGATAAGAGCTTAAAGATGAAATAACAAATGAAAATAGAGGTTGCAAAGCTTAAAATGAGGACCCAAATCATTGTGATATTGTTAGTGCCTATAATGCTGCTGAGCAAGTTAGAGGTGCCCAGTAAGTATTTGTTGAATGAATGAAAGGATGGAGAAAGATTTCTTCACTTATTCAGGCATGAAAACCAACTTATCTAATTTCTGACTCCACTTATAGGGAGGTTGGAAGTCACCACCAGAACTTAAAAACACATAAAAAGCTGAACAGACTGAAAAATTTACCACTCTTCTTGGATCTATAGGAGGGGAACACACAAGGCAAAGTGCTGCACACAAGATTGGAGAGACAGGAAAATACAGGGAGCCAGGGATTCCTGATGCAGACACTTAACAAGCAGAAGCTGCTGCCCCCCTAGGGTAGGAACACCTGACTGTAATTGATGAATAGCTATAGGCTCAGTGTGGACAACTCAGAAAGTTCAAGACTCCAGAAGGACCTAGACATGGTGGGGTGGGGTGGAGGGTCCCACAACATTGTAAGATTTGCAGGATACTAAGTATCAGAGAAAAATTCTTGGGGGCTTTCAACTGAGAGAGAAGGATAAGGAAACTTTTTTTTTTTTTTAAAGGTTTTGTTTATTATTTGTCAGAGAGAGACCCAGTGCAAGTGCACAAGCAGGGTGAGTGTCAGACAGAGGAAGAAGCAGGCTCCCTGCTGAGCGAGAAGCCCAATGTAGGACTCGATCTCAGGACCCCAGGGTCATGACCTGAGCCGAAGGCAAATTCTTAACTGACTGAGTCACCCAGGTGTCCTGAAAACGAACCATTTTGAAATACACGAGAGCATTCTGTTTTTCTTAGTAATACCTGCCTTTCAGGGAAAACTAGTTAACCAAAGCCTAACCTCGTTTATTATTAGAACGTAAGTGACCCAGGGAAAGGAAATACCCCATTCCAGCCCTCCATAGCCAGCCTGTTCCACTTAAGAGGGGAGGAAAAAACCCCTGAGAAACACTTGTGAAGTTCACAGTCCAGAAGCATAGGCTCACTAAAACAGAGACCTAACCATAGGACTATGGAATGTTTTCCCTCTCCAACACCTCACCAGCACATTATTAGAGGCCTATTTACTGCAATTCCTTTCACCCAGTACAACATGGCTAGCTATCAAGATAGAGTTATAAGGCATAACAAAAAGGAAACAAAACAACACCCCCCCCCCCCACACACACACACAATTTGGAGAGACAGAGTATGTATCAGATCCAGACATGGCAGGGACATTGGAATTTTCAGACTGTGAATTTAAAACAGCTATGAGTTATATACTAAGCGCTCTACTGGGTAAAGTAGACAATGCAAGAATAGATGGGCAATGTAAGCGGAAAGATGGAAATCCTAAGAAAGAACCAAAAAGAAATGCTAAAGGTAAAAAAAAAAAAAGTAACAGAAAGGATGTCTTTGATGGGCTTATTAGTAGATCAGACATGGCTGAAGAAAGAATCTCTGAACTAGAGGATATATTAACAGACTACCTGAAAACCAAAAAGGAAAGAGAACAAAGGCCGAAACAGAATGTAGCTTCTAAGGACTATGGGACACCTATAAAAAGTATAACATACACATAATGAGGATACCCATTGGAAAACCCAGTGGGAAGGAGAAGGAAAAGAGAAAGGAACAGGAGAAATATTCGAAACAATGATGACTGAGAATTTCCCCAAAATAATACCAGACATGAAACCACAGATCCATGAAGCTTAAGAACACCAAGTAAGGGGCACCTGGGTGGCTCAGTGGGATAAAGCCTCTGCCTTCGGCTCGGGTCGTGATCTCAGGGTCCTGGGATCGAGCCCCGCATCGAGCTCTCTGCTCAGCGGGGAGCCTGCTTCCCCCTCTCTATCTGCCTGCCTCGCTGCCTACTTGTAATCTCTCTCTCTCTGTCAAATAAATAAATAAAATATTAAAAAAAAGAACACCAAGTAAGATAAATAACCAACAAACTACACCTAAGTGTATCCTTTTCAAATTTCAGAAAATCAAAGATGAAGAAAAAATACTAAACGAAGCCAGAGGTAAAAGACACCTTACCTAAAGAGAAGCAAAGATAATTACATGTGACTTCTCAGAAACCATGCTAACAAGAAGACAGTGGAGTGAAATATTTAAGGTATTGAGAGGAGAAAAAAACAAACACAAAAATGCCAACCTAGAATTCTGCACCCTGCAAATTTTTTATTAAAAAGTGAAGGAGAAATACAAACTTAGACAAACAAAAATTGAGGGAATTTCTTGCCAGTAGAACTGCCTTGCAAGAAATGTTAAAAGAAATTCTTTCCTATGTGCCAACAATGAACATGTGGAATTTTAAACTAGAAACAGTAACTTTTCCATTACCATCCAAATAAAAATGAAATACTTAGGTATAGCTATATCAAAATATATACAAGATCCATATGAGGAAAACTGTAAAATTTTAATAAATGATATTAAAGGGGAACTAAATCAATGAAGTGATATTCCTTATTAATTGATAGGAAGACTTAATATTGTCAAGGTGTCAATTATCCCCAACTTGATCTATGGATTCAATGCAATCCCAATCAAAATACCAGCAAGCTGTTTTATGAATATTGATAAACTTATTCTAAAGTTTATACAGAGAGGCAAAAGAGCCAGAATACCCAACACAATATCGAAGGTGAAGAATAAAATTGGAGGACTGATGTTACCTGATTTCAACACTTACTGTAAAGATTCAGTAATCAAGACAGGGTAATATTGGTGAAAAATAGATTAATGGAACAGAATACAGAGCCCAGAAATAGACCCTCACGAATACGGTCAACTGATCTTTGATCAAAGTACAAATGCAATATACTGGAGCAAAGATAGTTTCTTTAGCAAATGGTGTTGGAACAACTGGACATGTATAGTGCCCCCCCACCTCCACCAGCCCCGACCAAAAAAAATAAAAAAGAGTCTAGACACAAAGTTTACATCCTTCACAAAAATTAGCTCAAAATGGATTATAGACCTAAATGTGGAATGCAAAACTATGAAACTCCTAGAAGATGACATCGGAGAAAATCTGGATGACTTTGGGTATGGTGATGCCTTTTTAGATACAACACCAAGGACATGATCCATTAAAAAATGGATAAATTTAAAACTTGGGCTCTGCAAAAAACAATATCAAGAGAATGAGAAGAGAATACACAGATTGGGAGAAATTTTTTGCAAAAGACACATCTGATAGAAGACTGTTATCCAAAATATACAAAGAACTCTTAAAACTCAACAGTAAGAAACTGATTAAAAAATGGACCTGTGACCTTAAATACACCTATCAAAGAAGATATACAGATGGAAAGTAAGCATAAGAAAAGATGCTTCACATCATATGTCATCAGGGTAATGTAAATTAAAACAATGAGATGCTACAACACACCTATTAGAATGGCCAAAATTTGGAATAGCGACAGTTGCTAACAAGGCTATATAGAACAACAGGAACTCTCATTCATTGCTGAGGGGGGATGCAAAATGACATAGCCACTTTGGAAGACAGTCTGGTGTTTTCTTACAAAATTAAATATACTTACCATTCGATCCAGTAATTGTGCTCCTTGGTATTTACTTAAAGGAGTTAAAACCATATGTCCACACAAAAACTTGCATGCTGACATTTACAGCAGCTTTATCCGTAATTGCCGAACCTTGAAATCAACCAAGATGTCCTGCATCTTGAATCGGTAAACAAACTATGGTTTAACCAGATAGTGGAATATTACACAGCAATGAAAAGTAATGAGGTCTCAGGTCATGAAAAGACATGGAGGAACTTAAGTGCATATTACTAAGTGAAAAGCCAATCTGAGAAAGCTACATACTGTATGATCCAACTATATGATATTCTAGAAAATACAGAACAAGGAACACAATAAAAAGATCAGTGATTGCCAGTGAGGGTGGGGGAGAAGGGATGAATAGGCAGATCACAGAGGATTTTTAGGGCAGTGAAAACACCCTGTATGATATTATAAAGATGGATATATGTCATTATTCATTTGTCTAAACCCATTGAATCTACAACATCGAGAGTGAACCCTTAGACAAACTTTGGACTTTGTGTGAGTATAGCATGTCAATATAGGTTCATCTTTGGTAAGAAGAGAAAATGTATTATTTTGGTGAGTGATGTTGATATTGGGGGAGCCTATATATGTTGGAAGGCAGAGAGTGTATGAAAAAAATCTTTGTACCTTCCTCTGAATTTTACTGTAAACCTAAAATTACTCTAAAGAAATAAAACCTTAAAAAAAAAAAAGCAAATTACATGGAGAAAAGGGTTGAGGCCGCCTTTAGGCTTCTCCACAGCTAGAAGAAAACACACTAATATTTACAAAGTTTTGAGAGGAAAAGTGTCTCAAGATTTATACCCAGCCAAACTGATACTCTGATGTAAAAGCACTGAATTAAGTCCTTACACATTATCTCATTTAGTCTTAACAATAAACCTATGAGAGAGGCATTATTATGATTCCTGTTTTAAAAAAGAAGTCTGAGGTTCTGCAATATTAAATCACTTGTCAGAATTGTGTGAGTCAGGAATGTAATCTCAGTAGTATGACTTTATATTTAATTCTCTCATTTAATTCTTATAATAATTCTGTGAGTCCCCCCCCCCAGAGTTAAAAAAAAAAACACAAAAAAAAACCAAGATGAAATAATTTTCCCAAAGACATTACAGTGCTGGGATTCAATTCAGGCCTATATAATTCCACCAATCATGGGCTTTCCAGTGTGCCAAGCTTTAGTATTTTGTGTGTGTGTGTGTGTGTGTGTGCATTTATGTGTAGATTTAATTACTAATTTCATCTGATTCTATCTATTGTCATCCCCTCTTCACCTTTTCTTGGAAAACATGCTATACAGAGAAGTCTTAACTCCTGAGACTTTCACCTAACCCAATTTTATGATCTAGTAAACATGCCCTTGGCAATTTTTATTCAAGATCAGAACTGAACTTGGTAACTACAGAACTTATGGTTCTAGATGTGCTTCAGAAGCCAAAGAAATTGGAAAAGGGCAGAAAGTGGTAAGATTCTCACAATATAACTCAATGCTATTGTTCTTCTTAATTCCTTAGCCTGGAAACAAATTTTTCCTGAGGAAAATGAAACAAAACAAAACAAGTCTATAAGCTCTGATTTCTCTGCCTGTTCAGATAGTTCCTTATTTGTCCTTTCTTTTCTCTGTTTGGTTTCTTTTTTCTTTTTCTTTTTTCTTTTCTTTTTTTTTTCTTTCCTTCTCCCTTCTCCCTTCTCCCCCTTCTTTTTAGGAGTGTCAAATTGCTTCAGGGATAAGCAAATCAATGGATATAGATTTTATATTCATGTTACAGACCAACATATCTTTTCATAATTTATTTCCCGGTTTTATTCTACTGTGTTATGAACTCACACTCTGAGGTAGTAGGCTGTGGACAGAAACTTCTACCATGCTTTGAATTGAGTTTTTAGTTTCTTAAATGGAATGGTATGTACACCCTGTAAGAATCATAGAATCATGGATGAAAAAAAATTCATAGATGCTCCTCCGAAAATTTAAAAATCTAAGACTTTTTTTTAAAAAAGTTCTTTAAGCAGAATAGTAAATTTTACATTATCAAGTAATAGATCCAAAATGTAGATAATCCCAAACCACAAATGAGCCAAAAAGTAATTTATAACTAGTTTAAGAATGTGTTAATTTTGTTTGGCAATACTAGTAGTGTGTGTGTGTGTGTGTGTGTGTGTGTGTGTGTACGCACGCGAGCGTGCTAATTGTACCATTTTTAGGTTAATGGTAAAATTGATCTGATTTCCTAGAATAGTAAATGTTGACTGGTTGTTTCAGGGAGGCAACTGGTCTAGGATTATAGCTTTGTAAATATATCTGTTTCTGTGTAAGGAACACTTAAATAGCAATTAACCTTGAATCTGTTCACTTCATTCCTTTCATACCTAGGGTGGGCTAACAAAATCATTTTATGAAGTGGCCATTTGAAGGGACATTTTATAGTTGATTTAAAGTATGAATCCTAAAAGCTGTTTTATTCCAAAAAAAATCAAGAAGACCTGCAATATTTATTCTAGGAAAGAACAAGTAGCTGGTGCATAAAAATATTTTTTAATCTCCCCAAGCATATTTACATTATTTTTTGCACTCACTAGATGTTCCTGACATTTTCAGGTACAATGTAGATATCCAATAACTTGACTACTAACATTTTATTTAAACTAGAAACTAATTTATTCTTGAAAATAGAAACTAAAGAAACACCTAAGAAGGGTGAAAATGGTCAGAAGGTACAAATTTCCAGTTATAAAATATTAAATCCTAGGGATGTAATATACAGCATGGTGATTATAGTTAATACTGTAATGTATATTTGAAAGTTGCTAATAAAGTCCTAACAGTTCTCATCACAAGAAAAAAAATAATGTCTATGTGTGGTGATGGGTATTAACTATGCTTATTGTCATGACCATTTTGCAATATACACATATATTGTATTCTTATACAACATGAAACTAATATGTTATATGTCAATTATATCTTAATTTTAAAAAATAACAAAAAATCTTACCTAAATTTATGAATTTGCTGCTGGTACTTTCTTTAAGAATCATTAAGCATGGAATTAAGCAGAGAAATTCCATTTGGAGTCAGAGATTTTGTTTCTTGGCTCTGCTTCCCAACTGTGTAAACATGAGCAAACTCTGAACTTCAGTTCAGATAAATTTAACACTTACCTCAAGGGTTTGTTGGCTTGGCATCTATGAGATGTAGGTAAAAGCACGTTGAATAATGTAAAGCACTACAGAAGTGATAGGTGTTGTTCTCTTCAGTTTAATTCAGACATGAGTTTCCCTGAACCTTTGCTCTAAGGTGAGAGCCTTAGGTGAATTTTGGAGTTTCCTGACTCTCTGAGCCTTATGACAGTCACTGGCTGTGTTCCTGAGAGGACAGAGAAGGGGGGAGAGGAGAAATGTTCCTTGCATTCATCTTTCCCAAGCCATGCAAAAAAGCCTTGTAAACTAAAGACTATGCAAATAAGAGTGAAACAGTAAGAATTCACTCCCCTGTAAATTAAACTTGAGAAGTTTTCTTTTCTGTGTGAGCTGATCATGAAGGCCCTGAAAGCGGTCTCCAGAGTTCCCATGATAAAATTCTTCACTGTTAAATTACTGAAGGATGCCATAACTCAGAACGAAGCAGGAAGAAGAGAGTGATGAGAAAAGAGAATGCTTATGTTGACACGCAGAAATGCTTGAGTAATCAGCAAGGAATGGAAGGGAATAAAGTGCACATGAATGTTTAATGGGGTTTTAGGCGATTAAATTTTGCAGAAATGTGCTTTAAGCATGTGGCATTTCTTAAGGGCTGCCCCCATCAGGTCAGGCGATCAGTCTTTTGTTTGCACAGTGTGGCAGAGAAGGGAAACACATATTCGTTTTTTGAGGAATATGTGATAGCTGTATTACAGCGGTGAACCATCTTTTATGTCTTTTGCTTATCAGGAATCATTGGGCCCCACCTACCTTGGGTCCAAGGACAAGGTGAGAAAATAATGTTTTCTAGAAAGAAAACAACAAGTAACGTTGTCCCCAGTGTATCACAGACTGTGTGGCTAAAGGCATCCTGTTGCTCTGTAGGGGGATATCAAGAGGGGACAAGATAAAATTACAGCTGGTACTGCATTTTTATGTTATCTTGGCAAGAACAGCAGCAGGGCTTAGCTTAACAAAATATGAACACTCTTCCCAAATGCTAATGAAATACAAGTAGAAAAATTGGGGGGAATTCTGAATTTAAGTATTTTATTGGCCAATGCTTTTACACATTTGTCTTTTGTCTCATTTACAGAATTGGAGGTGAGTGTCTCCATGGCCCACACAATCACATTTCATTAACTGTTATCCTCAACTCACTGACCTTCACACACTCAGGTCTATGATTTGAGAAAGAAGGGGAGGGGGGAGGAAGGGAGGAAGAGAGAGAGAGAGAGATAAAGAGGAAGGAGGAAGGAGGGAGGTAGAAAAGAAAGGGAAAGAGAAGAAAAAAATGATAGTGTACAAACAATTGCTGATTTACCAAATTTTTAAGAAGTATGTGAAGGACTTACCTATGATTGAGAGGTAGAAAAAGATTAGGCCTTTAATTGCATCAGTTAGCAATAGCCTGTGGGGGAGAAGAAACACACCCAAGCTCTTAAACCTCCTCTGCAGTACATTGTGAAAATTGATTAGAATACCTTTTGTAACTACTGTGGCCACATTTCCTAAGGAAGGAAATCTGTCGCAGATAAATAGCTTAATGTCCTAAAAGAGCATATAAGGGAGGGGCTCAGCAAAATAAAATTCCAAAAACAGGCTTTTCTCAAACCATGGATGGACTGAGAAAAGTAATTCATACCAGAATAGTCTGACTGGCTCCAACTGTCTTATTAGAGTCTTTTTCGCATAGACCGATCTGTTTGTATGCCTCCAATAGTTCTGTGCTCTTAAAAAGTCTATTTTTTTTTCTCTTCCAAATAAAGATATTCTACTTTGACTTCAGAGAAATTTTTTTTTTTTTTAATGAATCCATTAAAACTATGGTCTTACTCATTGTATAAGTCTCTCTACCTGGTAGGTTGTACAAATAGTACCAGCCCACTTGATTGATTGATTGATTTATAGATTTATAGATTTATTTATTTATTTAAGAGAAAGAGAGACCTGGCGTGAGAGAGTGTGAGTTGGGGGGGAAGGGGCAAAGGGAGAGAATCTCAATCAAAACCCCCTTTTCTCTCAGTGGTGTTGCCTGTCTGTCAGTCACCAAAGGTCAAAACTTGACTTGTATCCAAAACATGTAAATATCCATCTCCATTTGGGATTTCTGTGTGGATTGAAGGAGGTCCACTCACATTAGGAAGGGCAATTTGCTTTAGTTAGTCTACAGATCTCAATATTATTCTCATCCAAAAACACCTTCACAGAAATATCCAGAATATTGTCTTACCAAATAGTCGGGCACCCCATGGCCCAGTTAAGTGTCAGACACATGAAATGAATGATCACACCAAATCTTTTGCATGTCTTGAATATGGGTTATCTTTTTATTATTGATTTGTACCAGTTTTACATGTTCTGGATAAAAGTCCTATATATACATATATATCTCAATTGAAGTATATGACTTATTTTTAAATTCTCTAATGATGTTTCTGTAGAGCAAAAGTTTTATATTCTCATGAACTTTAAAAAAAAAAAGTTCTGTTACAGTTAGTGGTTTTGCGTTCTAAGAACTCTGGTTATATCAAGTTATATCAAAAATAATGCCCTGTGTTTTCTTCTGGAAGCTTTTTGGTTTTAGCTTTTAGATGTAGGTATATGATCTATCTCTAATTGTTTCTTTTCTAAAGATTTACTTATTTAGTGAGAGAAAGCATGTGCGTGCGTACAAGTGGGGGAGGGGCAGAGGGAGAGAATCCTCAAGCAGACTCCCTGCTGAGTGTGGGGCCCATCACAGAGCTTGATCTCACGATCCATGAGGTCACAACCTGAGCTGAAACCAAGAGTCAGACACTTAGCTGACTGAGCAATCCAGGCACCCCTCAAATTAATTCTGTATATGGTGTAAGATGGAGGAATTGAGGTTGATTTTTTTTTTTTAAATATATGGTTATCCAATTGTGTGAAAGATGTCCCCCTTTTAAACTGCATTAATATTTTTTCTAAAAATCAATTATTGTGTATATGTGGCCCTATTTCTGGATTCTTTAATTTGTTACATTGATCTATTTTTCTATCTTTATGCCAATAGAACACTATCTTGACTACTCTGTGTTTATAGTAAGTTTTAAAGTCTTATAGATAAGTCGTTCAGTGTTGACTATTTTCAAGATTACTTTTTTTTTTTTTAAAGATTTATTTATTTATTTATTTGAGAGGGAGAGAATGTAATTGGGAGGAGGAGCAGCAAGAGAGAACTCCCATTGAGCAGGGAGCCCAACACAGGACTCGGTCCTATGACCCAAGATCATGACCCAAGCTGAAACCCAAGATTTGGAGGCCTAAGCAACTGAGCCACCAGGTGCCCCATTTTCAAGATTGTTTTGACTATTCAAGTCTTTTGAATTTCCACAAAATTTAAGAATTAGCTTTTAATTTTCTAACAAACAAACAAATAAACCCTGTTTTGATTTTAATTAAGATTGCATTGGACCTATAGATCAATTAAGGAGATTGGAATTGATCTTTTAATAATTTCGATTCTTTCAATCCATGAACATGGTGTATCTTTACGTTTATTTCGTTCTTGTTTAATTTTGCCTGGAACATGTAGGTTTTTTTTAAAAATTTCAGTGTAGCTAATGTATAGTATTATATTAGTTTCAGGTGTACAATACAGTGAATTAACATTCCTTAAAGATTTATTTATTTATTTTAGAGAGACAGAAACAAAGAGAGAGCAGGAGGGAGATTCTGAAGCAGACTCCACACTGCTCTGTCTTTTTTTTTATTGTTGCCTTTTTGTGCAAAAGCTTTTTATTTTGTTGTAGTCCCCATAATTTATTTTTGCTTTTGTTTCCCTTGCCTCAAGAGAAATATCTAGAAAAATGTTGCTATAGCTGATGTCAGAGAAATATTGCCTGTACTCTCTTCTAGTATTTTTATTGTTTCATATCTCACATTTGGGTCCTTAATCCATTTTGAATGTATTTTTGTGTATGGTACAAGAAAGTGGTCCAGTTTCATTCTTCTGCATGTTGCTGTCCAGTTTTATCAACACCATTTGTTGAAGAGACTATGTTTTTCCCATTACATGTTCTTTCTTCCCATGTTAAAGATTAATTGACCATATAATTGTGGTTTTATTTCTTTGCTTTCTATTCTGTTCCATTGATCTATGTGTCTATTTCTGTGAAAGTATCATACTGTTTTGATTAATGCAGCTTTGTAATATAACTTGAAATCTGAGATTGTGATACCTCCAGCATTGTTCTTCTTTTTTAGGATTGCTTTAGCTATTTGGGATCTTTGTAGTCCCATACAAACTTTAAGATTGTTTGTTCTAGTTCTTTGAAAAGTGTTGCTGGCATTTTGATAGGGATTACATTAAATGTGTAGATTGCTTTGGGTAGTATAAACATTTTAACAATATTTCTTCTTTCAATCCATGAGCATGGAATGTTTTTACATTTCTTTGTGTTGTCTTTAGTTTCTTTCATCAGTGTTTTATAATTTTCAGAGTACAGATTTTCACATCCTTGGGTAGGTATTTTATTGTTTTTGGTGCAATTGTAAATGTTTTCTTAATTTCTCTTTCTGCTGCTTCATTATTGGTGTATATACAAATGGAACAGATTTCTGTACATTGATTTCGTATCCTGCATCTTTACTGAATTCATTTATTAAATTTAGCAGTTTTTGGTGGAGTCTTTCAGATTTTCTATATAGAGCATCATGTCATCAGCAAATAGTGAAAGTTCAACTTCTTTTGGATGCCTTTTACTTATTTTTGTTGTGTGATTGCTGTGGCTAGGACTTTCAGTATTATGTTGAATAAAAGTGGTGAGTCCTTGTCTTATTCCTGATCTTATGGGAAAAGCTCTCAGTTTTTCCCCATTAAGGATTTTTCATAAATGGCCTTTATTATGTTGAGGTATGTTCCCTCTTAACCTACTTTGTTGAGGGTTTTTATCATGAAAGGATGTTGTGCTTTGTCAAATTTTTTTTAGCGTCTATTGAAATGATGATGTTCTTATCCTTTCTCTTACTAATGTGATGTGTCACATCAATTGATTTGTGAATTTTGAACCACTCTTGCTACTCAGGAATAAATCCCATTTGATTGTGGTGGATGATTTTTTTAATGTATTGTTGGATTCAGTTTGCTAGTACTTTGTTGAGGATTTTTCCATATATGCTTATCAGGGATATTGACATATAGTTCTCTTTTTTAGTGGTATCTTTATCTGGTTTTGATATCAGGGTAATGTTGGCTTCATAGAATGAATTTGGAAATTTTTCCTCCTTTGCTATTTTTTGGACCAGTTTGAGAAAAATAGGTATTAACTCTTTAAGTGTTTGGTAGAAATCACCTATGAATCCATCTGGTCCCAGACTTTTGTTTGTTGGGGGTTTTTGAACACTGATTTAATTTCTTTTCCGGTTTTTGATCTATTCAAGTTTTCTACTTCTTCCTGCTTCAGTTTTGGTAGGTTATTTGTGCCTAGGAATTTACCCATTTCTTCTAGGCTTGTAGGTTTTTTAGCTTGTAGGTTTTCATAATCTCTTACAATTGTTTGTATTTCTGTGGTGTTGGCTATTATTTTTCTTAGTAATTTTATTTATTTGAGTCCTCTCTCTGTCTCTGTCACTTTCTCTCCCCCACCTTTTTTTTTTTAATGAGTCTGGCTAGTAGTTTATCATCTTTGTTAACCTTTTCAAAGAACCAGCTCTTGGTTTCATTGATCTGTTCTATTATGTGTTTTAGTTTCCATATCATTTATTTCTGGTTTAGTCTTTACTATTTCCTTCCTTTTGCTGGGATTGGATTTTGTTTTTTGTTGTTTTTTCTAGCTCCTTTAGTTGTAAGGTTAGATTTTCCTTATTTGAGATTTTCTCCTTTGAGATTTTCTCCTTTGAGATTTTCCTTATTTCTTGAGGTAGGACTGCATTGTTATAAACTTCCATCTTAGAATCATTTTTGCTGCATCCCAAAGATTTTGGACTGCTGTGTTTCCATTTTCATTTGTTTCCATGTAATTTTTAACTTCTTTTTTGATTTCTTTGTCAACCTATTCATTGTTGAGCAGTATGTTATTTAACCTCCATGCATTTATACTTTTTCTGGACTTTTTCTGGTGGTTAATTTTTAGTTTCATGGCATCATGCTCAGAAAAGATGCATGGTATAACTTTGATCTTTTTGAATATGTTGACACTTGTTTTGTGGCCTAGTATGTGATCTATTCTGGAGAATGTATATTCCACTGTTTTAGGATGGAACATTCTAAATGTATCTATTAAATCCATCTGGTCCAATGTGTCATTGCTAGTCTTTCCTTATTGATTAATTGTCTAGATGATCTATTCACTGATATAAGTAGGGTGCTAAAGTCCTTTACTATTTCTACTAGTTCCTTTATGTTTGTCATTAACTGTTTTAAGTATTTGGTGCTCTTGTGTTGAGTGCATAAATATTTACAATTGTTATATCTTCTTGTTGTATTGTCCCCTTTGTTATCATATAGTGTCCTATATCTCTTATTACTGTCTTTGTTTTAAAATCTACTTTGTCTAATATATGTATTGGTATCCCTGCTTTCTTTTGACATGCATTTGCATGACAAATGTTTCTCCATCCCCTCACTTTCAATCTCCCGGTGTCTTTTGGTCTGAGATGAGTCACTTGTACCAGCATATAGATGGATCTTGTTTTTCTTAATCTACTCTGTCACTGTATGTCTTTTTTTTTTAATTAATGTATAATGTATTATTTGCCCAGGGGTACAGGTCTGTGAATCATCAGGCTTACACATTTCACATCACTCACCATAGCACATACCCTCCCCAATGTCTATCACCCAGCCACCCTATCCCTGTCCCCCTACCCCCCAGCAACCCTCATTTTGTTTCGTGAGATTGAGAGTCTCTTATGGTTTCTTTCCCTCCCTATCCAATCTTGTTTCATTTTTCCCCCCTACCCCCCACAACCCCCCACCCTGCCTCTCAAATTCTTCATATCAGAGAGATCATATGATAATTGTTTTCTCTGATTGGCTTATTTTGCTTAGCATAATACCCTCTAGTTCCATCCACATTGTTGCAAATGGCAAGATTTCATTTCTCTTGATGGCGGCATAGTATTCCATTGTGTATATATATATGCGATATCTTCTTTATCCATTCATCTGTTGATGGACATCTAGGTTCTTTCCACAGTCTGGCTATTGTGTACATTGCTGCTATAAACATTCAGGTGCACCTGCCCCTTCAGATCACTACATTTGTATCTTTAAGGTAAATACCCAGTAGTGCGATTGCTGGGTCATAGGGTAGCTCTACTTTCAACTTTTTGAGGAATCTCCATACTGTTTTGCAGAGTGGCTGCACAAGCTTGCATTCCCACCAATAGTGTAGGAGGGTTCCCCTTTCTCCGCATCCTCTCCAACACATGTCATTTCCTCAGTGGTTAATTTTAGCCATTCTGACTGATGTGAGGTGGTATCTCACTGTGGTTTTGATTTGTATTTCCCTGATGCCAAGTGATGTTGAGCACTTTTTCATTTGTCTGTTGGCCATTTGGATGTCTTCTTTGCAGAAATATCTGTTCATGTCTTCTGCCCATTTCTTGATTGGATTATTTGTTCTTTGGGTGTTGAGTTTGATAAGTTCTGTATAGATTTTGGATACTAGCCCTTTATCTGATATGTCATTTGTGAATATCTTCTCCCATTCTGTCAGTTGTCTTTTGTTGACTGTTTCCTTTATTGTGCAAAAGCTTTTGATCTTGATGAAGTCCCAATAGTTCATTTTTGCTCTTGCTTCCCTTGCCTTTGGTGATGTTTCTA